>CM071927.1:3125829-3602046 GCA_016081115.2 Rehmannia glutinosa
TATTACGCATTGCTGAAAAGGGTCATATTGGCAAAATAGTACTTCATATATATATATATATATATATATAGTAAACAAATGGGCTATTTTAATAGCTGTTGAAGAACAAAATCCAAAAATTCATATTCCCTTTGTAATGGGTTAAGTCCTTAGCTAGGGGAGGATGACTGGCACATTTAATGTTGTGAGATAGGGATGGACCTACCTACATGATCAACGTACAAGCTGGAAAGTCTGCCTATTGCTGTCAAATATTTATGGCTAATGTATTATTACATTTTTCTTTTTTTTAGCAAGATTTTTATACATTCAACTTCTTTGGCTAGTATTTTGCTTATTAGCTCCAGCAACAAACGTTTGGCCATTAAGATGGCTTTATTAATTTTTATTTCATTTTCTCTTTGTTAAATGAAGTAGAACAAAATAATTTTATATTGTACAATAATCGCTTATTAAACGATATATTAATTAAAGATTATTTTCTTTGATTATAAATTTAATCACATAAAATATCAATCAAAAATCAAGATAATCCTAAATACGAGAAGAAAATAAAATCAATCAACATCTTCCTGACTATGTCATGAAAGTAATCATACATTTGGAATTAATCACGCAAAGGAAGCACTAATAGCTGCACTTATTGCAATCTGAGAACACGACACCGTAACTTTTGAGTGCAATCATGCATTGAGAAAAGGTTAGAGATGAAATACACATATATATTAAATTTCATGAGAAAAAAGCAAGCAACAACATATTCATAATTTCATAATTTCAAAAAAAAAAACATATTCATAATTTCATACTTTACTAAATTGTCCTAGTTATGTTAATATGAAATTTCAAAGAATTAAATTTATGATATTGTTGGGACTATAGATTTATATATGGTTCTTCCAGAAATAAATTATCGAAATTATTTGGCTGCTACGAATGACGGTCCCTAAATCCCCATACATGCACTTTGTGCACAAAAATATCGGTCGAGCTAAGATGTCGGGCCAACTGGCCCGACCGGCTATTTGGGCTGGCCAAATAAGCTATACTTTTCGGGCTTAGAAAAATTTGGCAAATCCGACCCAAACCTTGGACCTGGTCGGGGCCATGGGCCAGCCTTATTTCGGCACTTTACTCGCGCACACGCACAAGATCCGACGCTAAGTCAAAAGTCAACGAGTAAAGAAAATCTAAACCACATGAATTTAATCAAGTGAAAATGTAAAAGTGATTCAAAATAATCTGTAATACTTGCAAATGGATAATAAAAGGGCTTCTTATACTTAACGATGAAGCGCCGTGGGGCTTGATATGATAAAGTGTGAACTAATTATTGAATTGAGCCTTGTGAAGTTTTAGTAATACTTATGACCCAACAATAATTAATAACATATGGATAATAATTAATAATTTTGAATTTAATAAATGGCCATGAATACCATGCACTTATTTATCCAAGGCTTGAATTAAATGAGAGAAAAAATCATAATGTAACTAAATGAATTACCTTAATAACCACATTCTACATTAAACGCTTTAAATCATTTTACAAAGTACAGACAAATGTACCAACTAATTAAATCACCTTAAATTCACAAATCCCTTCAAATTAAAAAACCATTCTTTTACAGCACAAACCTAGTAAGTTTAGCTCTTTTCCAAACCTTTTCCCTTTATTTTTTCTTCCATTAAATATTTTCCCATGTAGTCAAAAGCCCATGGACTTTTACCAAAAGAGTCAAGTGTAACGCACGTACCAATAATAAATCAACTACCAATATAAAAAACGTTGAATGTTCATTCAAACAGCGCGTGAGGCGCGTGCTTCTTGACCCCGCTGCATTTAGTGATTGTTCTGCTCTGTCATTTGGGGTAGGTAGAGATATCAGAGATGGAGAGATTCAAATAATTTACTTCAAATTCTTGGAGAAGATTATTACAACTGAAAAAATTTTAAAAAATGATAGGCGGTGAAAAACTGAAACAAACTTCCAAAAATCAAGATTGTTTAAGAAAATCCAATCTTTTTTTTTCTCTGTTCTTGTTTGTGTAGTTTTGTGAGATAATGAAATCCATGGCCACTTCTTCTTCTTCAAGCAAAACCTCCATCTCCCCTCAACATCCTCCCCCATTTCACTCCAGTAAGTATCATAATCTATACATACATCAACACACAATGTGTGTGTGTGTTTTTCTCTATTTTTCTTGAAATGAGAAAACCCATATCAAGTTTTATATTTTTGTGAGAAAAGAATGGTTTTGGCATATGGGTTGAATTTCTTGTTTTTTTAATAAGTTGGGAGTAGTCGGAGGGGAGGGATACATTTCAAAGAAATTGAAAGAAACATGGTTCAACACTGATCAACAGACAGCGATACACTTGAGCTACAAACTCGTGAGTGGTTTGAATTTCTTCTTTGTTTGAACTGATTTTTTGAGCTTTTTTCATGTTTTTCAGATTGAAGAAGGTAATGAAGAAGAAGAATTTTCACAAGGAAGAAGCAGTTTCAGAGCAACAACTCCACCAAGCGAATACACAGACAAAAGAGACAGCGATTATACCCAACACAACCCCACGCCATTGAATGACAGAACCAAACCTTCTTCAAAGAAAACCAGACAACACCACAATCACGAATCAAACGGCGCCGTTTTGTGCAACAAGTGCAGGCCAAGCAACAGAGAGAAAATCTCAGTCGTCCCCTTGGAGAACAACAATGGAGCTCACACTCACAGGCTCTCAATAGCAAGCCCAAAATGGGATTTTCAAGTCAATTTTATCTTCACTAAAAAAAGCCCCAAATTACTAAACGACGCCGTTTCCGTTTCATCCACGTCCAGGAGGAGCACTGGAAAATCGTGGCCGCTGAGCTGTCAAACAAACTGGTTCAAGCCACACGGAAAAGAGACGAGGCGATTCTAGAATCTTCCAAGCTGAAATACTCCTATGGCCGAGCTCGAAAAAAGCTCAAATAAATTGAAATCTACTGCCATACCTTGAAATCAGGCCTCCACGTCTGCAATAACAACAACAACAACAATAACAATTACCAAAAACAGAACAAATCCCCAAATCGCGTAAATTACCATCTCATAAAAGTCGGCGATCGAGAAAAAGGTAATCGACCATTTCCTGGTCCTCGTCTCCGAATCGAGATCCACGGTTCGGGTTTTGGGCCGGCTCTATCTCTCCACCTGCGACAAATGGGCGGAAAGGTATACGATCGGATCTCGCTCCTTTTACAGCCGTACGACGTCAAGATCTCGATTTCCAGAAACCCTAGGGGCTTACTCTTTCTACCTGGAGGCCCTGCTAAACCGGGCCTTCTTTCGAGGATTTCGAATCGATCGGGTTCCAGAAAAGCGGGCCGAACCCGATCCTCAACCCGGGATCGACCGCTGCGAGTCGAATTTCGCCATGTTTGCCCGGTTGCAGGGGTTGACCTGGGATGAGGTTTTGAACAAGGGGACGAGGCATTTCAGCGAGGATTTCAGCAAATTCTGTGACAGGAAAATGAGTGAGATTGTGGCTATGTTGGGCTGAATCAGGCCTGGCCCGAACCGCTGTTACAAGCCTTTTTGGAGCTTCTAAATCGGTTTGGCTGGTTCATCTCTTGGCTAACTCGGTTCACCCCGGTCTGCCGATTTTTAGAGTGGATAAAGGGGTCGGGTTCGACCCGGTTTACATGGAGGATATGGTGGGGACAAGGCTAGAAAGCTTGTTCCTAGTATGGTTCGGATCATGGTCACACCTGGTTCTATGTTTTATGATAATGTGGTTAAGTGCAAGGTTCTTTGCAGGTATTATAATAATAATAATAATAATGGTGGTAATTTTAATGATTTTTGTGATAAGGGTTTCACTCCATCTCCATCGTAGAAAGTGTGTGGAAGGGATCTTGACCGTTGGATTGAGATTGGTGATTTTATAATCCAACATAGGAAAATTAATGTTTTGTGTTTTTTACTGTTATTGTATTGTACTCTTGGTTTTGTTAATTTAAAAAGTGGGTTTTGGATATTGGGAGTGTTTGCATGGGTTTGCTTTTAGAAGAAGTGGTTTATCATGTAGCCGGACGTAGAAATAGTTGAGAATCGAGGAAGTTGATAATGTTTTAAATAGAATTAAAAAGTTGGTGAGTAGGGGTGACAAATTAACACCCACACCTAAAAATAGCGTATTAGTGTCATTATTGTGTCGACAGGATAAGGGCGTGAAAATTTTTGTGTCGATGTTTCATGTTGATCCGTGTAAAACACGATGGTAATGATACGATAAAACAATTAATGACGCATTCATTTACTCATTAATAACAAGATAGTGACACGATAGTAATAAGATAAAATTACACGACAACCTCGATATTTTTGTATGTTTATATTGTGTACTATCGTGTAATATCGTCTAATTTGCTATCGCAGACAATACGTAATTAATTTTTTTACTTATCATCTCAAATTGTGTCGTGTCATGTCGATGACATGAAAATTCTCGTGTTTATGTTCAGGCACAAAAGATCTTTTATCGTATTGATTCGTGTTCCATCTTATCGCATGCATTCATTATCGCTTTGAAACGACGCGACACTAATACACGATAACCTGCTTTTTGCCACCTTAGTTGAGAGTGTTTTGTGGGGAAAAAGTTATAAAAATGTTTATTTGTTTATAATAGTCAAATCAAAAGTAGAATCGTAAATCTTAAAACGCCCGTCTCTTTGATTTTAAATTCAGATTCAGATTTTGATTAAATAAAATAAAATTTGAAACAAGTTAGACTTGCAAATACGGAAAGTGAATTATTTCAACTAAAAATTGAGATGCACTTTTTGTAATCGAGTTCATTACTTCAAACACTCCCATTATTGGGGCATGTTTGAAATGTAGGATGTAAAAGTGGAAGGACAAGATTTTGGTGATAAGTAAAAGGTTTGGACTTATCTAGGTTGTCTTTTATTTTGATTGATTGACTAATCAGTTGGTCAATGTGTTGGGGATTTTATTTTTTATCAGTTATTCTTGTCATGGGGTTGATTCTGTATCTTTTTTTAAGATTAAGACAAAATTGTTGCATATGGAATCTTAATTATGATTGTCTTCTGAGCTGTGGGACGTTTCAATATGAAGTTCTTGATTCATGGTCATTTTTTAATCCTACATTGATTTGTTTTTGTTGTATTACTTGGATTGTATCTAATGTTTTCTGGCCTGGATAGCATGCTACTTTTTGGTTGTATTATATGGTCTACTGTCAACACCTCTTGGGACCAGCTTGATTATCCTGTCCAACCAGGCTAATATACCAACTACTCACTACTCAATACTCATGTATGTATGCCTCGGTATTGAGTATTATAGATATAGTTTTTTTTTTTTGGTCATAAAATGAGATGTTTGGTTAGGGTGATGATTTTTGGCACGACACGAATTTGACACGGTATACATGGGTTAGCTAGGGTTGAAGTTTGACTGGCTAGGGCTAGAATTGGATTGGACTCAAATAACACAAATGATAAACAAGTCGGTTAGGATTAGAGTGGAATGACATAATTAAACTATTTGACTTGTTTTGTGTTGCTATTGTGATGCCTTTTCAAGTTTTTTTTTTTTATTGGTTGAATAGATTGTTACTTTGTTAGTATAGTGATTGAATTTTATGAATTGCCAAGTATATGTGACTATAATTTCTGAGTTATTTTAATTTTTAAAATATACAGACCATTTCTACTACACAAGTTTGAGTTGTACGTGTATAAATAGGTCGTAATAAATTTAGATTAAAGGCCCCCACAATTCTATATGAGCCTATATCTTATATGTAGAGGTGTTAAATGGGGCAGGCTGGGCTGGCCCACCAGGCCATAAGAGGAAATCAGGTCGGGCCCAATTTTGGGTTTGTTGGACCGGAATTTTGAGGCTCGGCATTTTTCGGGCCTGGAATATTACAGCCCAGTCCAATAAAAATATTGGGCCGGGTCAAAATTGACAACTCTACTTATATATTAATCTTTTTAAAGTTTAGAATTTTACTGCTAATTGAAAAATATTGTCCTAGTAGTTGAAAGCATCTCTTTGTCCATTGTCCTTAAGAAAAAATGCAGCCTGCCGCTAAACAAATTCTTGTTCATCCCTAACATTAAGTGATAATGATAAATAGATAAAAAAAAAAAATTAGGTTTCGCTAACAAAATATGTGGTCTCTTGATTCAAATTATCAAATCATGTTAATATTTTTCGTCTTGGTTCCTTTAAAATTATTTTGTGGTTATGGATATCTAGCAATCTCTACCATTAAAGAGGCACGGGAACTTTAAGGGTTTGTACCTAATAAACCATTGGGCTAATTAGTTTTAACCTTACTATATTTTTTCTCCTTTATTTTTATTTTCTTTTGAGGTGAAGATTTGCCTCTGAAAAGTTCTAAAGAGATTGTGTAGTTGAAGTTCATTAAAACATAAATACATTTGTTGGGATTCGGATAGTGGTCAATCAGAGGAGTGTAAGCGATCCAGCCGAGCCGAGTTTGATCGCTTTGCAAATGTTGGTTCAATTTTATATGAGCTCGAGCCTAGCCTCTTGATTTGTTCGTAGTTTGTTACATAAAATTGTATAAAGTTTGAATTTGGTCATGAACATGTTCGAAACGCGTCAGATTCGGCAGTTTGTGTTCATTGTGTGCTCGTGGACATCGAATAATTTTGTTCACAACAATAAACAAACAAACAAACAAACAAAATTATATTTGATGAGTTTAAATTAATTCCATACATGTTCGTGAATAAATTCAACTTTAATTTATATGTTAGTGATAAATTTTAATATTGTAATTTTAGATGTTTTCAATATTATATAGAATTATTAATCATATTATAAGAATTACATGTGTAACTTTTCAATATTTATATTTAACTTATAGGATAATTTTAATTTTAAAATTAAGCTACATGAGCTTGTTCATGAACATTTTATAAACGAGCTTGTTCATGAAAGCCCTAAAATTTGGTCATGATATGTTCGTTAACTAAATAAGCGAATGTTATTCGAGCTTGTTCACGAATTGTTTGTCAAATGCCTGCTCATTTATACCCTAGTCAAATGGTTAAACTTCAAACTCGGACCATACGTCTGGGTTAATTTGATGTTACCTAATTTCATTACCCATTAATTCCTTCCCAAAATTTGTACTCAAGAGAAAAAAAAAAAACTACATTAGTCCATATTTTGATATTACAACTTGAAACCATTTAATCTTTCTATTAATCCACTCTAATGGTTTTTCTACAATTATGCTATTATAATATTATCATCTACGCTATTTGTTATATTAATATTGAGATTTTGTATCAAAAATCAACAAAGGTATTCTTATGGTATTTACTTAAATAGTCTAGTTTGATGTATGCGGAGTAGATAATTTTTTTAATTAATACATATTATGAGAGGAGGAGCGATGAGAACCGAACCCCAACCTAAAGTTTTTCTGAGCTCGAGAATTTTAACCACTTAATCACTGTCCGTTTCCGTGGGTAGATATTTACATTCACACTATTTCAACAATAATTTGATAGTTAGTGGTGTTGGATCAGAAGCACAGTAAGGTGGACGAAAACGTAGAGTTTTGTTACTTTTGTACCATGGAAATAATAAAAAGCATTGAAAGTTACATTGGCTGATCTGGGCCCAAAATGTAGTGTAGGCTCACATAACTCACATGTGGTGAGAAAGTGATATGGCCCATATGCCTGGCCCCCAACAATAGACCTATATATAGTTTCTTCTTTCACCTTTTCAGTCTCTTTTTCCAGTTTTCCTGCATATGAATGAATGATGGGCATCCATTATGGAAACTGGAGTTCAAAGGATGATTTTAGAAAAAGTGAAGTTTTCAAGTTCTTGAACACGAGCAATGAATTATTTTATAAGGGAAAAAACTCATATATCACCGTCTCACGGGTCACATTTTGTGAGACGGATCTCGCAAGACCCATGACCACAAAAGCCCGGTGGTATTTTCATAAATATCAGGCTAACAAATGGGTGTGATAATAATTAAAAATAATAGTTTACTTTAAAATATATTAGTTTTCTCGAAAATATTTTGTATGTTGAACTAAAATTAATATAATTTTATTTGAAGTTTTTACATATTTAAGTGAAAAATATTACATATTAAACTGAAAAAGTATTAGCTTTTCCCCCGAAACGTATTTAGTAGTCGCCTCAAAAGTATTAGTAAGTGGATTAGAGAGAATTAGAATAACAAATATTCAAAATTTCAAATTTGAACAATTTTTCTTCACTTTCAAGTCAGATCTATTAGTGCTTCATGAAATGAGGAACACAACCATTTTGGGATAGTAAATGCCATAGCCCCATCCAAAACAAAGTACAGAAATATTTTTTCTTTATAAAAAAATTCAACTTATCACTACATCATCCCAATTTGCATATAATTAAATTTACTTTCATGATACAACTTTACTAGGGTATAAAATTGACTTGACGTCATTCTGCAAAACATATTAATTCCTACAAAGTCCATATGCCTGTTTGTGGGCAAAATCTCCAGTTAAAACATCTCCAAACACATGATAATGTCAGCATCCAAATTTTAAGAACGCAATTCTTTTGCTTTGTTGTTAAGTAGGGCTTCTGCTTTCCTCTTCTTGCATTCACCTACTGTCCTCTTTTATATATGCAATATAGCCATCCACATCAAATTTTCTCTTGCAGCCCGTAATTCATGTATCGTGATTTTCCCGAAAATTGGTCGCTCTTGCAACCCTATATGACCAAACAAGCCTCAGAATAAGCTCTTATGCACTTGTAAAAAAAATTATTTCAAAGTGTTGAAACATTAATACTCAATCCTTTCACTAAGAAAATATGATTCTCAAAACTCTGTCAGCCTTTGGCATCCAATATGTAGACCCGATTCGCAGTTCAAAACGAGCTACAATCTCACAATAAAAAAATTGCAATCTAATAACCTCACATAACAGTAGACATGCCAATGTTATATATATTTATATGAAGTATAAGGGTATGCGTAAATGAAGGAACTTTATGACTGCTTAGCATTCAACAAAATGATCCCTATCATGGTAATCTCTTAGAGATGGAAATTTAAAATTAACCTGGTCATGCACTCCACATATTGACCACATGCATCCAACGTAACCATTTGGATCCCTCCCGTCTATATGATACTGCTGGTGAAAAAAAAAAAATCTGAATCAGATCATTGATATGCATATCGCCGGACGAAAGTAATACCTATAAAAGAACACGATTAACAAAAAAAAAAAAAAAACTGTGTACCTTATCATTCAAATATATCGCTGTTGCAAGAGCTTCCTCTGGTCCACTAGTCCATTCAAGAATCTTTTTTGCCCAGTACATCCTGAATTTATAATGTAAATTCCAAATGAAATTGAGAACTTCCGAAACAAGAATAATTTAGATGATAGAACTTCAGTTCTCTATTTGCAAACTGTATTTCTACGTTTGGACCAAGACAGAGTGAAGCAAAATTGGCTAGCTGCTATACCAATGAAAGCAACAATCGTTTGTCTTGTCCTCAAATAGTTATACTTCACTAGAATTCTCGAATTACCGTTTCACCTTTAGAAAATAAAATGTCTCTCTCAATCCCCTCACTATTTCAGAAGACATGATGCAAATTAGCTTTACTGCCTTCATTGCATTATATATACATGTAAAAAGATTATGACCACAATTAAAAATTATAATTATAAAATATAACGAATAGTTTTACATATTTTAAATTGATTCTTATGACTATTGCAATTTGAGTTATAGTTCAATTCAATTTTCTAACAAAGTTCTACTCATTCCAAATAATCGTCCTACAATTTATGATTTATTTTAAAAAAATACAGGTAATGAATCATTGTATATAAATTTCATTAAGTCAACATTTAGAATATTGGAAGGTAATGGATGAGAAAAACAAATCAATAACCAAATGATTGGATCAAGTACTCGGTTATTGAACATTCAAAATCTAAATAATAATTTAATTAAGTTCGTTCTTGCACTGTAAATTATAATTTATTTTTTTGATCGGTTGTCAATTATAATTTCTTAAATTTATAAGAAAGATATTCATAAGAAAGCTACTTGCCTCATAAAACCATGCATCTTTCCACAATAAACCATTTCTAACTGAGAAGCATTCCAAAGCTGAAAGGAAAAGATGGATGGGACTGTTAGAGGAAAAAAACATGAATATGAATGGATTATATGGGCAATGTACACAAAGTTGGGTATTTTAATGTGCAGATAATAATTAAATGAAGTAGGCGCAGGCACAAAACATTATCAGACAAATGAAATGACAAATTAACTGGAACAAAAAAAGATTGGGGCTAAGAGAACTCGACCAATCATTGGGTCGCGATCGGACGGATCAGACCAACTAGTTTGGTCTGGTTTATAAATCATTGGTTATTATCAGTTTTTTTGGGTAGTAGGCCCCGCATGAATAAACAATAAATATAAAACTGTATTCAATCAAAGAGATGATTTCAAGATATTTATATCCAAACCTGTTCCATTTTTATCACGCATTTTTGAACAAAATCAACACCAAAACCTATAAAACCAAACATATATTCATTTCCCACCCTAAAATATCTATCCAGATAATATTCCAAACATGTTGTTACTTCTCACACAATTACCCATAAAGGCTTGAGAACTCATCTCAAATTATTGGAAATGAGAAATCCTAATGGGATGAAAACCAGACGTCCCTTAAGGTTTCCAAAAGAATTCAGATACATGATATTCTTTTTGCAAAAATCTACGACACTGAGTACTTACTGGATCAGCAGTTTGCGCTTTCTCCAACTGCTCTCTCCTACAAAGAGAATAAACTTTTCTCCGAATTAAGCAACCCATGATAAATGAATCACTCAAGTACCTAGGAGCAAATTCAAAAATCACTCACGTGTATAAATGTTCACGTTTATCAGCTGCATGGTCCATCAAAGTCTTACGAGCCCACTCCCAAGCACCTTGTAAAGAATCATAATGTGGCTGGTAGAAGCAGAAGTTATCAGCAAGTTCTCTGCGGACAATCAATTCCTCCAAAAAGGCATCAACTGCCTTCAAAATAGCAGTCACCACAAGCTTTACGTCAAATACGACAATGTTATAAATTTCAGGTAACACACAAAAATCTATTCTTATAGTATAACTGGGGTGCGCAGTCATATTAGATAAATCTGTATATCAGAGAGGAAACTCATATAAAATATATAAGCTGCGTTTTGATCTGTTATATTTGAAACCACGCACCTGGGGATTGAGTTTCCGAACTTTCCGTGCCTCCAGAGCACATCTCTGTGCTGATATCTGCCCAAAGTGCAAATATGGAGAAAGGCCAGACAGTCCTTTGGGTTTCAGTGGATTATTTCTATCTGTAGAATAATTCTTCAATCTTGCTTTCAAAAACCCAGTTTTATCTCCCATTAATACTTCTAATGCAGCTCGTTCACCTGGCTCACACCATTCAAGTTCAGGAACTTCTGCTCCTTGCCTGATCATATAGTTAGATGTACACCAAAACCTAGCCTAAATTGTGGCACAGATCATAGAATATACAATCAACAGGAGTTAGTATCTCACCTTACAACACTTGCAATGAGGTTATCCCAATCTATGAAATTACTCATAATTGCCCATTTTCTCTTAGGAGTTCTGAGATCAGGAAAATCCACCAAATATTCGGGAGTTTTTTGTTTATTTTGTTCCTTATGGTCCTTGCACCGTATTCCAATTTGTCCGATGCCACCCAAACAGGCACCACATTGTGTGCATCAACTTCTTGAATTGATACAGATTCATTCACCCTCTTGCAGATTTCCTCTTTCCACTGCCGAACCTCCACATAATGGTGAGAAGTCTGTCACCAAAAGTGACGCCCACATTCTTTCAGAAAACTCGGAATGCTGTCCACAGCTTCACCCTATTAATCAATTGACAAAAACATGAGTCGACCTGGAAATTCAACTACAGTCCTACTTATCCATGACAATTAATCAGCTACAAGTCCAGAGAACACTGGTAAACAGTTCACACTAAATTCTACCCTAGCAATGATTAACCTTCAACCAGCCAAGCGGTTAAACAAGCTTCTTCAATAAGCACCCCACAAAATGAGCCTCAACCAAGATTCCAAGAACACGAGATACCATGCCTGATTCAGCTGGGCAACCTTAGGGAGTGTTTGCAAACTCTAAAAAAGTGATTCTCAACTCCTGGGCGGGAAAAAAAAAAACTGTCTCTTCAAGTAGAAGCTGAGAAACACGTTTTTTTTAGAGTTTGCAAACAATCCCTTAAGTTACAGTTTCAGCTGAATGATTAGCACTGATCTAATTACTAATACTTCCAAAAATTCTGTGAACAATGTGAAGTCATAAAACTATTTTTCTCAAAGCAACGCATTACAAAAAGATAATTCCAACTAAACAGAACATTAAACACTCGCATAATTACATAAAACCTAGGCGAAAACTTAAACTTGCCTGGAACAAATAAAAAGGGATGTCCAGTGTAGACTGAAGATCAGAATGCAATTTCTTAAGCCCTCTAAGCATAAACCCTAACTGCCGAGCTTTCGCGCCCTTAAACTGATTAAACAAATTGAACGCTATGGCGACGGGTACTTCCCACTGGTTGGCCTGATGGACGGCGTGGATCAAAGCCCAATTGTCCTTCAGCCGTTGATCCCTGAACATCCAGTACACCACCGGGCCCGCGGGCCTTGCATCCGCCGATTGCTTCAGGACCCGAATCCTTCCGGGTTGGACGGCGGGGACTGAAGAAGACATGGGGTTTATCTTTATCGGTTGTGCTAATGTGCGCCGGTAGAGTGAAAACGGGTCTTGTGAGGGGAATTTTGGTGAAGCTAGAAAAGGGGGGGGCTGAGAAAATGGAGGGAAACGAAACGGTTGGCGGTTGTGGGTTTGAAAGTGGACACGTATGATGATTCTCGTCCGTTAGTTTTGATGACTTTTTTTATGTCGTTGACTTCTTGTTCGGCCCAGTTTTTGGAAGAAGGCCCATGTTTTAGGGGCCGCGCTATAGTCTAGAGATTAATGGGCCAAACTTTTTTACTCAAAGTCAATACATATTCAATTTGAAAACAAAAAATAATTAGTTTTATTTTAATTCATACATAAAAAGTTAATATAATAGGGATCAATCTTGTATTTCAGTGGTAGAAGCTTGTGTTGTCACCGTCATAGGTAGAGATGGCAAAATCAAGCCCGACCTTGGTCACGGCCCGACCACCAGGTTTGGGTTGGGCAATAGGCCATCTTTTTTTAGGCCCGAAAAAGACAGGCATATTTGGTCCGCCCAAATGGCCCGACGGATCGGGCTAGGCCGACTTTTTGGTCGGTCTTATTTTTTACATGAAATTTATGTATGGGCTGGGCCATACATTATTGTGACCCCTTGACCCAAAATTTTAAAAACCCGATAGTTCTCAAAGGTTTGTCCGATTCGACCCATTGTCACTTCTATAATCGCAATTGATCCTATTTGATCCCATGTGAGTGTGTATGTTCCTCCCTATTTTCCCCCATCGTAACAAAAAAAAAAAAAAAAACAAGAAGTTAATAGAATAGCAGCATGAATTAAATTACTTATTTAAGTTATTGTGTTTATTACATAAATTATGTTATTTTTCTATCCAGTCTACCCCATTTTCGTGTATCGGTCCACCTTGAATTTAATAAGATTGATTAATATGTGCTCACATAATTAATGCGAGAATAAAATAATTTTTGCAACATGAATATTAGCATTCTAGATTTTGCAATCTTTAACTTCTTTTTTTGCAACTAACAACCTAAACTGTGTGTATTTTTATTTCAAAAAAAAAAAACGTGTGTATTTTTACTTTGCAACCTCTCTGATCGGTCGGAGTTAGAATATTCCATATATATTCCCAATTATTCCGTATCTAATGGATGAATATTTTCCTCCAATCCCACAATATGGACAATCCTAATAGAGTTAGGCTATTGAACCTATCCAAATTAAGCCAATAAAATTAAAAACTCTAATATATATATATACACGCATGTATATAGATATATTTATAAATTTAGCAAAAGCCATCTTACGTAATATGACACTAAAAATAATTATTTCACTGTAGAACGTGTCCTAGACCTAATGTAATTATTGGCAAGGGGGTGAAGAAGATTATGAAATTGATTAATAATTATCACCACTAAAATGTGAAAATAGCAATGATTTGTTTTGTGAAAGCTAAGTTGTAACTAAACAAAATTATTTATGCATAAGATGAGAATGCCCACATTATGCCATGAGTGTGGTTTGCAGGAGATTCCAGCTCTACCCTTTGATGACCTCATGTGCATTGGATATATTGATTTTTTTCTTTTCTAAATTATAGTAAAAAAAAAAAAAAGATCGATCAATATAGATTTTTTTTTACAACGAGGTCAAATTCAATCGTTATATAATTTCCGATTAAATTCATTTTCTTAGGGATTGAGATCTCCTTTCTCACTTTTCTCTATTCCACTTTCTATTCCATATATTGGTGAATGATATGTGTACACGATGATGTCACAATTGTCGGGTGGGATCTTCTATTCCAAAACCGTATTTCATCTCCTATTCCAACCGTGTGGATGATTGACATGTGTTTTACACTTACCATATTAGAACCCTACAATTTCTGCTTGATTTATGCTTGAAAATTAACATGGTAAGTGTAATACCCATGTCAATCATCCACACAGTTGGAATAGGAGATGAAACACGGTTTTGGAATAGAAGATCTCATCCACGCAATTGTACATGTGTCATTCATCCAATATATGGAATATGAAGTGGAATATGAGATCTCATCCATTTTTGCCCCTATATTGTCTTATATCATTTACCTCCTTTTACATATTAAAAAAAAAGAAACTTCATTTCCCCCCCTCGCGTGCCAGTGGAGACACAATCTAGTAGATGTTATTCCCCGTGTGTAGTATTTACCGTATATTTGAATATAATGCACGCTATCGCGTGTGATTGTGTGTGAATTTATGTATATCACGGTAGTTATCCACATAAAATATTCATCCAGATGTAGCATGGATAAAACCGTGAGACAATCGGTGAAAATGGCCGAGTGGCAACAAAATGGGCCAGTTGGAACTTATATGACAAAAAAAACCCTTGAGCTCACTTTGCCTCTATAAAATATGAAAAATGTATTAATCGAATTATGACGCGTCAGGGACGAGGAATCTTAGAAAGAAATGTTCTGCTCCAACGGATCAACAAAGACACCACGTGAGCCCATTTCCTTATATAAGTCCACATCCCATGCCCATGGAGATGTTGAAATCTAAAGCCATCAATTTAAGTCTCCTTTGAGTGGAGTGGGAATTTTCTCTTCCTAGAGAGAACCCTAGTTCTTTGTTTTCTTTTGCTTTTCCTCTCCCCTTTTCTTTGTGTTTACCTTTTAGCCACCCGCCACCACCTTGTTCGCCATGAATGAACATTCCTATGTTTCTAAGCTTGTATGAGACAAGTGTCCATTTTAGGAGCCTGGTTCATGGGTCCTCCCATGATCTTTTTGTTGGATAAACTTTGTTCAAAGTCAAAAAGAACAAAACGTTTTTAACAAAAAAATATTAAGCATAAACAAATCTTTTTCTACGCATTAAATCTTCTCTTCTTCATTAGTGTTTTTCACCTAACTCTTCATCTCATTTATCGCTTATTTGTCTCCCCTCACACCCTCTTGCCTTGGTTTTCGTATTTACCTTTTTACTTCTTTTGTTTCCTTTGTGTGGTCCTTCTTTTCTCCCCAGCTCCGTGGCAAGATCTCGAGATTCACTGAGGTTGGTTTTGACTACGAGATCTCTTTTCTGCTATGGATAAAGACCTTATTGAGAAGTTAAAGATTTTAACCTTACCTCTATGGAGGAACAAAATGAGATTCTACTGGAAGAAGTTGACATTGCAAAAACCAGAGGAAGAATGTGAAAGAAGTTTAGTTGGAAAAATCTTTGGGAGAAAAAATCAATTTTTCCGGGCTTAAAAATACTTGTTAGTAGCATTTGGCACACAAAGAACCCTTTTTTTTGGGAAATAGGATCGAATATTTTTCGATTTATCTTTGGATCTCAAGAAGACAAGGAAAAAGTGCTTACAGGGGGACTTGGTCTTTCGAAAATCAATATCTCCTCCTCCGTGAATCGTCCAAGATATTACAAAAAAGTGGAACCGATTAACACAAATGAGCTTTGATTCAAATTTGGAATGTCCCATTCCATTGGATTAGCGTGAGACAGCGGGAAAAATTTGGAATGAAGTTTGGTTCCTCGGGATATTTTAATCCACAAAGCAGGTAGCTCTAGAGAAAGGCACATTAAGATTCTTGTTGAAGTCTGTCTGGATAAGCCCCTCCTCCTAGGGGAACGTTTGTTAAGTTGGGACAAGAAACTTGTTGGGTGGACTTTCGGATGAGAATCTTCATGGATTTTGTTTCATTGGAATGGTTGGCCACCTCGAAAGAAATTGTTTGATTAGGAAAAAGGATATACATCCGAACCTCGATCAAAGAGGGCCAATTTGGGAATGGATTAGGGCTCGGATTTTCTTGGTAGCCGACCTTAATGAGAGAGCGAGAGGTGCCGATCGGAGAGAGATAAGGGCAAGAACAATCGGGGGCGTCTAAATCTAATGAGGATGAGGACGCTTTGAACACAAAAGGAGTAGAGGGTAGCAATTCTCAGCTTGGACCCATTCCCATGGAAAATAGTCTTGAGAGGAAGACAGTTGGTCGAAAAGGACTATTTGAACCCTATGTGCGAAATAAACTCCCAAAGGATATTGTCATGAGAAGCGGTGGATGGTGAGAATACTCGAGAAATTGCAACCTTGCCGAGGATGGGTCTAATAAAGAAAATGAAGGTCATGCGGAAAACCAAATTTTAGTTGATATCTCGGTCGGTTTGGAAAAGAACAGAGTCCCCCATGTGAAATCCAAAGCGAATCAAGTGGTCGAAGAAACACACCAAGAGACATTGTCATAGCGTGGCCCCCTCGAGGAAATGAGCAACACAAGAGGCGATAGCTATGGATGGTATTTTACCTAAGTATGAAGGGAGAGGCTCTCTGAAAAGGCCGCTTCAGCTTCTGGATGAAGAGATGACTTTTATGACTGGAGTAAAAAAGAAATCAAAAATTGAAGAGGATGGGTCTATGGATTGGGATCTTTTGGATAAGGTGGAGGTGGCCAGCCTAAAATGGGCCCAAATTGATCAATGAATGCTCATGTGTGAAATTGTAGAGGTTTGGGAGGACCTTCTACGATTTCCCGACAAGGAGTCTTTGAGACTTCACCTCCCAGTTGGTATTTCTTTGTGAAACTAAGAAAAAAGGGCTTTTGTTCGATCCTGTGTAAAAGCTTAAAATGGAGGATATATGGCTTTGTGTGGATCCTATCGGTGTTGTGGAGAAGGCTTTGAGGGAGTGGAGAGAATTTCAATTGATTTGTGGGAAAGGTGAGAGACCTGCTGCTCCACAGGCCTTGAGCATGCATGCAAACTCTCTTAGTTCGAAAATCGGGGCCTCGGTAGGACCACATTTTAATGTGATCGGCTTTGTGACATGGTTTAATGGCAAATTTTGTTTGGGTGGATGGATTGCCGGGGATCAACAAAGTATTATTCACGCTGGCGCTTCTGGGAGGATATTGTGAATCCATTGGAGGCTTCTCTTGTGTGTGTGTCCGCAGCGATGTGCATGGTTCAAAGAAGTGGAATCAAGAACGTTACCATACGAGTAGATGACAAGGATATTGCGCTCAAACTCAACAACAAATTCCCGTTTGAATTTGATATGTCGCCAATAATAAGACATCTATTTATTATGTTATCTTTTCGATTCGTGTATTTCTTTTTCCCGTTAGGCCAAGTGAGAATTTCCTATTGTAATAGGCTTGCTCATTTGGCTTTTGACTTTATTGATGTTTTGAATTGGTTTAACCAATTTTCCTCTGCTCCATGTTTAGCCAAGTTGGTCCTAAGCCAATGGCTCGATCTAAGTTGTAACGTTTCAAGTTGAGGTTTTATATATAATTCTATCGTTTGAAAAATAAAAAAGAGATGTTGAAATCTAAAAGTGAAGGCCCATCTGATTTTTCATATTTAAAAAAAAAAATTAAGCTACTAAAATTTGATATAAGACCACTTATATTAAGTGCAAATACAAATACTCAACTATTAAATATAAAAACTAAATTGTATTTCAGAATATTAACAGTCTTTTTTCCTCAGAAAACACCCTAAGGTGCAGATTTATTCAAAATTTTAAGGTTGTGATTGGTTGCGCTTTCACTTAATCCACTTTCATTTTATGAGAGAATAGTGTTGAACTTTTTTAAAGTGAAAAATTGAATGCGTAGAAAAAAATAATGATTGTGTTGATGTAATGAAAATCTTTTATAAATGTTGATTGTTTGTGAAAAAATATGTGGAAAAATATCGTAAATCTAGACAAAGATTTTTAACAGAATGTTAATATCAATGGCGTAGTTAGGGGGCAACCTGGGCCCCGGCCCCCTCTTTTAAAAATAATTTTTTACTAAAAAATTAAGAAAAAATTTAAATTTAGTTAAAATTTATATAATTTTTCTATACAAATTTCACCTCATTTTCATGTATCGCCCACCCCGTTATAGTGCTACGCCATTAGTTAACATGTTAAGATAGCAGCAAACTTGTGGGTTTTTTTAATTTAAAACATCTCAAGATTTTTTTTATAATCAGCCCAAACCTCATGGGGTTTATTGTAATTCCCTTTAAATAATGCAACCAAACACAAAAATCCACCTTCCTAATTTACCTAAGCAAAATCTTTAGTAGCATTGGAATGGAGAAAGATTCTTGAAAAAAAAAAAGATAATTTGTCTCCTACATTCACCATTATACCACTTTATCTTTTGCTTTGTCATATTATTAATAAGTGGGGTATATATATAATGAAGCCTAAGCATTCTTGTAAAATTGTACAACCTCTAGAAATAAGAGTTGCTCACAGTTTTCAAACAATTATTACTATTTTTTTCGCAAAAACTTACGTGACACGGAAAAAAATTGTGAGATCGTGAGACGGTAATATTTTTAGTGTAAAAAGTGATATTTTGTCTAAATATACTAATTTACATGTATTTAGATAATTATCATTTTTTTACACAAAAAGATATCACCGTCTCACAATCTCACATCGTCTCACAATAGACTGCTTTTTTTTTTTTTTTTTTATAATTTGGAGTTGGTGAGTAGTCAGTGTTATTATGACTTTATTTTTTTCTTTCCATCTGTTTTTGATGACCTATGTAACTAATATCTGCCGACAAGAATTTATGTCCTCTCCACTAAATGAGTAATTAGATAGCATAAAGCCAAAGGAATAATCATACTATACTCCATTTTATGGGCTTTTTGACAAAATGCTGTGTTTTTTAAAATAACTTGACAAAATGTAATAAATTTTTTTCTTCTTGTATGTTTAAGTGTAGGCGCATGAGTTGTGTGTGCCTTTTGAAAGACACATCAACCTCATGCGCCTACCACTCTCTCTCCACTATCATCGATTTTGAAAACATTCTTTTGAAAAGGCACATTAGCCTCATGCGCCTACCAATATTGCATCCGCTCGTCTGCCGATCACCGAAAAATTTGCCAACTGCCGAATTTTTCCAAACGCCCGGTTTTAGATAATTTGAACATGAGAGTTTGAGAGCTTCATGAGTTTGAGAATTGAAGGTTGCAGCCCGGTTTTTAAAGGAGGAAGGAAGAGCAATTATTGCTCAATTATTTCGGTTGTTGGGGAGCAGGACCGGTCAAAGCGCACCTGCCCTGTGCGCTTCATTCTTTTTTTTTTTTTTAAAAAAAAAAAAAAAAAAATCGATGACAGTGGAGAGAGAGTGGTAGGCGCATGAGGCTGATGTGCTTTTGATGTGCTTTTGAAAAGGCACATCAGCCTCATGCGCCTACACTTAAACATACAAGAAGAAAAAAATTTCACTATATTTTGTCAAATTGTTTTAGAAAACACGACATTTTGTCAAAAAGCCCCCATTTTATTCTACTGTTGTACTCTTAGCTCACCAAAAAGCTAACCACTAATTGGTCTTTTCTGTTTTCAACTTCACCTGTTTGTGATAGTGGGTGAAAATGTATCTGTGATGAAAATCCATCATTAGGATGTGGGGATTCAAAACTGTGAAAGAAAGACTACTTCATCTCTGTAGGGGTAGGCCGGTAGCAAAGGGTGACAAGCCCTCGGATATAGTTCAACTGGTAAAAGACATGAGTGATATGTTGTCAGATTGCTGACACACACAGCGTGGAGGTTTGAATCTCCCTAGTAACAAGGTGGAGGAGGATTTCTGTGTGGTAACTCAATCTATGGCAGCTCAGACTCCTGACTTGTTGAGGCACATCCCACGATTCACCTCCTCCACAAAGCTCTAGGGCAAGAGCAGTGGGGGCCTTCAGGGATGGGGTTCGTCCTTTTGCAAAGGGTGACACGGTTGCACGACACAATTACAAACACGAATTATAGACACGAAAAGGCACGACATGATGCGAAAGCACGGCATTGTAAATTTTGTTAAAATTTACACTTATTGTTATCAAATAAGATAGATAACACCTAAACACGACAAGATCGACCACGAACACGATGGCACAAATATTTAAGCACATTGTGATCACAGAAGCAAACCTGCAAGATACCGCAAAATTGACAAATGAAAAAGCATAATTATACGACATTCACTAACAAAACCTTAAGCTGACACAGATTTAAACTTCTAAACAAGAAGACCCATCCATTTGTACTAACACAGAATCAAAATGGAAAATCTTTACAACACCCCTTTACAAACTATAAACACCCCGTATCGAATTAATATAACAATATTTCGATTAGACAAAGAGCATTACCCGGTAATAATACATTTCCATCTACAAGTTGAGAATCACTTTTTTTTAGAGTTTGCAAACACTCTTTATCATTCGTTGATTATCGTTGCAAAACCTGGTCCTTTTAGTGCCCCTTTTGACTCAAAGAACCATTGAGGCGGCCCTGTTGAATCGTCGTCTCACAATTTGATAAAAACCGAACCTTGTCATGGTGGTCTTGCGATGTCCGCATCAAATGCTCCTGTCATAAGCAAAATCGATTTGGCATTATGTTCCGGTTTATACAACAGGAAAGATATCAGAGGACCATCAAGAACCAGTCTGAAGAAAACATCACTACTTTTGCTACTAATGGCCTTCTCTAAAGCCAGAACAGAAATTACAACTCCTTAAATAGAAAAGCGCACGAAAATGGACAAAAACTAACCATAACTTGGTCGAATACAACGTAAACGAGAATTACAAGCCAATGTACCGATCAAGGAAAATGAAATTTGTAAAGCATAATTCTTGCAAATGACATTGAGATTTTTTGTTCTGCAGATGTAACTTTCACCAAAATATGCACCATTAACTTATGAACTAATCTCTTTCAAATATTATACATAACAACCAAATGCAATAAACAGTAAAAATTCATTAATTATCAAAAGGCTAGGCCATGTACATCAAATTGCAAGAAAAGCCATTAATCATATCAAATCTAGAGATCATGTAGAAGTTTAAACTAACTTAAAATAAATGCATAAACAAAAGAATTACAATGACAAAAGAAAAAATAAACTACAAATGTAAAAAAAGGAAGCCTTACACAGAGGATGTATCAACAAAAACCTCATTTAGCACATCATCCTCACCATTTTCAAAGGCAAAAACCTCCCCATCCCTATCCTCACTGTTCGAAAATTCCCGTTTCTCCATCTTCGAATGAGCCGAAACGAATATCAACTTTTGGGCCCTCTCTACCCCAACCCTCGAACGGGAATGAGCACTAGCCCATTTCACTAAACACGAATTACATTTAAAACCACACGAAGTCGCCCGAAGGAAAATCAACCTAACCGCTACTTTCCCTAACGTCCTAAACTCGGTTAAGTAAGTTTCCCACACAAGTCTACTGCTTTGGGGATTAACAATCCTCATTTTCCCCGAATTAGGATCCCGTTGCTTCAATTGCACGGCTTGAGCGTAAACCGGGTCAAGCCCTTCTGTTCTCCATTTCATAAGCTCCATAAGTGCAATGTGAGCTTCGTCTCTAGAAACGAGCCGAGTTATAAGCTTATCGACATCCTTCTCTTGTTCTTGCGTCAAGCTTTTGAAGGGCGGTAAGTATTTCCCACTCGTGTCCCGTATCAGATAAAGTGGATCGAGTATAAACGCAGCAGCCCAAGAGGGATGATAGTTCTTCTTGAACCTTTTTTCGATTATTTTCTCCACAGGTCCTTCGACAATGTGATATTTACAACACCAGTCCTTCACTTTTACTCTAAGCTCTTCCCATAATGGAAGGCATTGCCCGACTAAGTGGCTTTTCTGTCTCGATTTCTTGAGCCATTGCTTTGATTAACTTAACTAGAGAACGAACTGCTTCCAATTGCTCCAAAAACGCTGGTTTCTCATCATTTCTTCGATTTCTCTTGCGATCGGTTCCTCTATTAAAACCGTTTTATACGATTCGCCTAACAATACTAACTGAAGAGCACGTGCTGAGCTCAGCACATCCTCTATCATCGCGTAATCCGATCTTTCGTATGACGGTAATCTTAGCAAACCAGCATGCCCGTATTCCTGCAATTGGTATTTGTGAAAAATACGCTGAATTTGATGCTTGTGGTTGATAAAATTCGCTAATTTTAAGCAATTATCGACCGCGGTTTTGAATAACGGAAGCTCCTTTCCGAAATCCTTAATCAGGGTATTGAAACCTTGGTATTGACAGCAAACATTAACCATCCAATGATGATGATTCTCTAAATTCCTCAATGCCTTGGCCTTAAACTTATCCGAAACTATCCCAACACATTGATGCAATGTGTTCCCACAAATCTCAGCAATGGTGTCCCACAAAATATCCTCTGCATATTTCGACGGCACATAACCAGAACTAAAAACAGCCTTTCTAAACACATTAGTTCCATTAGGAAGATTGACAGCCAAATGCACGAAATTATCTTTATCTTCACAATGATCAGTTGATTTCCAATCAGCGGCAACCTGAAAGAACATTGCGTCGCGGATTTTGGCCTCAGATTCGGCTTTGGCTTCCTCATATTTGCAATCTAATTTAGACCCCAGAAGCTCTGTTCTTGAAATTGCAGGGAGGCCGATTTGATTTAGGAATGCTTTGAATTTGGGATGGTCGAGGCTTGAAATTGAAACAGACCCACAACATTCGTAAACCCAATCTGCAAGAAAATCAAGTGCAGAATCGATTTGAACCTTGTTTAATGTCGGTTTAGAAGATGATTTGGGGCTTTTTAGTCTTTTCACACTGTTTTCCAACATTGCTAAAGCCCCCAAATCCTCTTTTCCTCCTGATAAAATCAATTGATGCTGCTGCTGAGCATACAAACCGCCGCCGCCGCCGCTGGAAGCGACGACGACACTGGTGGTGGCGATTGGAACGACTTGGGGTAGGATAAATCCATTGTGAATCTAGAAGGGTCAACAATAGCCAGTGGCGGAACAACATGGTGCGCGGACAACGACGTCGCATTAGCGCCGCCGCGTCGACTACCGGAGCTACGCTTCCGGTGGTTGTGGGGCTGCTGAGAAGAAGGGGAGACACTAGAAGCCTGTGGCGCGGTGGCAATCGAGACGGTGGGAGATGGCGGCGGCACGGAAGAAATGGGGTTTGGCGCGGCGGCGAAATTGGGGCAGGTGCCCCTCTTGAGATGCTCGGTGGCCGTTCTGGACGGATTAGAGGCGGAGAAAACGGCGTTGCATAAGGAGCACCTCAGCTTAACAGCCCTGGGCAAGCCCGTATCGGAATCGTGCACGAGAATCGGCTCGAGGTGGGCCCAGTACCACGCGCCTTTGCCCTTAATCGCCTTGGTCCGTACCGTGACCAACCCTTCGAACCTCTTGTGGACCGCCTTCGCGGCGAGCTCGCCGGAGGTCACGGGGGAGGACTCCGCCGCCGCGGCCATTGCGACGAGAAATCGTACGTTGGACTATTTTGTGCGTTTAATCAACGTACGGGAAATATATTGCGTGGGTTTTGGTTGCATTTTAGGCGGGAGGTTGGTGGAGGGAGAGTGGGTTCCATGGCGGACGCCGGCGGAGAATCCTAATGGCGTCGCCGGTGAGAAGCGGGGTTGTTCTGAAAGGGCTGAGGTGTGATTGTGGGGAAATTGAACTGGGGTTTGGGGGTTTTGGAATTTATAGCTAGCCGGAGAGAGAGAGAGAGAGAGAGAGAGAGAGAGAGAGAGAGAGAGAGATGGATTTAATCACTGAATGGAGTTAGTGAAGACAGAGAAACCAAGAGAGAGAGACAGGAGAGAATGTGGTAAGGTGTAGTTAAGTTTGGCTGATTCTAACAGTGTTGCATTTTATTGTACATGGTAATTTTTTTTTAAAGGAAAATAGGTAATATAGAGTGGTCAAATAGAATCGAAACGAGTTCTAAATGGAACTAAAACCGTGGTTAACAGTTCGATAAACCGTTAACCAGATAACGGTTCCAAAATTGGAACCGAATCTGTGACCTAAGCCTCTTACGATTTTAGTTTCTTAGTCTCAAAATCGTGGAACCAGATGGTTAGAATCGCTTGTCGGGTTATAAAGTTAAAACCAACGATTTTATTATTTTTTGGTAAAAATATTTTAGAAGAAATATTAAATATTTATTATGATTTTTATATTCGTAACTACCTAAAACACATTTTAAACCAAATGTTGTAAACGAACTACGAAACTTTAATTACTCTAATAGTATATATAGATAATTTAATATTATTATTAATATTAAGTACAAAACTTAATTGAATATTAAGTCCAAGTTTTTTTCTTTTTTCCTTTCCTTTTTTGTAACTCGAAATTTATAAACCATTTAAATAAAATAAAAAATATCAAAAGATAGACAAATGGTTCTCGGTAAAACCGAATCGAATTGTGGAGGCACCTAATCAAACCATCGGTTACGATTTTGGAACCAGAACCATGAGACAATGGTTCCAGTTTCGGTTCCTCCAAAATGAGGAATCGAAGTCGGCAATTTTGGAACCGGACCGATAGTTTTGTAACCATGGCCACTCCTAGGTAATGAGATGTACTAGGAGGGGATGAAATTAGAATTATAACATTAAGTGTGTAATGACTTATATAAATTATAACACAAGTAAATGATCACCAATAAGTATATGCATGCGCGCTTGTCGGATTGCCCAACCTAGGGCCCCAGTTCAAGTTTGCCACTCAAAAATAAGTTAAGCCTAGATTAAGTGACTATTAGAAGTATGGGTGATCATAAATATTTTAAAACCGTCCACACCACATTGCCCCGTTTATTATGATTTTTTGATTAAAATCATGATTTACAATATTGAATGAAGACTCAATCATCTTGTTGGTTCAATTATGGTTTTGGAACAAAACCGCACCGCCCTTATGCAATTTGTGGGGTAAAAGAAAAAGGGTTTTCTTCCATCTTTAGCTGAATAATTAGTTAGTCAACATATTGAAAACTTAAGCAATAAAATAATATTTGAAATATAGATTCTAATATATTAGAATGAATTTTCATAAATAAATTAGTCTAAACTTAAGCAAGAATAAATTAAAATAAAATAGGTAGTAATAAGTTTGAACCATATGTTGAAAATCATATACAATATTTTAAAAGTATAAATAATGCAATTCATTAAAGTTGCAACATATATATTTTTGAAATTTTCTTGAATTTATAAAAATAATTTTTAAAATGCATTATATTATTGTAAAATTACTAGTGTATATTTATAAATATCTTCACTAAAAAATTCACAAAAATAGTTCTTTTCCTACTTTTGATGATATTAAAAAATAGTAAATTAAATACGTTTAAAAGGAATAGATTATATATTTTAAACCTAAGAGACTGTGCAAAACACGTGAACTTCAAGAAATAAAATATCAAAACAGAGTTTATGTGGCAAAGTCGAAAAAATCGAATAGTTCGGAGGGCAAACAAGTTTTCCTCCAAAAATTTTAGATTTGCATTTCAAATTCCAAAGAAAATGCATTTTAATTTTTTTTAATATTTAATGTTACAAATATACATTATGTATTGAATTCAAAGTAAGATACCATTAAAAGGTATTATGTTCTTAATGTAATTGAATTAAAACTAATGGAAGGTGCACTCTTTTTGCAAACTCATACTGTTTAAAAATAAATTACATCGTCAATGTTTTATATTTTTGATAATTTTTCTAAAAAATCAAAAAGGATATATTATTTTATTAACCATAAAATAATTTCGTTTATCAAATCCGCCAAATCACATGTCACCAGCTAAATTCGCACCTTTAATTTTACTTAATAAAACTATGATTTGAAATTATTTTTGAGGAAACCATAGCAACTTGAGAAGCTGGAATCTAGCTTGAAAGTCAAGTCGAGGTAGACATCTGTCTGCAAGATAAATACGTCTCAGCTAGTGCTCATAAATTAATATAATATCCACAAAGATAAAACGACTTACGTCTTTTGTGTAGTAGCACCATTAATCTAAAAATTCTTTCGAACTGGAAGGGTTCAGACTGGTTGTTGGACTCAAAATACAAAAAGGAAGGATAATGCGAGATGTATTGTATCACTTATGGTCAAACTTTCTATGAGACCGTGAGTAATATGTCTAACCTTTCTCCAATGTATGCCTATAAATAGATAATAAATCCAACACTGCAGGATAACCGCTGTCGGGGTGGGCTTCTTAAAAGCATAAATGCCCCAGTTATAAGTTGTAACTTCCAGGTAAGGGCGATCCTGATATGATTTTGAAATTATTTTTTCTTAAAAAAATCAACCGAATTACCTTATCCTAATGCAGGTGAGGGACTCCAACAAGAAATTAAAAATCTTTCATTCAAGGTGTTTTATCAATGGAAAGATGTATAGTGTGCTAATTGATGGAGGGAGTTGTACTTATATTGTTAGCACAACATTGATTGAGAAGTTGAGGATATCGATGTTGAAACACCCGCAATCAGATAAGCTACAATGGTTGAGTGATTGTCCTTAAGTGCATATTACCAAGCAGATGTTGGAATGAGTTAGAAGGATGAGGTGATGTGTGATGTAGTGCCCATATAGACACATGACACATTTTGTTCTATAGATCATGCTAGTTTGATAGACGAGTTCATCACAACAGACCAACTAATTACTAGTATACTCTTTTTTTTTAGGAAATTACTAGTATACTCTTAAACATAATAAAAGGCATACAAAATTTTACTAATTTTCGTGTATGTCCTCGCAAACACGAAGTAAGAAATACTTTTCAATTAAAATAAATAATGTTATGAGAACAAAATTCAAACTTTGGGCCCAATCTCGAATTTTACCTTGGAAAAAGCCAAGCAACTAATTTTTTTTTTTAAAAAAACATTTCTTGGTCTTTTCTCTTCCTCCTTTGTGGTTGGGGTCTTATTGTGGGGTCATAAGAGTCCTTTTGTTGTTTGTTTTTTTCTATCTTTTTCATGGAAATCTTTTATTCTCTACTTTATTAATATCTTCTTTTACATAAATATGGCATGGGGTGAGCAATAGTCCCAAAAATATATTATTAGCTTAATTATTTTGAGAGAACTACTGATCCTTACTTATAAGTCACATGCCATCCACGTATTTACCGAATAATAGGATTGTAGTTAGGGTTATAAACGGCCCGAGTTCATGTTTAGTTGCGAGTTATGTTGAATGATCCTCAAAATATATTAAAATATTAAGTAAAATATAAATTAACTATGTTTTAGCATGTTAGTATGCAACACCGTGTGTCAAATTCGTGTTAATCATGTTTATGTATGTGTTTCTCTCAATAACTTTCAACAAGATTCATGTTGTATTTTTTGTGTCGTGTCAGAGATTTTCACCCATACAGAATATGGGATGAGCCCCTCTCCAACAATATCCCTCAATAAAATGATAATCTATAACCATAAATAACAGGATAAATCACCAAAAGATTATACCACTAGTACAGCCATTGCATTTATTAAAATACCATCCACACACACATATATGCTATATATATGTATGTATATTGGCATGTTAATTTTCCAATATGTAAGTTCTTGGAGCTTTCCATTTGTGCCTTATTTGTTTGTTGTCTTTCATATATATAATTAAACAAATATGGGGCATTTGAAAAGGGGCAACCTAGGAATTAATTCCATGAACTTCACCTGGTTTCCTATTTTTTTCCTGGGACAGCTGCAGTGTTGACCAAACAAATAAATTGATTGTGATCAATATGCAAGGATATTATGGTCATTTTACATGACTAAGGACATTATAGTCATTTTACATGACATACATACATGATACATATACGCTAATTATTCTATATATGTATGCCTCATTTTTCCATTAGATTATTAAATGTTAATAAATTAACCATCGACCACCATGGTTTCACGTGAATAAATTAAAATGATATTATTAGGTAGATAATCAATCAGGGTTGGTGAAATTAATTGCATTTTATGGATTAGAAAATTATTGGTATTTTTTTTTTGACAGACACAAGTTTCATGATGATAATATTTAAATTATAGTGAGGTTTCTGTAAGTTAGTTAGTGTTGTTGACTAAGGGTATGTTAGGAGTTAGTTAATTTTTCAGTTGAACAATTTCTTGTAGTTTTGGAAAATAAAACCAAAATTTCAAATATTTATTTATCTAAAAATACATTTTCCATTACTATACGCATATTGTCATCTACTCAAAGTATTTATGTATTTCTTCATATATTTCAAATTAATTATCCTCAAACGAAACTATAATTTTGGGATGTCGAAAAAAGTATTGTTTAAGATATAGTAAATGCAATTCTGTTTATTGATCATAGATGATTTTTGAGATGCTATACCTGATGATAATTAATTAGGTGCGTGGATGATGAACAAGTATCTTATACGTTGAATGTAGTATCAAGTATGTATATTATTCTAATGGACTAGATATGCAGTTGAACGTTTACATCTTCAATTATATATATTTGTTAGAATCGGTGTTCTAAAAAGCGCTAGACGTTAGTCAGACGGTATATTGGGGCCTGGTCTAAGTCTTAACGCCTAGGCGGAGCCTGAGCGTAGTTAGACGAGACTTGGGCGGGGTTAGGTGGGGCCTAATCAGAAAAATAACATAGGCGGACAAGGGAGGCTTAGCGCCTAAGCGGGGACTAATCGGAGTTAGACGGAGTTTTTTAGAACAATGGTTAGAACCATAAATAAGAACTTAAATTTGAGTAGGCCAATATGAAAAACTCATTCACAATCCCCATGTTCTTAAATCTCAAATTATTTAATTCTTATTTTATTATTTATTAATTTTCTCACTAAAATTCAAAATTCAGTAATACCTTAAAATAGTTCAACAAATGTGACAAACAACAATAATGAATCTTTTTCTAAACATGGATTATAATAGTAAAATTAAAATGAAGGATTTGACTATATTGGCCATTCAAACTTGTCAATGTCATTTTTTTTAAAGGGGTTGGATTTTTTGGAATTCCATATTCCTATGGAAATTTTTGTCTCATCTTTTATCTCTCTCCTCAATTGTTGTTCATTTTTCCTTCTCACATAACATCTTTAATAGGAATGGTTGCTTTCATGACAAAGTACTATACTACTAGTGCCTACAGTAGGGTCTTCTGGTTAGAAATCAAATAATTATGGGTGAAAATAATTAAATATTGACTTTATTTGGTACAATATGTACAATCTCATTTCAAAATTGACAGATATTATTATTTAATTATTATATACATATATATACTGGAAAATTCTACGACAACAAAATTCGTGTATATAACTATAAACTATAATGGCAACACTGTAACAATTGGTAGTCGTAGATACTCAAATGGGTTATATACCGTTGGATTAACATATACTCACACATCCACATAAATGTGTGTTGATCCAATTATATAAACTCTTTTGGGTAGCTACCTGTGTGAAGATCGACTAACCCGATTTTGATAATGTCACTTAGTATATAAGACTGGAAATTTTATACTGTCAGAATTTTCTTGAAGTTATTTGGAATCAATTTTTCATTTTCTGGATATTTCAAATAAATCAAACGAATCACGAACACGTCCCAACGGAAAATTTATTTTTCATACTTATACCCACACGAGTGTGTGTTTTCATGTGTGAATAAACAAATATAGCATGATGGTACCACATAATAATAAACAAAAATAATAAGAAAGTCCCATATATAATTATTCACTCTTTAGTAGAATGGACTCGTGAGTGGGCTATAATATAGTGACTAAAACCCTATTTTTTAAACACAAAAACTCCTGTCAGACCGTCTAATGGGTCTGACCTGTTAGACGGATCTGACCCGCAGACTCGGTGGCATTTCCGTAATATTAGCATTGGTGTTTTAGTAGTTTTCAGGGACCACCGATATTAACAGTCCTTCTGAAAAGTATTAGCCGTCCTTCTAAAAAGTATTAGCAGTTCTTCTGAAATGTATCAGTAGTTCCCTAAAGAGAATTTTAACATTTCTCCTAAATATACTCTCGAAATGTATTAGCAGTCCCTCGAAAAAGTATTAGTAGTTCCCTGGAGAGTTTTTTAGTAGTTTCCCTGAATATAATTAAATTTTTCTCCCGAAATGTGTTAACAATCTTTCTGAAAAGTATTAGCCGTCCTTCTAAAAAGTATTAGCAGGCTTTTTGAAATGTATTAGTAGTTCACTGAAGAGTTTTTTTTTAGTATTTCTCATGAATATACTCCTGAAATGTATTAGCAGTCCCTCAGAAAAGTATTAGTAGTTCCTCAAAAAAGTATTAGTAGTTCCCTGGAGAGTATTTTAATAGTTTCCCTGAATATAATTAATTTTTTCTCCGGAAATGTATTAGGTGTCCCTCGGAAAAGTATTAGTAGTTTCTCGAAAAAATATTAGTACTTTCCTTGACAGTATTTTAGTAATGCTCCTGCATGCAAAGTATTAGTTTTTCTGATAAAATGTATTAGTATTTCTCCATAAAAGTATTAGCTGATACTAATACTTGTATCATTTAGTTTCTCCGAAGATTCCAACAAGGAAAATTGAGATTTCGACACTTCGCTTGGAAAAAAGACAATTGGAGTGTAAATCGGATGAAGCAAAGCAAATGAAAGAGAAGATTTCAAGGTGGAAGCGCAGATATTTTAGAGATCGAATCCAATCGAAAGAAAATGAAGTTGGATTTAATGCACTTAAGAAACAATCAAAATAATGAGAAGAAGTATATTTCTAGAATTTGAGCTTGTGGCACAGGGGAATGATATGCGGCTTGAATTGAATGCTTTGAAGCAAATGAAAGGTGAATTAGAAGGGCGGTTTTTTTTTGCACGAAACGAAAAAATAGTCGTCTCAAGTTGATGGCCTAATGAAATAAGTTAATTCTCTCGGCGTGAACTCTGAGTTCTGTGAATGGCCGAAAATCGCATTGAAATTGGAACTCGAAAATAAATCGAAAGTCCGAGGAATGAAATGACTAAAGAAGCAGAGTTTAGCGGAGGCGACGATGGCCTAAAAGCTCGAGTGAACTTTTTTTTTTATTTTTATTTTTTGGCGAATCTGGGTCAGGGTTGGGCGATGAGTAGGATATTTAGACCCGTCTAACAGAAGACTAGCTCTTTTTTAAATGTTACAATTGGCTTATTAAATTAATTCTATTTAAATTAGAACACATGAAACATGCTGTTGCTTTTTCATTCCACCTTAGAACACTTTGAGTTAATTTTATTGGAGGACTAAAAATTGTTTGAGAGGTAATCAATTGCTATATCTTTATTTGTGTGAAGATTCTTGCTTTTATTTGTTAGTTCCTTAAGTTACAAATTAAGTGAGTTGAGGTGTATATCAATTTAAATATTCTATGGATGTATCATTATTGGTGAATAGTTTAATATCCAATGTATAGAAAAAACTTCAAATAATGAGGACCTGCAAAATGTGGTGAATTATTAAATTATACTTAGGTTTTACTCTTAATAATTATTGTAGTTATGTGTTTGTGTTCAAAGTACATGTAAAAGAAATGTAATAATATATAGTGATGGGCCACTCTAGCTAGTTATAACATTATACTCATAACCTATGCCTATTTTAAATTGAGCCCATATGTGGATATAAAATTCACCTAAAGCAATTGATGTAGGAGTAGCCACGGTTCTGGAACCGCCGGTTCAATTCTTCATTTTGGAGGAATCAGAATCGAAATTGTTGCTTATCTTTTGATAATTTTGATTTTTTTAAAATAGTTTATCAATTTTAGTAGAAAAAAGGAAAAGAAAGAAAAATTATTTGCCTTAAAATTCAATTAAATTTTGTGCTTGATATTAAATTGTCTATATATACTATTAGAGTATAGAGAAATCAAAGTTCACGAAGTTCGTTTACATCATTTGGTTTAAAATGTGTCTCATATAGTCACGAATATATATATATTTCTAGCATATCTTTATAAAAGAAAACATTGGTTTTAACCTTCAAACCGACGGTTTTAACTGTCGGTTCCACCACGGTTCTAACCGATGGTTAAAACCGCCGGTTCCACAGTTTTTGAGACCAAGGAATCGGAACCGCCCTACACGGTTTCTGTTCCGATTTTGGAACCGTTGACCACAATTCCGTTTCCGGCTTGGAACTCAATTTCGATTCCACTTGGCCGCCCCTAATTTAATTTGTCGGTACTGCGTATTTAAATAAAATAAATAATGGGTTGGTTTTCAATCTCATTTTCACGTTTTCAGTATTTTTGGAGTTGAAAATGTTTTCATTAAATATTTGCGTAAAATTAAAAATATATATTACTTAGTTATATTATCAATATACTCAATGAAATGAAAAAAATATAGTTGTTTATTGATGATCTCTAGTTTAGAAACAAACTGAAAGAGCTATTAAGTATGAAGTAATTGGGTAACTTCAACATATCCTTTATTTTTATTTTTTTGAGGACAAGATATCCTTTATTGAGTTCAGCATCATTAGCATTTTACTATGGTTTATATGTTAATGTTGGGATGCTTTCCTCATCAAATTGAAAGAGTTTGGACCAAGAATTGGTTTGGGCCCAAGCAAAGTGGGCTCCTGTTGGATCATACAAGGTATAGGTGTTGATGAAACCCATGACAACAAAGATGGGAGCCAAGAGCTTTCATGTCTTCCAACTGACCTACACGGCCTTGTGACCTTTATTGGTTTGGGAAATAAAATTGAGCCCATAACCTGGCTCTGGTAAAAATTGGGTTTGTTCTTTTGAATTTTGACGTGAAAAGCCCATGATCATATGTTCCGAACTTAGGGATGAAAATGGGACGGGGCAGGTATCTCAAGACCCAGACCCGCCTCGTTCTTAGAACGGAGCGGACGGGGGACCGCTCCACCGGGGTCACTGAGCGACGACCCAAATGGGACGGGACTGTGACCCTCATGTCGGGTCAAAATTGTCATCCCTATCTAAACTTTGATAATTTATGTTACTTTATTTTTCGAAAAAACTGGTGTGAGACGGACAGACGGTTGCACCATGTGACGGTGATATTTTTAGTGTAAAAAATGTTACATTGTCTGAATACACTAATTTAAGTATATTCAGACAAATTACCACTTTTTACACTAAAAATATCACCGTCGCACGCTGTCGCATGCTACGACCGTTTTACAAGAGACCAACTCTTCAATTTTTTTGGTGGAAGTCTTTAAAAAAAAGGTAAAATGCGTATTCGATCATATTGCTCTTCATGAACACCTATTGCATCCAACAATGCTATACAAATGTTGACCACATTTTCTTTTCTTCCCAAAAGATAGATATTTTATTGAAAACTCAAAACCTTACGTCCATCAACATTGAACAAACATTTGCCCACGAGGAAAACGTCGCTCCTCGAGCGAGAAAAACAAGCACTCTTATGCGAGGAGACCAAAATACATTCATATAAGGAGGACCAAGACACTCCTTAAGGAAGAATAACATCTGTAATACACGAACATGCACTTGGCAATTGGTAAGAGCAATCACCACACACTGCTAGACATACACCACTCATGCCTACGAGCTTCGCCCTTAACCGGAGACCAAAAAAAAAACCTAAAAACCAAACTAATTAGAAAAAGGAAAAAAAAACAGAAAAGAAAAGAAAGGAAATCAGCCCCTACCTAACCACTGTTCTAAAAATTATCGTCTAACCCCCGATTAATCCCCGCCTAGGCGCTACTCTTCTTTTCCGCCTAGGTTTTTCTTCCAACTAGGCCCCGCCTAACCTCGCCTAGGTCTCGCCTAACCTCTCCTAGTTTCCGCCAAGACCCTAGCCTGTCGCCCGACTAGTGCCTAACGCTTTTTAGAACATTGTCTAAACCTAACATCGGGTTGACGCGACAAGCTCTCAGAGTACCAAAATGAAGACTTAGATTGATATTTTTAACCCTTCATCAGAAATACTCCAACAAATATGTACTGATAAAATTAAAAAAAAATAAATAAGAAAATTACCACACTATAGCAAGTACACAATTAAACATGATTGACCACTGATATTTCAACCATGTCAATTGAAGCAAACGGGCCTGGTAATAATGCAAAGCATAAAGGCAACAGATTCAGTGCAAAATTAACAATCACAAACCATTGCTAATAAGAAGCATCGAAATGAAGGCCATGTATCTATATACAACTCTTGTCATCCCAAAATTACTCGACTTTGAAATTTTGTGCAGATAGATCATGCAAAGCGCTGTTGTTCTGCCCACCATCGGTTTTTAGCCCTCCCTCAACTGGACAAGATAAAAGTTTCTATTGTTAGAAAAACAAGGCGCGGGGTGTGGGACATATATGTGGTTAAAAAACAAACATGTTACATGAGGACAATTCTTGTCAAGAAAACATCTTTTTATTGAGATGAAATCATTTGTTGTACCATGCAACAACTTTTGTAGTATAAACCTATCGCACATGCTCGGATATAAATTAGTGAGAAGAAAAATCATTATTAGGTGTGATCACTTAGAAATCAGATGTCGGGATTTTCATTTAGAGTTGCAGAATTTCCAAGTTATATCAGAACAGGTCAGCGTTTTTTTTGAATTTGACTAAGTGGAAAAAGGATCCACTGGATCCGTGATGCATATTAAAGCACAATCGAATATCATCTAAATCGAAAGAAAGTTAATACCTGCTGGAGGACTTTCTTCTGATAGCGGTATCCCTGCAAGACAAGCAAGAGAAAAAAAGGCAATGTAAAAGCGAAATAATTTTTGAAGCCAAAATATACCCTTTTGAGCGAAGATATGAAACGTTTTAGCAATCACCTTGTCGGTGCCATAAATGTAATCGCAATAGGTAAATACTGATGCAAAATTACTTTGACTCTGCCCACCAACGTAATGATGGTAATCATGGTATTCTGGACCACCGTAAAATGGAATATACTTTGTCGGAGTCCAAGGGAAGTCGTACCTGCACCAATTAGTACTTGTGAGTGCCTTCATCAACAAAATCAACCGAAGAAAAATCCTTATAATTAAAAAAGGATACGCTACAAACAGTGATGATAAAAACGCCTTCACATACTCAGGTAAAATATATTGCATATTTCACAAGAAAACGTAATTTTCAGTTTAATCAAAATCCACGGATTAATAGTTCAACCTGAAACACAAAAACAAAGAAAAAACGGTTGCGAAAAATTAACAGTCACAGAGTCAGTTTAGAGTGGTTGGTCCTGGCAATCAAATGGCACAAACATTTGACGAAAAACATTTCTTTCTCCATTCCAACACATGCATTTATTCTCAAATAAATACTTCATTCGAATAAAGTTATTGTAAGAATTATTTTTCAGTAGCATTGTTATCCAAATCAAGAAGAAACTATCTTTGACAAACTAGCATTTAATCGAATTAGCAAAAGCAAAGCAGAGAGAATGACACTTAAAATCAATCAGCTGGAGACTTCTCAATATAATTGCATCAAACCAAAGCACGATGAGTATTAAGCATGCCAAGTTCATTACCCACTGTGAGTTTCAATAGCCTCAATCTGCCTCAAAGCAATCCACAATCATAAGGTAATGATATGCCCCGGCACCATCGTGGGGCCGAGAAAAGCCGGGATCCCAAGGATCAAAATCTCGGTCCAGCTAGCATACGGCGCCACAAACCCATTTGGAGCGGTGTATTCATGATGTAACTTGTGAATTTTCTCGTACCCCCACTCGCCATGCAATAGTAACCTGTGGATCCAATAGGTTGTGTAGTCCTCCACGATGAAATACACCCCTAATTGCAATAATATTTCCCATAAAGAAGGCAATGGCAAGCTTGTTCTGATTCCTATCATCTTCATAAAACATAAAAACACAACAAAAAAAATCTAAAATAATAAACATAATTCAAGACTTATATTTCTTAGGGTTAATTACAAAAACTACACTCACAGTTTACCATGATTACAAAAGAACCAACATTCAAAATTACATATATTAACATTTGTTTCAATTTTACAAATTGCATCATCACAAATATCAGGTGTTTGCAACACTTCAAGGGGGTATTTGTAATTTGAAAGATAACTGGTTTTTTTTTTGTAATTAAGCTAAACCTCATGGGTAGTTTTTGTAATTAACCTTATTTCTTAAGCAATTCAAAAACCTTGGGAATGCAAAGATTAGGAGTGACATTTTTTGATATGACTCGAACATAATACATTATAACAATAATAAGTACATCGAACTCGGGTCAACCTGAAATGACTCAATTAACCCATTTGTCCCAAGTATAACTTTTGTGATATTTTTTGATTAAATTATTAGGTTAAAAATTAACCCTTACAAGTTATAAATACATAAACTATTGTCTTTAAGGTAATTTGTATTCAGATTACACGTGAATAAACATGTCGTGTTTGGATTGACGAATCTAATACGAATAATTTAAACAAGTCAGAGTTTGGGGTGATAGCAGTTAACAAATCGTTCGTTGTGAATATAGTGGATCATCCCATCCCGATAACCCCAACCCGACTTGAATTGCTACCCTAGTAAAGATTCCACACTTAGGGATGAAAAAGCGAACAAGCTACTCGATCTGATTCGAGATCGATCGTTAAAAGCTCATTTGAGCTCGATTCATTAACATAACAAACCAAGCTTGAACACATTTTCCGTTCGATAAGATGTAAATCTCGGTTCGAGCTCGACTGATTAGTAAAAAAAAAGAATAAAATATGTATAAAAATATCAAGCTACTCAATCTTTATTCGTGTGCTCACTTGACTAAAGCTCGTTCGAGCTCAATTCGATTAATAATCAAACCCCGCTCAAAAACAATTTTTAAAGCTCAATTAAAATTCAAACAAAATTGAATAGTTCTATGTTCGGCTCAACCCGATGTATTCACCACTATCCACACTAAATCAAAACCCCAAAATTATAGAAATCCCAGATTTCAACAAGAATAAGCACAATTACATAATCCATTGGAAGATGAAGTTTATTTACCAGGAAACAATAATTAAGATATAATTTTACCTTAATGAGGGGATAGGAGACGAGTAAAAGAGGGCCCACAACCAGAAAGCACAAGCGAATAACCGATTTGCAGCAGCGAATAGTATCAGCAAAGGAGAGCTCCACTTCGGGTTGAATTTTGTAACGCCGAACAGATTCCTTGAAGAAGAATTCGAGAGAGAGGTAGTAAAAGGGGAAAACAAAGAAAAAGAGGAAGACGAAAATTATACTGTGGCAGTAGAGGAAGTAGTCGGACTTGGTGGCGGAGTAATTGAGCCACAGCGTCTCCGCCGCCGTGAGGGATCTGCCGAGGACGGATTCCGCCTCTTCGACGGTGGCGTAAGGCAACATCAGCAGCGGCGTGGACTAAATGGGTAGGAAATGAAATAGTTTGTGGGGTTTGTTGTCAGATAGTCTGTTATAAAATGCGGGACGAAGACGTGGGAAATATTCAAAACGATTTGCGTGTTGATGTGGAGGACAAAGTCTATGCGAAAATGAGATGTTTCACCATTGGGCAGCTCACTGACCACGGGTATTACTCTTTGGACTCGTTTGGTTGGGATTAATGAGAGGGATATCACACATTTTTTAATATTTCATACCTATTATATTGTTTGCTTCAAATGTGTGAAGCCCATGAAATAGGGAGGGCTCGATCCACTATCAACTCAAATTAGGTATACCATATCCCACCAGGGGTGAGATACATTTTCACTCCCTTTCTGGCACATATCCAATAGCCAATCCATCAAACAAACACAATAATAGGGTTTATTATATCCAACTAATAAAGTGGGGAAAAAACTTGGGAATTAATCATACACATAACCATCATGCAACCAAACGAGCCCTTTAGGGATACAAGTTTGAGTCTAGCTAATGATAGGGGCCGAATCTTTTTAAAAAAATGAGATGAGATTTTTCCTTATTTAAGGTTGCGATTGGATATTCTTTCATTTTTAGATATACTTTCATTTTGGAAATTTTATTTCTGCCGGAGAATAGTGTAAAAAAATTATTAGATAGAATAAGAAGTTTTTTTTTTTTTTGAAATATAGATGGATATGAAATGAAAATAAAATGATGAAAAATGATGTGATATTAAAATAGTAAAATAATGGTTGAATATGATTGGTACTTAAAAATATGTGTGAATGAATAGTGAAATTAATGGAAAAATGTGTAATAATGATTTTTTTTCTCGAAAAGTGGATAGATGTGATTGGGGTAAGAAAAGTGAGGAAAAAAACGAGAATAAGGAAATAGTGTATCTTTTGAAATTTTTGGTAGACAATTACATTTTTCGATAAAAGAAAATTCTCTAGCAGAACGAAAATTGGAAAATTTTCATATCCAAGCACATAAGTTCTTATTAGAGTTTGAGAATCTCTATATCTATTTTCAAATTGAGAGGAGAATTTGGAAACGACAGAGGATTTGCAACCTTTTTTCCTTTTTCTTCCCCATCAAATGGATCATAATGTTTTGTTTATTACAAAATTCAATATTATTACAGGCTATGTAAAATAACGTCTTAAAAACATTTTCAAGAGAGTGCTCTATTTTTAATTTGGAGTAAAAAATTACTCCAACACTGCACCAAAGTCTGCACTTTTTTAAAGATGTTAATAGTTATGCGCTAGAAATGGCGTAAGTAGTTGCGCTAATCTTTTTTGTTTTAAACTAATTTTAGTGAATTAAAAATATTTTTAGTGCAGAATTTAACGCAAATGGCTTGAGATGGAGTGCAGATTATACAGTCCATCCGTTAGTACAGAGAGTCTACACTAAAAATGTTGCAAACTGTTGGAAATGATGCTCATGTGGTGTGCGTGTAATGATATTATTAAGTCAGGAGATATGAAATATTATATAAAATAAGAAAATGCAAATTATCTTTTCGTGTAATCCAAATTAATATTCAAGGTAACATGTTCAAGAAATCAAGTAGGGTTTCAATGTTACAACCCACCTCGACTCTAATACTTAGATTAGAGTCTATATATGATTATATTCACATATAATATGTACATTGAATTAAATAAGTAGTCAGTTTCAAATTTATGATACTTAAATTTGATCGGGCCCTAGAGTAACGTCTATCACCAACTAATCGCATAGTAATTCTCACCGACTAATCACATAATAAATATTTATTGCACATACTATATACAATGTAATTAATTATTTTCTTTGAATAGTCATTTACACGACAGATGTAATATAATATTTATAAGAATTTCGTTCCAATCACTATCATTAACCAAATTTCTTGTCAGCAAAAAAACTATTACATAAAACACTAAATGCAATAGATGATCTCAATTGTACTAAAAGATATTGGGAAAGCAGCCACTATTTACTCTTTGATACTTGATATATAGAATAGATTACCCCACTTCTTCATTTAGTAAGTGTTGAAAATAAATTTAGTGAAAAACAACACTTTTAATTAAGGATTATTCATATTGAATTAACAAAGATTAACCAATCAATATACGAAAAAGTACTTAAATCCATAATGATTGCTTTTCAAAAACGTGGAATTAGCCTTTTAGATCCTTTAGAGAAATATTAGAAAAGGTTGAATTAATTTAGATCCTTTAGATAGATAATAGAAAAGGATCATAATTCAACGTGTCATCTAAAGACCATAACCCCTATATAATTTCATTATAATATTATATTTTGATATTTCTATTTAGTACATTATTAAAATGGAAATTACCTACATGTATCTAGACTCTATATGTTAAAGACTCACACATGTTACATATATTAAACACCCTATTAGATTTATTAAAGGTTAATACCTAACTTTTAGTACATCATTTATAAAACTGGCTTATTCTTACATGCCAGTCTGCAACTAGGGATGACAAATCATGTTATGGTGTCATGTTTCGTGTCGACACAATAACAATACGATACGATACGATAAAGACACACACGGACACAACACGATAAAGATTTGCTCTGATACGAACACAGACACGAAAATTTTCGTGTCGACACGACACAGCACGATAGTGACACGATAAGTCAAAAACAAAAAGAAAAGATTTATATATTAATACACGACAACAAATTACATGAGATTACATGGTATTACACGATACAAACATACAAAATATCAAGTTATCGTGTCACTAACATATAAACGTGTCATTATCGTGTTCGTGTTGTGTCAGTGTCGTGTTACTAACAGGTAAACGTGTCATTATCGTGTCTTTATCGTGTTCGTGACGTGTTATTGTGTCACTATCGTGTAAACGCGTAAAAACACGAACACGACACAAAATTTTCATGTCCTTATCGTGTCAAGGCTAAATACTAACCCACTATTTTCATATCGTCGTGCTATCGTGTCGCGTCAAATATTGCCACCCCTATCTGCAACGCATAATTATTTTACATGCTGAATTAAGGATCCATGAATAAGCAGCCCCATCTTTCACTTACAATCCCATGAGTGGAAACAATTATAGGTTAGGTACATCTAATTTAATGTAGGTTTTAGGCTTAGCAAAAATGTGGTTAAATTCCTCCTATCCAACCCAGTACCTAAGTGCAAAACCAAAACATTAATAAAGAACTTGTTTAACAGGTAGGAGAAAATGGTTCCATTTGTGGAATGTCAATGAAAAATCAATTGAACTTGTTTGGACAACTTCAAATTGATTGTTCTAAATTTGATTGTTCTAATTATCCATTACATACCATAGTACTAAAGCAAAGTATACACAGGCAACAAATTCAGTCCAAAAGAAACATTCACAAGCCATTGGATTGATATATAATAATACAATACAAGCCCCAAACTGTAGCATTAAGTCTTCCCCGAGACCAAAAAGATAAAGAGTTCGAAAAACTATCGGTTACACAAAGAAAAGCTCTCTACCTCCAGTGACTGATAAGAAAGGCGACGAAACCTAAAAGACTTCAGCTAGTTGTTGCTAATAAGAAGCGACGGAACAAAGGCCATTAATCTAGAGGCAACTCTTGTCATCCCATAATCAGTCAACTTTGTAACTTTGTGCAGAGTGGTCATTCAAAACTCCGTTCACCGCACCATTGGTTTTTGGACCCTCCCGTAACTGAACAAGATGAAAAATTTATCTTATAAGAAAAACAAGGCGCGAAGTGTTGGACATATAAGTCGAGATAAAAGAAACATTGTTACAGGAGTACAATTCTTGACAAGAAAATAGCATCTTTTATTGAGGTGAAGTCATATGTTGATAGCATTTGTGTACCATGCAACACCAATTTGTTGTATAAACCTATCTCACATACTCCATGATAATTTACAAGAAGAAAAATCATTATTAGGTGTGATCACCTAGAAATCAGATGTTTGGATTTATTTCGAGTTGCAGAATTTCACCCACGATATCGTGAGTGGGTCGGCAAGGTTTTTGAAGTTAGACTAAACAATATATATATATATATATATATATATATATATAACTTTTAGTGTTTTAAATGCCAACTTCTCGCTATAGATTCTACATAATTCAATCGAAACTAAAAGCGAAGGAGAGTTACTTATGTATAGATGTGTTTCCAAGTCCAATTTCTAGTTTCTAGTGTTGGAAAATGAATTTTCAAACTTTATTGGTTTTCGTGTTAGAATTGAGAATATGTTTGGTTTGTTGTCTGAATTTCTGTTTAAAAATGAAAATATGTTTGGTTATAGTATTTTTGACTTAGATTTGCGTAATTGTAGTATATTTTTGACATTGTTTTGCGTGATTATAGTGTATTTTCACATAGATTTGTGTGATTGTGGTGAAAACTTGTTTGGTTGTACTTTCAAAAGAATCTTTCCATAAAAAATGAAAACTGAAAATGACTTTATTTCTATTGAGAATTTCTTAAACAAACATAAATTCATTTTCTGGAATAGGTGGAAATTGGAAAATTGGATTTGAAAACAATTCCATACATAACCTTAGATTTCTGATTCTACTTCTGGTTTGACTTTTATACACAAAGAAATCACTTATACAACTTATTCATCAAACACTCTCTTCTAACTTATTCAACTTTTAGCTTATATTTAAAAACACTACAAAATTCTGATTCTCAACTATTTTTTTGCTTCAGTGACAATAAATCACTTCTTCTAAAAGGAAAAATAAATCTGCAAACACTCCCTTAAGTCACTGGTTAACTTATGCATATAAAAGTATAATAAAATATCATCCATAATTCAAAGGACAGTATTACCTGCTGGAGGACTTTCTTTTGATAGCGGTACCCCTGCAAGATAAGCAAAAAAAAAAAAGCGGTGTAAAAGCGAAATAATTTTGAAGTCAAATACCCTTCTAAGGGAAAATATGATACGTTTTAGTAATCACCTTGTCAGTGCCATAAATATAATCGCAATAGGTAAATACTGATGCAAAATTACTTTGACTCTGTCCACCAACGTAATGATGGTAATCATGGTAATCTGGACCACCGTAAAAAGGAATATACTTTGTTAGAGTCCAAGGGAAGTCGTACCTGCAGCAATTACTACTTGTGAGTGCCTTCATGAACAAAAGCAGCAGAAGAAAATTCCTTATAATTAAAAAAGCATACGCCATAGAAAAAGTGATGATAAAAAAGCTTTCACATACTCTGTAAAAGATATAACAATTTTCACAAGAAAAGATAATTTTCAGTTTAATCAGGAGATGCCTTAAACATGATGAGTCATCAATTTAGATCTGGTTGCAGCAAACACAAAACTACATCCTGAGAATTTCATTCTATCAGCAACATATCTTTATCATAAACATCACCTTCAACATTAATTATGTAAATAAAGTTCAAATAAATTACAAAATTGGGTAGATAAATTATAACAGCAAGGTCAACCATCCTTCCTCATTAACCAAGCTCACACTTAATTCAACATAATATCACGTTTTCTTAGATTTTATTCACAAGAAATCTCTTTCATTTCAATAAAAATATGCCAAAAAGTGACTAAAACATCATACAACAAGATTCACCCATAGAGAAGCACTTAGGAAATGTAAAAGGATTTAACAATTGAAAGGATCGTGTGAACATTATGAGGTTTAATAGGCCAACGTGAACAGAAAAATACAAAGAAAGAAAAAAATTGGACGAGTAAACCAACATTGTCACAGAGTCAGTTCAGAATAGTTGGTCCCGACAGTCAAATGACACAAAAAACTTGTAATTCTTTCTCCGCTCAAACACATGCATTAATTCCCAAATCAATATTTCATTTGATGAAAGTGATTGTAAGTATCACTAATCAGTAGCATTATTGTCCAAATCAAGAAGAAACTATCTTTAACAAGATATATACTGTTTGGAAATCATCCAGTATCTAGGATGAGACTCGGAAAGCTCTCAGTTTGACAAGAAAAAAAAAATTAAGTTCCAGTAACAAGTATATTAAAATCACAAGAAGTACGGTTGATCTTGACCCTCATAGTTGATGCAAAATGTCTTTATCAAACTGTCTAAAATGTTAACTCCAACCCAGAGAATAGACGATCATAAACAAAGTACACCAAGCTTCACTATAATTGCGGAAAAAACAACCTAACAGTTCATTAGAGAACATATGGGTAAAAAAACAATGAGAGGATATATGGGTAAAAAAAACAACCTAACAATTCATTAGAGAACATAAAACACCCATAGGTTTTTAAGACTAATAGGGCCACCTTCTAGGTCCCAAGTTTTAAATGCTTCTGCCCTGAATCCTGAGGCATCTCGTTACATGCAATTGAAGTACCTTTCTATCACATAGATAAATTTGAAAACATTTATATTAATTTCTGCCTCTAGTAGGCAATTTACAAAAATCCAACAAATTAATATTAAGCCAAGGAGGACCAAAAAAATGTGTTCTTGGCTCCCTTTGAACCACACTAGTGTTGTACAAGAAAATTGGAAAGAAGAAAAAAAAAGTTATAATGAAATCAGAAAATAGTTAAAATGCATTCTAGGACCTAGGTAGTAGACAAGTTTTAGGTAGTCCTATTCTACAAGTTTTAACAGAATACTTCTCACGTGTATCGTATTAAATTCCAACTCAACTACGACGCTTAGCCAACTCTAGGATGGAATGATTTATGACTTTGATATGTATTGCTAGTATTATGTAGAAAATACTGTAAATATTTAAAAAGTTATACTGTTTTATATTGCTAGTTATGTTGATAAGATGTATATTCCATTTAAATTGTTTGTATATGCCTAACTCTGCCGTATTTCAGATGAAACCACTGCACATATTAACACTGTCCTTAGAAGAAATACATTGGGAAAATCCATGGGGGTCATGTGAATCTTACAAGAAACAAAATCAGTAATTAAACCTAAATGTAGCAAATGACAGTGCATTTAAATAAATGATTCCCCTAAAAGAATTAACGAAAAAAAAACAAGAATAACAAATTGAAAAAAGTGAAAAAAGGATTACAAAAAAGGGGGAAAGGGGATCGAGAAAGAACAAAGACACTCATTTTAATCCTTCTCCTCGTGCACAAAAGTTAATCCACTATTATTAACCTCATCCCACCAATTCATTTGCTTTCTAGCAGATCAATTGATATCCCAAAAGCAAACAGTTAAAAGATAGTAAATAAACACCACTGTGGAGCCATCATTTGGTCAAATTAGCAAAAGCAAATCAAATATAATGACACTTAAATCAATCAGCAGGAGACTTCTGAATATAATTGCGTCAAATCAAAGCATGATGAGTAAATAAGCATGCCAAGTGCATTACCCACTGTGAGTCTCAATTGCCTCAATCTGCCTCAAAGCAATCCACAACCAGAAGGTAATGATATGCCCCGGGACCATCGCGGGCCCGAGAAAAGATGGGATCCCGAGGATCAAAATCTCGGCCCAATGAGCATACGGCGCCGCAAACCCAATCGGAGCGGTGTATTCATGATGCACCTTGTGAATTTTCTCGTACCCCCACTTGCAATGCAGTAATCTATGGATCCAATAGTTTGTGTAATCCTCAACAATGAAATACACCCCCAATTGCAATAAAATTTCCCCCAATGAAGGCAATGGCAAGCTTGTTCTTACTCCTATAATCTTCATTCAACAGAAAAACCCAACAAAGAAATCAAAAAATAATTAAACATAAATTAGACTAATTATTTCTTACGCAATACAAACGCTTGAACAATTCTAGTAACCCCAGATTTCAACAAGAATAAGCACAATATTAGAAGGCATTGTAAGAATGAAGCTGATTTACTCGAAAAACAATAAGATTATTTACCTTAATGGAGGGATAGGAGACGAGCTGAAGCGGGCCCACAACTAGAAAGAACATGCGCATAACCGATTTGTAGCAGCGGATAGTATCGGAGAACGAGAGCTTCACTTTGGGTTGGATTTTGTACGGCCCAACGGATTTCTTGAAGAAGAATTCGAGAAAGAGGTAGTAAAAGGGGAAAACAGAGAAAATGAGGAAGAGGAAGATGATGTTGTGGCAGTAGAGGAAGTAGTCGGACTTGGTGGCGGAGTAATTGAGCCACAGCGTCTCCGCCGCCGTGAGGGATCTGCCGATGGCGGTTTCCGCCTCGTCGACGGTGGCGTAAGGCAACATTGGCGGAGTGAACTAATTAGGAAAGTGGGGTTTCTTTGCTCTGTGTATGATTTTTGTCGTGTGGGGTTGGGATTTTGTGTGATGTGTGTGTAGTTTTGTGGGTTTTGTTTTGTTGTCACTTTTGTCAGATAGTTTGTTATAATATGCGGGAAGAACAGAAGAGGTGGGGAATATTCAAAACGGTGCGTTTTATGTGGATGACGAGACTGCAAATATGAGTAAAAGCATACTGTTCTAAAAATTTTCGCCAGCTCTGATTAATTTTTGTTGCCTAAGCGCTAGATTTTTCTTATTCGTCTAGGTTTTTCTTCCGATTAGGCCCAGTGTAACTCCACCCAGGTCCAGCCTAATTCCATATAGTTTCTGTCTAGACGCTAGACTCTAACATGTCGCCTGAATAGCGCCTGGAACTTTGATTAGTTCATGTTGCCTAGGCGCTAGACTTGGTCGTCTAGGTTTTTCTTCCGATTAGGCTTAGAGTCTAACCCCACCCAAATTCTGTCTAATTTCACTTAATTTTCGTTTAGACGCTAAGCTCCAAAACGTTATCCGACTAGCGCGTATAACTTTTTAAAATAATGGTAAAGAGTTATGAGAAATTACGATCTTCTTGGTGGGATGCGAAAGTGATTAATAGGAGATTTAAGGTAATAGGTTTATGAATCAAGACTTCAAGTAGGGCAAGAAATTTAAGTACAACCAATAGCACATTTGCATTTGATGCACACATATTGAGGGTAATAAATTGTCTAAATATTAAAAAAAATCGAAAAAAACACACGATATTTTTATGTGACGATAATGATAAATAGGTCTAACAAATTGGCGATGTGGGACACAAGTCAATCCAAATGGGTCAAGGCCCAATATCGCCTCCAACCAAAACTGGTGCTCTAAGTAAATGAATTTGGGTAAAACTCATTCACAAAAGTTAGCTCATGGATAAAGGATGTCCAACTCATATTTATACATTCTGACAATTAAAAAACAACAAATATAAATCATAAATAATAATATAATATAATGATTACAAAAATTTGAATAGTTTTGTTAATCAATCGGTTTTTATTTATTTCAACAAAAAATATTATATTAATGTATTATTTTCTATTTCAAATACAAATATATAAGTTTACGAAAAAAAATTGTGGACAATTTAATTATTAAGAACCTTTCAATATAAATCCTCTAGAAATAGACACCCTTCATTTAAATTGCGTTTTTAGGTTTTTTCGTTGTTTCTTTTTCTGAAATCTAACATTGTTTTCACTTTGCTACCTGATCGACTTGTGATCAGGACTTTTCCTTTTTTTTTATATATTTCCATTTACTTAAAAAAAACCTTTCAATATAACTATATTTATTTTTATCTGTATAATCTATATTTTATCAAGTTTTTCCTAATAATTAATAACGAAATTGTGAATTTAAAGGGCCAAAATGTATTCTTGGATTTAAATTTATTACTATGATATATACTATCCATCATCCACGTACCAAATATTTTGCAAAAATGTTGGGAATAGGGGCGGAGCTAGACGAATAAGTTTGGGGGGCTAAATCAATAAAAAATAAATATTTAGTACTAAAAAAATATTTTTAAAATAAAATATACCTAAAAATAAATAATTTTCAAAAACTTTGGGGGGGCTTTGCATTAGGCCGATACGCCCCTGGTTGGGAACTCCTGCGCGCGTTTAGACTTATAGTATATTAAAAAGGAAAAGTTGTGTTGCTGGCCAAATTATTAAATATCAAATGGCCATCACATTAAAGTTTTTTTTTTTTAAACTCAGTTTTCAAGTTTACGCCTAATTATGCCTGAGGGCAGTAGCTCCGCTCTCTTATTACTACCCATGATCTCTCATCACTACCCCCAGATCGAACTTATACGGATGATATTCAGTATGAATTTCCACCAAGATGTTATTCATTAATTATGAATCACACCAAGTCTTTTACCAGCTTGTATATGAGCTAGACATTTTGATGGATTGTGGGTCTTATCTAACCAATCACATAATATGTGATTGGATTGGATTTTATTCATGACTAATAATCACATAAGCTATTATCGCGGAACCAAAAAATGTAATTTAATTCCATTTTATAAGCATATTGTAACAACTCAATTGATACCAGTTATATTGTTAAACACTTCAACAGTCATAACATAAATGAAAATTATTATAATTTACTTTATCAAATATATTTTGAAAATCATAATAAAATTTTAAAAAATAATTTTAAAAGATATAATTGGACTGGACAGACAATTCCTTAACCATGAGAAGCTGGAATCCTTCTCAAAGAATATATGTCTAAGACAAGAATTTACGAAATTACCAATGGATAGAAATGACAATATATATATAGTGTCTCATCAAATACAAAACCAGGCACCATCACTGTCTGATTTGATCATGTCATTTTGTTGTTTCTTAAACTTTCATATACTTTTCGAGGCGGCTCAAACATGCATATTCAATTTAATGGTATTATTAACATACACTTACAGATTATATATAGCTTTGTTAATTTATTTTTTACAGTTTTATGTTCATAATCAAACAAATTATATCATGTTGTTAAAAGAAAAGTCCAATTAATGTATACGAACTCAGTTACTGTAAGTCCAGCAAGATTACTTAGAGACACTCGTGTTATAAGTGGCACAACTTTATGGAGTTCAGATGGACAATATGATTCCTACACCAACTAAATCGTAAAAATTCATCTCTTAAAATCTATAAATATCCATAAAGGTCATCAATTTGACGGTACGCAAACATTAATTGCAAATTTTATAAGCTTTTTGTCATTTATACTATATTTCTCTATGAAGTTGACTTGAGAGTTGAAAGGTATTCGTTAAAACATTCGTAACATATCATTTACGATTTGTTATCAATATTTGAAATTCGAGTTCCCGCATCAACAACAATTAGCCAAAAGTCTACATACATGTGATCAAATTGAAATAAGATCTCATATTAAGTTCCCTAAAAAAAAAAAAGATCTCATATTAAGATCTTGAATTATTGATTTTGCATGATAATAATAAAGTCAATGGTTCCACTATCTTCTAGCTTGATAGGGGCTCCTATTCAAGTTCATCAAAGTGAGAAGAAAAGTAAAACCTAATTGATCATGAGAGACCATGATTTCAAAGAGGATAGAAAAGAAAAAGATGAGATATCATTTTACCAATGCAGCTTTCATTGACTGCACTGTGAAACATGATTATGCCCTTTTGAAATAGGAAATGGCACTAGATGATGATGAATCACATGTCACTTTAAAACTTTCAAAATTATATAGTAAAATATTTATAAATGGATATTGTTATTATTGGGAAATACTTTTTTTATTGATATTTTATTAATTCATTAAAAAATTATATGTTAGTTACTTCGAATGAAGAGTAGGTCTCGTGCGAGATGGTTGCACCGTGCAATGGTAAAAAGAAGTTATATTTTTAATGCAAATAGTAATATATTTAAGGTAAAAATTAACACATTGTCTGAACACTAAAAAGTATGTACAAAGTCACAGACAATCTATTACATTTTACCCTACATTTTACACTTAAAAGTACTCTTTTTTTTTTAGTCGCGGATACGACTGTTTCACAAAATTTTTGCTCTCCCACCAAATTTGCTAGCGCTGCTTGGAAATTGGAATATTGATGTGAAGACAATAATAAATAATGTAAATTGTTCTCATTTAACAAAAACAAGTTATAATATAAAGATGTGGCTACCGAACTACAAGCTTAATTTGTTAACATGAAGCTATCCGTGGATTACCTGGAGCCATTTAATTTATAGCTGTCATAGAAATAATAAATGTTGTATATTGTGAATTATTTCAGTGAAAACGATGAAGTGATGAAAATAAACACCTTCTGATGAAGATATTATTCAGGGGACAATAATTATATGTCGATAATGATAGATAATTAGTTGTATTTTACCAATTGTACGTTTCCCCGAAAGAGGCATTTCAAGCAATATTAATATCTACTTTCTACGTACACTATGAAAGAAAAAAAAAAAAAGAACAAGAATGCATGATTTGCAAAAAAATAGAGACCAGGTTGAATTAGGTAAAATAAAACGAAATAGAAAACTTTAGATTCACAGTTTATGAAATTGAATTGAGAAAACATAAGTTGTCAAGAAAAAAAAGTTTAGTATTTTTATACATAAGTATTATGTATAAATATATATTGTCAATTTTAAAATTTACTTTCTCGTGGCCCTAAAGTTCATGAAGAAAAAATTATTTTCTCGCGTATTTAGCGAGATTATTAATTTAGTATATTAGCCTGAGTTGGGAGACGGTTTAGTATATTAGCCTGATCGAGTTGGTATCCGAAAAACGTTTTTGAGTTTATTTTATTATGATTGCTAGGGCTAAAAAACGAACAAAGCTACTCGATTCGAGATTGCTCGTTAAAATTTTGCTTGAGTTCGATTCGTTGACATAACGAACCAAGTTTGAATATATTTTTCCGATAGATAAGAGTAAAACTCAACTCGATTAGTAAAAAAAGAAAACAATATGTGTAAAAATATCAAGCTACTACTCGAGCTAGATTCGTGTTCAGCTCGACCAAAGCTCATTCGAGCTCGATTTGTGTTCAACTAGACCAAAGCTCGTTCGAGCTCGATTTATGTTACTTTCGACCAAAGCTAAGCTCAAACACAATTTTGAAGCTCGATTAAAATTCAAAATTCAACAGCCCTAACTTTTCACCATGTTCGACTTGACTCATTAACATTTAACATCATTATAAATAATTTACTTGACTGCATTTTTCTAAACACAACCTATAACATTTGAATTTCGAAAAGGATATGCTTGAAGATCTCTTTAATGAGTCTAATCATTTTTGTAGACTACTAAGGCATCAAAAAATGCCCTTTGAATATAAGTAAAGTTTGATATGTATCAATATGGTGGTATATGATATGATGGATGCTAATGATTTGAAGAGTAGACTTAGGAGAATGAAAAAGTCCTTCACTTTTTATTTTTGTCCTATTTTCAAAGACATAGATTTGCTTTTGTTCGACTATCTTAAAGATCTTGTACTTTTCATCTCAAAGAGGTTTTACCCATTTTTTTTAATATTTATTCAATCTCAATGATTTTTCCCCCCAAAATAATAGTATATATCAAACTCAAAAACAAAATTACACCGCCAACAACTGGCAAAATGACCACCTTAAATAGACATATATGTCAAGAAAAAAGCTCGGCATGTGAGGAAAGCAATCGCTTATCGACGGAGAAGAACAATAATCAAAAGACAAGCAACAAAAAAACAACTAAACAGGCGAAAAAACTAAGCAATACTCCAATGGAGTCTAAACACCCCCAAAATGAGGATTAGGCACTCCTCAAGAGGGAGACCTACAACCGGCTAAATTCAGGCACGAGCTACATCACACACTACAAGACAGAAACTACTGACCCCGCGTACGGACTTCGCAAATCACCGGAAAAATAAGGACACCAATAAAAAGAAAACAAGAAAATTACAACAACAAAAAAAAAAAATCCAAACAAACTAAATAAAATTAAAGAGAAAGAAATAAATATCTCTCCTTCACCCAGATCTACTGCTGCAGCCTATCGCCACCACCCACCATTAACCCGCCTCCACAAAGTAATCCCAATGTCAGATCCAACTCAAGTTTCAAATCTATATATTCAGTTTTCAATCTTATATATATATATACATAATATATGATTATTTTTAAATAATCTTATTGCAACGGACCCGTTAAACACAAATTATATATCCTAATAAATTATTATATTTAAATTGAATTATCAAAGTGGAGCCCATTATTATGTGATATTTCTTTTTAAGGAAAATGTTGGAAAAATGTTTTGAAAAGGTGAAACTTCAACGAAGTGGGCCTATGAAGTAAGAAAAAGAAATTAAATTCAAACTAATAATTTTATGTCCAAAAATCTCCAAATTGTTCGTGTAAACAACTTTTATCGATTTTCTGTCCACATCAACAATCCTCGGTCCAAATTTGTTTTTTCAACAAAATTCAAGTTAAATTTGTCAATTTTGAAAATTTAGTTTAGTAAAATCATACCATTTTAAAATGATCAGATGTTTATTTAACCCACTCTAAAGAACTCGTTTTAAAATCACTTTCGCAAATTATATATTACCTGAAAGTTGTTTTTATTATCGAATGTTTAATTTAATCTTCTGATAAAAAAAATTTACACACAAGAGTTTGTGATCACAATTCATTGAGCTTTGAAGTCCATATTGGGCCAAAAGGACGGATGACTTAGGTCCAATGTGAGGTGGGCCAAAATTATACTTCTGTAATTGTGGGCTAAGGTTAGCAGTTAATCATATGGGATCCAGGCTAACATCGTCGCTCCAACTAACGAACATATCATTTTTGCCTCAATAAAGCCCACAATGCCATTGTTTAATGATCTATGTAAGTATATATATTATCAAAGTGTAACATGAATTTTTATTAATATAATTAAGCTTAAAAAAACATTTCAACTGTAAGTCATAGTACCAACTTCATGCATGAGCAGTGACAAAGCCAAGAATATGGGGTAAGGGGCCCAACTAATATTAATATAAAAAGAGTCTGTTGGATTTTTGGCCACTTCTCCATAATAAAAATAGTTTTAACCATATTTTCTTAGTTATTTTTTAGTTCAAATTTCCACTGTTTTTTTTTTCTTTCTAGGGACCGATACATGACTCGATACCGAAAAATATACTACATCAATTTTATGAAATATAACTAAATACTTCACCAGATAATACAAGAAAGGTATGACCGTGACAAAATGGGTAAAAAAATATGTTTTCAAAAAATATGACTATTTTTCATGTTTACAAAAACATAAGTGGACAATTTGTCCATTACCACATGTAAAAAATTAAAAACAATAAATCAAATTTAAAATAAGTAGAAATTTTGATTAAGTCATTGTATTAATTCAATCACATCTTAATACTAAAAAATAAATAACAAATACAATTACATCAATTTACCAAAAGAGACAAATAGAGACGCAAGATAATAACGCAAAAATTCAAGTTAAAATTTATGGCGGAGCTTAAAAATGTACAATTTTTTTAAAAATGGGCAAAATATCATATTTTTCAAGATTCACAAATGAAAGCAGAAAAGAATAATGCAAGATAACTGAATACTTTTTTTCTATTTTTTTATTAATTTTAAGATTAAAAAGTGAAAGAACCAAAATACCTCTACTTTGTTTTCAAAATTTGAGGGGGGCCCGGTGCCCCCCTTGGCCCATTAATGCCTTCGTCTATGTGCATGACAATTTGAAATATATTAAACCGGAACCGGATGTGGTTTGGAACTAGAACCTTCGGTTCCGGTTTTGGATACGAAACCGTGAGGCCCCGATTGTGGTTCTAGTTCCTCACTTTGGAAGAACCGGAATTGGCGGTTCCGAAACCGTGGGGGGCCTACATCGAAGACATTTTTTTAACAGTGCATCGATCGACTACATTACATTCTCGATTATGATTATAGCTGTCAAAATGAGTCTAGCCCGATAAAAAGACTGGCTCGATCCATTTGGCATGAAACTCTAACCTGACCCGATCAGCTTGGTATTTTGTGTGTATTTAATTTGCATGGATTGAGCTCCAAAAATAGCGGTCTGGTCACTGTTTTTGATCCGACTCGGCCCGTTTGACAGCTCTAATTATTGTTGAGCGAATATGTTACACATGATATCAATCATGCATTGGCGGTAAGTCATGATATTACAAGCGAATTGATTGATGCAGTGTTTTCTACAACTTCTTGAGTTGGCTATTCTTTTCAAATTTGCCATAAAAAAGAAAATGTTGTTTTATTCTTCAAATTTCTCGTCTCTTAATTAAAAAGAGAATCATATTGTTTATTACTTCACCTACGTGATCTAAAGACTTTTTGTCGGATGAGATTATAAATTTTACCAAATGGATTGATACTACTACAACATTTACGGTTCCGTGAAATTTTTAGCCATTTTATAGCATTGACCCGCTAAAAAAGATGGTGACTTGGACTAAATGGCTAAAAAGGCCTATTTGCTAGAGTTGGGAATGGGTCGGGCCGGACAAGTCCATCGGGCTTTACAAAACATTCGGATTGGATCAGGCCGGCTTGATTTCGGTCGGCCCGCAAAAATGTCTAGCCCAGTTCATACATACATTTCATGCAAAAAAAAAGGCTAGCCCGGCTCGTTGAGCCATCGGGTCGGGTCAAATAGGGCCGGTTTTTTCGGGCCTAAAAAACACGGTCCAGTCTGACCAAACCTCGGGCTGACTGGACAAGCTTACGGGCCGGACTTGATCTTGACTAGGGATGGCAATGGGGCGGGCGGGTCGCCCCGTGTTGATTTTTTTTTATTTATATTTTTATCTTATATTTTATATTATTAATAATTTTTTAATATTATATTTTGCATTATAAATACATATTTTTATATAAATTTATCATTATATATGTTAAATATAATATATAATATATAAAACTATATTATTTTACATAATATACATGTAAAATATACATAAAATATATTAAAAAATTAAAAAAAAAAATTAGCACGGGGCGGAGGTGATACCCAGACCCGCCCCGCCCTGCCATGGGTCACGGTGCGGGACGGTCTAAACAGGGTGGGGAAAGTACCAGTCGGGGGCGGGTCATTTTACCATTCCTAATTTTGCCATCTCTCCTATTTGCACTAACATTAAATTGTTTTTCTGGTTATAGACTTATTTCAGAGAGGAAAAAAAAAGGTTCATTTCAGTATTAGATCGGTCCAAGTAATTAGGCAATTTGGCATTAAAGTTTGGTAATCAGTCTTATGAGTTATAACGTAATTAAAGCGACTTAATCCGTGCATGAAAATATTAAATTAAAGTAATTAATTCATTAGCCCAATTAAATCAAATACGAAACTTGTCAATCCACCCACAAACAATTAGTCATGTGTATTGTTTTTGTGCCTAATTCCAGCTCCCCTAGGCCAACCTTCTTTTTCAGTTAAAGCTTCATCCAGTGGACACCTACAAGCCTAAAACTTGTCTGTCGGTTCCTAATTTGAACATTATTTTCTCTTGAAGGACATGGTTAAATGTATTTATATTTCTTATAATTCTTATCATGCAATTTTGATAAGATGTCAAGTATACAGTATACTAGTAATCAATATGGATCTTGTGTTAATTGAATATATCTGTTGGGGTAAAATCGTAATTATATTTATTTTATTTAGTTATTCACCCGCGAATATTCATTATCGAGCATAAATATTTTCAATTGGCCTATGAAGCGCAAATCATTATTAAGCAACCCATGGAACTCAATTTGCTATCTACAGTCTACAAGGCCTACTACGAACCAAACGACCCACCTTATTACACTAAGTTCATGCAGCCCATTAACCCAAGTATAAAAATGTCATTCCTTGTTATTTGTAAGTATTTAGTATTCATTAATTAATGTCCTTTCCTCTAAAATTATTCTAACTCATACACATGCTAATTTGAGCGTCAGAGGAGCCTCCTTGAGATAATCTCAGGGTCCATCTAATGTTTGTTGGTGTTGCAAACAAGTTCTCATATGAAGAATTGATCAGCTACAGAGAAAAAGTTGGACTATATTATCCAGAACCCGTCTTACGTTTGCGATATTGCAGGCAAGTTCCCGTATGAAAAATTTATCAGTTCTGGATAAGAAGTTCGACTAAGTACATGTTTGGAAGCACTTATGAAAAAGTTCATTCAGAAAATTAACTTCTATAGAATGGACTTTTCAGAAAGCCTTCAATTCTCGCTTATCTAGAATGGACTTTTTGGAGTAGTGACTTATCCAAAGTCCATTCTAGATTAACCACCAAACTCCAATTATTATTGAAATGGACCTTTAGATCCAAAAGTCCATCTTAAAAGTGCTCTCAAACAAGTACTAAATTATTCAGAAACCTTGACGTAGAAGAATCTGACTTTTTAGCAAAGATTAATATAATATCGTGTTTTACATCACAAATAGTGTATAAAATATTTACTTAAAACTACATTTAATTTATATCCATAAAAAAAATAAAATATCAAATTAAAACAAAAAATATTAAATTAATATCAATTTTTATTTCTTGTTTTTGAGATATATAAAAAACCTTGATGTGATCATATTCCCCATAGTCGACAAAGACAAAAATCGACCAGTTTCGAAGAACCTTCCCTATCTTAAACTCTTTTGGGGTACATCATTCTTGCTATCTCCATGCAATCATTTTCATGCGGCAATTTTTTTCTTTTAAAAAGAAAAGAGGTAATAAATCTGTCAACCCTATATATATCTGATATTGTATAAAAGAGTTTACAGCCAAATATACATATTTATATTTGCAAAAAAATTATAAAAAATGTAACATATATAATATCATATTAATTAATATATACACGTACTATCATATACACTATATTATTATTAATAACCGAAGATTCATTTTCTAATTTTCATTAAATTTTATTTCTTTTGCTCGTAATTAGATGGAATTTTTATCTCCGCCTAGACGCCAAAACGACGGCGTCGAGAGAGGGGCTCCGTCGGCGTCTGGGCTGAACGGTGGTGGTGATGGCCGTGGCGGCGGAGGAGAGAATCGGCGGCAATTAACAAAAGTGTTGTTCAAAGTAAACATTCAAAACAGTTTGGGGCCAGTACAAGTGGTGATGCAGCCGGAAAACACCGTATCGGAGTTGATGAAGGCGGCGATAGCAATTTACGTGGCGGAGAAGCGGCGGCCGTTGCTGGGGAGTAGTAATCCCGTGTGTTACGAGCTTCATTATTCCCAATTTAGCCTCGAAAGTAAGTTCTCAAATAAATAACAATTTAAATTGCATGTCTAATTAGTTAATTATAAAGTTGTACTTATTATTTAGGGACAATTACAAATTAAAAGACAACTGAGGTTTAGGCTAGTTAAAAAAAGACAGAGATGTTTCAAAATTAAAAAAAAAAAAAAAACTCGGGCTTGATTCAGTTTTAAATCTAATGGGGTAATTTTAATATTTCTCGAAATTTCAGGAGGGGGTGTTGAACTATTTTTTGTCATAAATAGAGAAAATATAAAACAAGATCAAACTTCAAAGATTTTTTCAATGTTTAAAAATATCTAGGTTTTTTTTTTTTTTTAATTAGTCAGAACTAATTATCCCTATTATCTATGATACCATGGAAGCATCTCCTTATTTATTTATGTAGCTATTTAAATCTTAAAGTGTGTAATTTGTTAGAAAATTAGTGGTTGAACTAAATTAGCCTTTGATGATCTTATATATTGATGTGATGGATGATGTAATTAATTAATAGATTACAAAAGACTATTAATTAGTATGAAAATGAATTCAAGAAAATAGAATATATTACTTAGAGAAGAGCTTTATTACATATGTGCAAAAGGGACATGAAATATTAATCTTAGTTATGTTATTGTTCATGTATATTTCTCCTTTATATTTTCTTTCCTTCAAGGTATGTACTAACTACTTATGGCTTCCCACATTTTCATATTTGTTGATGTATAAAGATGGACATACAATGTAGGTACGCACATTTCACAATCATTTCAAAAAAATAATTAAAATAAAATAAATCCACCTAATAATCAATGGATAAAATTTGTTTCTAAATTCTCATGAAATTAAACAGGTCACACGTGGGTCGAGATTTTGATTAATTGATTCAATATACTGAAATATTTTGGAATTATATTGCAGGTTTGAAGCCAGAGGAGAAGTTGATGGACTTGGGGTCCCGAAATTTCTTTTTATGTCCAAAAATTACTGCCACAAAATTTATGTAATTAATTTCTTGCTGTAAAATTGCAGTCATTAATTAATCCCCAAATTGGTCATTTATATTTATATACCTTCAAATTAATCCCCCTAAATATTTGGTGTTTGGTAGCTTGTAATAGTTATTACTAGTTGATCATTGATCAAGTTGTTGAAGACGATCACTATGTCGCATTTGGAGAATAAAATCTACAGTGACTTGATCCATGATATTAATTTGTCATGATATAGCGATATGAATGATTGATTTACTCTAAAGAAATCATATTACATTATTATGGAAAAGAAAAAAAAAAGGGAACAGTTTAAACCAGGGGAGGATCCTAGAAAAAAATATTTTATAAGGTAATGACAATTTATAAAAACAGAACAGTTAATTATAAGATATTTCTAGATTTTATATAATATTTTTAGAGCTAATAAGATGTTAGATAAGTTGTTGAAGTAGTTGATGACATATGATGATAAAGTTTTTAAGATGTTATTAATGATAATTTTTGAAACTAAGATATTAAAATAATATTGTTTTTCCATTTACTTTTTAAAATCAGCATAGAATACATTTATACAACTATATTTGTTTTTAATTTAAGTATAAAGTGCAAATTAACTTAAAAGAATTTTATGTTATTTATAAGAAGTCTTAAGGTTAAGAAAACACGACATTAAAAATCAGATAGTAGTTAAAATTCTCATGAGTCATTAGAGATGACAAGGGGTCAGGTCAGGTCGAATATATCGATACCCATGTCTGCCTCGTCCTTAGAATATAGTGGGGCGGGCCGACCCGACACGAGTCATGGGACAGGACGGGTGGATCGGTCTTGCCACACATTAAATAAATTTAAATAGAAAAAATAAAAAAAAGAATAAAGTATTTATTTTTAGTATATTTATAAAATATTCTTTACAAAAATTATTATTTTCAATTTATAAATTTTAGATATAGTATTAAAAATTAAAAATTATATTATATATGCAAAAGATGTATTAAATATAGTGGGTCGGGCTGGATGGAAATGATACCCAGACCCGTCCCGCCGCATGTCACGGGGCAGTTCGGGTCGAAATTGTCATTCCTGGTCATGCCCACTCTGTCTCAGGATATATACTAAATAATAAAGGAGCATTAACTAGGGGCGGCAATTCTGGTTATCAGGTTGTGTTCGTGTTCAATTTTAGGTCAATTTCGAGTTATGTTTAAAATTCACTAATAGTTAAGTAAAATATAAAGTAACTTTATTTAAGACAACAGGTAACATCGTTTTAGATTTGTGTTCGGATTTTCTATATTCGTTTTCGTGTTTCTCTCATTAAATTGAAGCCGGATTCATATCGTGTCTAGGATTATTACCCCTGGCATTAACTACTTTAAGGGTGCGTTTGGTAGGCATGTATGGGTGTGATATCACCCAGTTTCATAATAATTCCTTAGCATTAAATTGTTTGGTTGAAGCATGCAATGCCCAGTATAAGGCAATGGCCCGATTTCTTATCCAGCCTTAATCTTGATAACACATCCCACCACCCAGGTGGGATCCAATTTCCAGCTCATATCCGAGCATTGTCATTTTACCTAAATGTCCCCCATAAACATTACCCACACTTGTCTACTAAAGAAAGTTCAAAGAAAAACGGTTGCGGTCCTGAAAAAAATCCCTTTGCAATGGAACCCTAGCTTCAGTCAAATAACGGGACAATGTGGTGCTTCTCGAAATATTAGGACTCCATTGTTGGGCTTTCAAACATGGATTGTGCACAACAACTATTTCAGTACTTCCCCTTCTTGGGCATTTCTTTTCTTTTTGAAACTTACACAAGTTCTGCATCTTTTTAAAACTAATCCTCTTAATTTTCTCCAAAATCTGTAGATTCTCTAACTCTCTGGTTTAATGTAGATACCGTCGTACCTGTTTAGCTTATATTAATACTTTGAGATATTATAACAAATAATTTTAAGTGGATGTAATGAGTTATAGATTTTCAGTGCCTTAGGTGAACTCAATCAAATAATCAATAGTGTAGCGAGGAAAAAAAAAACGAGGTGGGCCGATACACAAAATTGGGTTAGCCAAATAATTTTTTTTGAAAAAATCATATGAACATTAAATAAATAAATTAAATTTCTAAAAATAATTTACATACTAATTTTTTTTTTTAAAAAAAAGGGTGAACTCAATGTTTTGACCGTCTGTGAATGAAATTTGCAAAGTTTTTATTTTTAATTTGATTACGTCTCTTGGATTATGTCATTTGTAAGTGATTTACCTTGAAATGCAACTTTCTTGATGATTTGAATTCCAATGGTTGTTGTTGCAAATAGATGAGAATTTATATCCTTCAATTACTTTGTTAAATAACCAATTAATCCATTCGATAGCATATCATTCTGTTAATTTGGTGAAATAATGCATTACAGTTTCTCCTGGGAATAATCTAAAGCCATTGCATTTTGTTACTCCAAAATTTAATAAATGATGTTCTGCATTTGCTACGTTGGTTTAATGTATTCTCTGAATTTCCCCAGCATCGTAACTATATTTTTAAGTAAGAAATAAATGGGTTGTAAAATAGTTAGAATGCTATATTTCAGTTGAGTTGGATTGAGAAAAGAAAACAATGGTGTGTTGTGAACACGGAACAGTCTGCGTGAATGAGTCAGTAACTCTAGTTCCCAATTTTGATTTGAGGGTAAATGGGTAATTCAACTTTGATGTGGAAATTACCATTATAGCCTCGCCTAGGTCGAGTTGACCATCTTGACCTTGCCTCGCGAAATTACCAAAATACCCTCAGGATCCGCGGTTTTTATATGGGTCCCGACCCGACCCAAATGCCCGGGTCGGGTCGCCCGCGAACCACACACCGTCGATCGAGCGCCACGTGTACGGTGATCCGCCTTACCCAGTGAACAGTACTATAAATACGACACGAAATTCAAGGTAAAAGGAAACTTGTCATTATTCTAAATTACCTCGCTCTTTAGCTTTCTAAGACCTCAACTACCCGATTCGACTTAGGCATCGGAGGCCTTAGCCGGGAGCCATCCCAAATGCCTAATTTAACGTGCGTCTGCTTCAGTACCCTCGAACAAAGTACCTCACCTAGCTTTTTGGGATCCTTGGCCAGTCGCCGTGGAACACACTTCACTTCGCTTTGTGGGTCCCTAGGTCGGGTATCCGATTTACCTTCCTAAATCGGTTGGCGCGCGTCTGTGGGAAAGAGGTCTAGCTAAAGATGGAGGAGACACTAGAGAAGCTATTGGAAACGCCTAAGCATGCATCCAAGACACCTCGGGGTCGTGGAGGACCCTCCCCAGAAACATCACCACCCGCCCGCTTCACTTCGGCGGGACCATCTTTCGTTCGGGAGGAGGAGCGGATGATTCACATGAAGGCTAGTGACTTTGAGAAAATCTTTGGAAAAAATGTTGGAGGATAGGGAAAGAAAGGGCGAAGAAGGCTGGAGGCCCTCCCGAGTCCCCCAGGGGAAGGGGGAATGTGGAAAAAGCGAAACGAAGTCTTTAGTTGATTTGGAAGAGGTGGCTAGTCAAGCTGTCCGGGCCACCAAGAGAGACCAAAGGAGGTCGTGGGCGAACCAACCAATAAGCCACGGGACATACACGAATCGAGTGAACAAATCGAGCATGTTACTCGACAACCGGATGATTTGAGGCGGAGGGGAGTCAGAACATCCGCTTTGCGAGAAAGGGGATCTCCATTTTCTCCCGAGATCCTAGCCGAGGTGGTCACGCCGAACTTCAAGCTTCCTGATCTCCCGAAATATGATGGGAATAGGGACCCTCAGGAACATCTCACCGCTTTCGACCACGTGATGCAATTGTATGGGCAGTCGGATGCCATGAATGCTAGAATATTCATTACAACGCCGACCGAAAGGCGCAGAATGGTTCATGGGATTACCTAGGAACTGTGGTTTCTTACGAACAGCTGGCTCGAAAGTTCTTATACCAGTTCGCAAGCCAAAAGCGAGCTCGAAGGTCAGCCTCGCATTTGTTCACTATAAGACAGGGGGTGAAAGAGTCGCTCAGGGAATTCATAAATCGGTTCAATGATGAAGCATTGGAGGTGCAAGATATGCGAATTGACATGATGACTAATATCCTTATCCTTGGATTGCAAAAAGGACCATTAAGATCGGCCGCTCGCTCGCGAACCGCCTGTCGATAAGGAGCAGTTAATGGAAGTGACCCAGAAATACATACAGGAGGAAGAGATGAATGCCCTTAAAGACCAGGAGTGGTCCCAAGTGGCTCAGGCTCCACGCGAGGGGAGGGATCTTAGAGAGAGGCTTCGGTTTAGGGTCGAGAGAGGCCTAGACCGAGGTCCAGATCAAGATCGCCCCGGAGACAAATGAGGCACAATAGATATACTCGTGAACGCACCTCGAAGTCACGCCTAATGGCCATAGAGCGAACCGATATGCTAAGGTGGCCAAAAAGATGAAGACGACCTCGGGTCGAAGAAATATGGATAAATATTGTCGCTTCCACAGGACCATGGCCCACGATACCGAGGATCGCATTCAATTGCGAGATGAGATTGAAAGGCTCATTCAAAGAAGGTTACTTACAAAATTTTGTTTTGAAAGAAGAACGAGGGGAGGACCTAACCGGGACCCTAGCGAAGATCACCGCTCGTAAATCACGGCCGGTCGAGAGGTCGCCATGAGGCGGACACATAGGCAAGAACGCCCAGGAGAGCGCTCTGGCCTGCAAAATCACGAAGAAGATAACCCGCCTCGTAGGGGGTTATACATATGATAGCGAGGAGGTCCTAGTGGAGGTGATTCACGAGTGCAAGAAGGAAACATGCGCGTAACCTCACTCATGATTCTAAGAGAAATCAAGGTCATGAGCGTCCAAAACTCTAGCCCTATTACATTCGATGGCCGTGACCTCGTGGGGGTCGAGGCAGTCGAACGACCGATGGTTATCACGATGGATATCGCCAACTTCCATTTGTACAAAAAGTTTTGGTGGACAATGGGAGCTCGGCGGATATATTATTTATGCATGTGTTGAGGAAGATGGAACTAGATGTAATCGCCTACTACGTCCGGTTGACACTCCGATGGGATTTGGGGAAGCGAAGTGGTTCCCTTAGGAACCATTGATCTCCCCACCTCGCTCGGCGACGTCGTGCGAAAGACAATCATGATCAAGTACCTAGTGGTAGACGCCCCATTTGCTTATAATGTGATTATGGGGCGACCCGATCAATCAATTTCAAGTCCGTGGTGTCCACTTATCATTTGAAGATGAAGTTCCCTACATCGGGAGGGATAGGTGAAGTGCGAGGCGACCAGAAAGACGGCTAGAGAATGCTATAACGTTTCCCTAAAAAGAAAGAAGGAAGGAGAGAAGTGAGAACTATAAAGCAAATAACACGCCAAGAGGAGGTGGACTGAGTAAAAAGAAAAGGAGAAGGTTAAAAAGCTAGGACAATGGCGGAGTATAGGGTTGAGCCAACGGAGCAATACAAAGTGATTGAGCTCGAGCCAGGCGACCGGATAAGTTCACTAAGATAGGGTCGCAAATGGACTCGGCTAGAAGTGTTGATGATTCAATTTCTTAGGGAGAATGTGGACATTTTTGCTTGGAAACCGTCGATTTCGGGCCTGAGACCCCGAGGTGATGGTTCACCGACCGAATGTGGATCTGTTAGCAAGGCCAAATGAAGTAGAAAAGCGAAGCTTTGGGCGAAAGAAACAAAATTATAGAAAACGAGGTGAACAAGTTATTGGAAGCGGGATATGTTGTGGAAATTCAGTTCACTGAGTGGCTATCAAATGTAGTTGTAGTGCCCAAAGCTAACAACAAATGGAGGATGTGCACGGACTTCACGGATCTGAATAAGGCATGCCTCAAGGATCCTTACCCCCTACCTTGCATCGACCTGTTGATGGACTCCACAGCAGGATGTGCCTTGCTTAGCATGATGGATGCTTACCAAGGATATCACCAAATTTTTATGGCGGAGGAGGATAGGGATAAGACCTCGTTTGTGACGGAGAATGTAGTTTATTGTTACATGGTAATGCCGTTTGGGCTAAAGAACACGGGAGCTACTTATCAGAGGTTAGTCAACCTCATGTTTAGAGAGAAAATTGGCAAATCAATGGAAGTGTATGTTGATGATATGTTGGTAAAAAGTGTGATGGAAGAGGATCACCTTGAGCATTTGATGGAGGTTTTCAAAATAATGCGAGCCTATGGTATGAAGTTGAATCCTGCGAAGTGCACCTTCGGAGTGCGAGGTGGAAAATTTTTGGGTTTCATGGTGCATGAGAGGGGGATCGAAGCGAACCCGGAGAAGATAAAAGCTATAATGGAAATGAGTTCACCTAGAACGGTCAATGAAGTACAACAGCTCACAGGGAAAATAGCCTCGTTGAACAGGTTTATTTCGAGGTCAGCTGATCGCAACCTTCCTTTTTTCAACACATTGAGAAACATGAAAAATTTTCAATGGACGGAGGAATGTGAGAAGGCATTCGGAGATTTGAAAGGATACCTTATGTCTCCATCTTTACTGTCCAAGCCCAAAAAAGGGGAGGCTCTATTTTTATACCTAGCAGTTTCGAAGCGAGCCGTGAGCTCGGTGTTGGTGCGGGACGAAGAGGGAGTTCATCGCCCAGTTTACTACGTAAGCAAGTTGTTTCTGAGGAGTCTGAAGAGAGGTACCTAGAGACGAAAAAGTCGGCTCTAGCCTTGGTGGTATCGGTAGAAATTGCGACCTTACTTCCAATCTCATCAGATTATTGTCCTCACAAATCAACCACTGAGACAAGTGTTAGAGAAACCGGAGCTGTCAGGTCGCTTAGTGAAATGGTCTATGGAATTGGGGGAGTTTGATATTAAATATCAAAGTAAAACGGCGGTGAAGGCTCAAGTCCTGGCTGACTTCGTTAACGAAGCAAGTGGGTCGGAAAATGAGGTTCAAAAAGAGGAAGTAACATGGCTACTGCATGTGGATGGGTCGGCGGTGGCTACTGGAGGCGGAGCTGGGATATTATTACAAAAGCCTAACTCGTTCGAGGTGGAAGTGGTGCTTCGCCTCGAATTCGAGGTGACAAACAACGAGGCCGAGTACGAAGCTCACAAAGCGGGATTAAAAATGGCACGTAAGTGCAATGTGAAGAAGTTGATAGCTTACACCGACTCCCGATTGGTGGCAATGCAAGTTGAAGGCTCGTTTGAGGCCAAGGATCGATCTATGGCTAACTATTTGGAGAAAGCGGCGGTTGATGGAAAAGTTCGAATCTTTTCACTACAAAGAGATCCCAAGAGGTGAAAATGAGCGGCGATGCTCTAGCTCGCCGCAAGTGCGATAAGTGGGAGTAATTCGAGGAAGGTGATCGTGTTGGTGGCAACGCAGCCAACTCGCTAAGCGGAGGAAGGTCCCATCGAGCAAGATTCAAGCGAGGCGCCGGTTTGTGCAATTGACACCCCAATCGATTGGATGGAAGACTTGAAAAATTTCTAGAAAAGGAGCTTTACCGTTGGACCCAATAAAAGCTAGAAGGGTCCAAGTTAGAGCGTCCCGGTTCCTAATGATAGACAATGAGTGTATAAAAGATCGGTAGGAGGACCGTTACTAAAGTGCCTCGGTCCAGAAAGGGCGATGTATGTAATGAGGGAGATTCATGAGGGCAACTGTGGTAACCACTCGGGAGGTAAGGCACTCGCCCAGAAGGTGATCCGGCAAGGTTACTTTTGGCCAACCTTGGCAAAGGATACAATGGAGTTTGTTAAAAAATGTGCGAAGTGTCGCCCCACGCGAACCTCACTCACCAACCAAATGACCCGTTGGAAACGATCCCCATTGCTTGTCCTTTTGATCAATGGGGAATCGACATCTTGGGTCCCTTCCCATGGCTGTGAGCTCAGAAGAAATTTATCATTGTGGCGGTGGAGTACTTTTCTAAGTGGATTGAGGCCGAGGTAGTGGCCAAGATATCGGAAACCGAAGTCATGAATTTCTTGTGGAAAAATATTGCATGTAGGTATGGGGCTCCCGAATCTTAATATCGAGATAATGGCACTCAATTTCAAGGAAAGAAGGTTAGAGAGTGGTGTGACGAATATAAAGTGAAGCAAAATTTTACAGCTGTGGGAAACCCTCAAGCAAATGGGCAGACTGAGGTCGCAAATAGAATTATTCTACAACACCTAAAAACGAGGCTAGAGGAAGCGAAGTCGTATTGGGTGGACGAGTTGCTGAGTCCTGTGGGCATATCGAACGACCCCACCTGACCTCGGCGGAGAAAACACCTTTCGGCTAGTGTACGGGTCGGAAGCGATCTTGCTTGGTAGAAATTGGTGAAACCTCGCTGGTCGCTCGACGAGCCCGAGGGAAATAGTGAAGCTAGAGAGCTCGAGCTCAAACTCATCGAAGAAAAGCGAGACAGAGCGTTTATTCGATCAAGCACCAAGGGAAGGATGAAAAATGCATACAACAAAAGGGTTCATGAGCGAAGCTTTCAAGTAGGGGATCTAGTGCTCAAAAAAGTGGAAGTGTCCAAACATGTGGGGAAGCTGGAGGCAAATTGGGAAGGACCTTTTAAAGTAATTGAAGTGCTGAAGAGAGGAACATACAGACTAGAAAACATGCAAGGAAAGGAGCTCCCAAGGCCTTGGAACATTCATAACTTAAGGAGGTTCTATACTTGATGTTGCATAACTAATCTACTTTATGTACTTAGCTTAATTTTGAAAGAATTGAAGGTTTATGTTAAAAACTATCATCAATGAAAGAAGATGGAATTTCACCTACAATGTTTACCTTTTCGCACAAATTTGCTTAGTGTTTCAGGGTCGCAAGCGAACCACTCAAGATAAGCCCCCTAAAAGGCTAGCAGGCCCAAGGCGATCCCACGAAGGATCTAGGCCATAAGCTCCCTTTTAGGCTGGCAAAGCCCACAATGGTCCCAACAAAGGGACTGGGCTTGCAAGATAAGCCCCTAAAAGGCTAGAGCCCAAGCGATCCCACGAAGGATCTAGGCCATAAGCTCCCTTTTAGGCTGGCAAAGCCCACAATGGTCCCAACAAAGGGACCTAGGCTCGCAAGATAAGCCCCCTAAAAGGCTAGCAGGCCCAAGACGATCCCACGAAGGATCTAGGCCATAAGCTCCCTTTTAGGCTGGCAAAGCCCACAATGGTCACACCAAGGACTGGCTCGCAAGTTAAGCCCCTAAAACGCTAGCAGTTCCCTAGGCGACCCCACGAGGACCTGGCCATGAGCGCCCTAGACGACCCCACGAGGACCCAGTCAGAACGCCCAGCGACCCCGACCCCACGAGGACCTGGCCATAAGCGCCCTAGCGACCCCACGAGGACTGGGCCATAAGCGCCCTAGCGACCCCACGAGGACCTAGGCCATGAGCGCCCCTAGCGACCCCACGAGGACCCAGTCGAACGCCCTAGCGACCCCACGAGGACCTAGGCCATCGCGCCTAGCGACCCCACGAGGACCTAGGCCATGCGCCCCTGGCGACCCCACAAGGGCCTAGGCCATAAGCGCCCTAAGCGACCCCACGAGGACCTAGGCCATCGCGCCTAGCGACCCCACGAGGACCTAGGCCATCGCGCCCTAGCGACCCCACGAGGACCTAGGCCATAAGCCCCTAGCGACCCCACGAGGGGCCTAGCCATAAGCGCTCTAGCGACCCCACGAGGACCTGGGCCATAAGCGCCCTGCGACCCCTCGAGGACTTAGGCTCGCCCGGGGACCTAGCCTCGCGAGTAAGCTCTGGGACCCAGGATGCTAAAAAAAAAAAAGTGGATTGAAGTAAAGTCCATGCAACATATAAAAGCGAAGTGCGATATATCAAGTGACACACAAGCGAAGTAAGGCAAAAGTAAGACACAAAAATGAAGTAACATTTGAAGTACATTAAGAGGCGATGAGATCGTGAATAAAAATACATCTAAGTTAAATACTTGATTATTTACATAAAAAGCCCTAGGAAGCTAAAAGAGGTTTCACGAGATCGGTGAACTCATCGACCTCCTCCACTTCATCGACGACCTCTACATCACGCGAGCTACCCACCTCGCCGCGCCTTCACGACGTCGCGCCGGCTCATCCTTCTCAAAGGGGTCAAGCTTGGCGGGGTCGAATCGGCCTTAAAAGCTTCCTTCTTAATTCCTCGCCGCGACCGCCGAAGCCATCAAAGAGGTACACCACGGCTCGCTCTGCAATGAGTTTCTCGCAAGACGAGGATCGGAGAAAGGATTGAACCCCCAAGAAGACGAGACGAGGCTAGCGAAGCCTTATGCTCTTCGGATGAGAGATATTCTTCAAGGCCTTGTTTCCGACCTTTTTCAAAAAAAATCGCCACCTCTTTGATGTGGTGCACCTCGCGAGTTTTGAGCTCGCTTTGAGACGGCAAGTCGGGCTTTCAGTGTCACCTACTTCCTCGAGGAGTTCGGCTCGAGCCTCCTCGATGGCTTTTGCCTTATCCGCCTCGACAGCCGAGCCTCGCATGGACCTCGCTCGGTGATTAATGTACACCTCGTTAAAGTGCTTCCAATCGGCACTGCCGCGCGCCATTTGGTGCAACAGGGGCGAAAGCTATTTAAAAAAAAAAAAAAAAAAGGAGGGCGAAGTAAGTGGTGGCGAAGCGAGATAGAAGCGAAGAAACAAAGTTGGATAATTTAAATACATTCACATACCGACATGACCTCGTGAGCCGCCAACTCTTCGAGGCGGGTGAACTCCGTGGTCATCAAGGCAAATTGGTCGGTGGGGAGGGTAGTATAGTTATACAGTTCGAAGGAATCCTCCCCAGCCTTTGTCTCGAGGACCGAGCTCCGCGAGCTAATATTCCAGTTCGGAATGGTGCGAGGCATGGCAAGCTCGCGAACACGAGGCCTAAGGTCAGGAGCCTTCTCGCGAGCCGCGAGCCGCTGAGCCTGGAGATGGGACTCGCTCCGGTTCAACCACATCATCATTTGATCAACGGTGGGGAGGTTGGCATCAGTAGGCTCGAGCTCGTCGTGAGCTAGCATTCCGGGGGAAGCACCCATAGAATCAGGCGAGCTCCTAGCCTTGCGAATTTTTGCCCTTTTGGAGCGTAACTTTCAACCACCTTTTTTCCCTTGTCCTCCCTGACTTGCTACCCGAGGCCTTGATGGTTTTCTTGAGGGCACCTCGGGAGTGGGGTCGAGGGCTATTGTCACGGAGGGGCCGAAGCTGCGACCACGCCCAACGGTAAGTCCGGCGCGGCCTCTTGGCGGGCTCGCTTGCGAGCTAGCAAGCGCTTCCTTGTTATTGGCGAGGCCTTTTCAAGAACGGCAGATCGGACCGCCATATCTGCACAAGCGAAGAAAATACATCAGTATAAGCGGAGTAGGCGAACTGGAGTACTTTAAAAGAAATAAATTACCAAGAGTTAGAGTTTCATGGCGAGGAGCGGGGCTAAGGCCGACGAGGATAGAACCTCTTCGGTAATGAGGTCGCAAGCATCATACCAATGTTGGGTCAGCATAGAAATGAAGTTGGTTCCCCAAGAAACAGGAGGCAGGCCTCGAAGGCGAGGCCGGCCCAGTTTCCAATCTGAAGGTAGGTCCCAAGGATTTTCAATAGGGGCTCGAATGAATACGAACCTATCCTTCCAAGGCCACACCGAGGAAGGAACCCGATGTAAAAATTTTCGGTTAGTGCGAGGCGAGATGTAAAAGAATCCGGAGTTAGTGGTAGTGGTAGAAGAATTGATGGCATATAGTTCACAAAAATGAGAAAGCGAGGCGGCCTCGCCAAAATGTTTCATTAAAATGATAAAACCTACAATATGACGGTAGAAATTTGGGACGAGTTGGGCGGGGCAAACATCGAGCCCCCTCAAAATGTCAGCAACGGGACGAGCCAAAGGGAATCTAAGGCCCGCCTCGAGGCTAGCAAGGTGGAAGGCTAGACAGCGAGGTGGAGGCTTGTCTATTCTATCGCTAGCAGTATGAATTATGATTTGGTACGAAGCGGGGATGAAGAAGTTTTTCCTAATGGTGCCTACATCGTGAACAGAGACCCGGGACCTAAGTAAAGCCCAGGGGGCGACGTGTTCCAGGTCGTCCGAGGGGGTGGCCTCGCGAGATGTCCTATCTTGAGGAGGGGGACTAGTAGAAGTAGAAGAGCTCGAAGACGAGCTGGGGTCAGACGACCCCGAGTTCGAGGACGAACCGTTTCGACCGCAAGCTGGAGGCTGTGTAGGAGGAGGAGAGAGGTCGCCATAAGAGTAAGAAAATTTAGAGTAGAGAGAGAGAGAACCTACCTCTAAGTCAAGTGGAGTAGAGGAGCACGAAGTCAAGATCCTGGGTCGCGAGCGAGTGACGAGCAAAATGGTGATCCGGATAAGAGATGTAAAAAGTGAAAGTTGAAAAACCATCTTATATATATAGGAAGAAGGGCGGGAAAATCAACGATCTCGATCAAAAGACTGTTTGAATTCAATGGCTCGATTGGAGGATCTTTTCGAAATTCAACGGCTTGGCTCTTCGTCGCTTCGCACGCGGGGACTGACCGAGTCACTTTAGCAATAAATTACTAAAGTAATCGGGGAGTAAATGATGTGGAAATTACCATTATAGCCTCGCCAGTCGAGTTGACCATCTTGACCTCGCCTCGCGAAATTACAAATACCCTCAGGATCCGCGGTTTTTATATGGGTCCCGACCCGACCCAAATGCCCGGGTCGGGTCGCCCGAACCACACACCGTCGATCGGGCGCCACGTGTCGGTGACCCGCCTTACCCTATGTGAATGATCTTATAAATACGGCCGCGAAATTCAAGGTAAAAGTAACTTGTCATTATTCTAAATTACCTCGCTTTCTTTAGCTTTCTAAGACCTCAACTACCGATTCGACTTAGGCGTCGGAGGGCCTTAGGTGAGTCATCCCAAATGCTAACTTTAACGTGCGTTCTGCTTCGTCCTCGAACAAAGTACCTCACCTAGCTTTTTGGGGATCCTTGGCCAGTCGTCGCCGTGGAACACACTTCACTTCGCTTTGTGGGTCCCTAGGTCAGGTACATCTGATTTACCTTCCTAAATCAAACTTATTAGTGGAGGCCAAATAGGTAAGAGACCCATTTCTGGAGTGTTACTATTAAATCCAACCAAACTTCTTACTATTTTATGGGCTTGATATCACATGGCACAATCAGAAGACCAAACAACTTAATAGATTTGATTGGTTACATTGGATAAGCCAAAATAATACTATGGGAATTAATCCAACCCATTCAAGGAGGAGAACCAAACGCACCCTAACTACTTTAAAGGTTATAGTTTTTTACTAATTTTGACAAAAGCCGAAGTCCCATTGAATATCCAACTGATTGAAACACTTGGAAAAGAGTCAGAAGACGGTTAAGAGTCTTAGACGGGGATTTTATATATATTATTAGAATTTCACTTATTTTGGAAAAATAATAATAAAAAGCTAGGGCACACATTAAAAGATTCCTGCTGTTCCACACCTGAACATTCCTCATCTTCTTCTTCTTTTTCCCCTCCGCTAGGGTTTCAACTCCGATCATCTCCGATTCATATCTTGCGAATTCAAGCACCAGCCAGGGCGCAATTCTGCACCTGGCGCTCCGGATCATCATCTCCCTTTTCCCTCTATCCTCTGCCTAGCCCCTGAGTGCAGAACATTGGATACCTTTCGAAAAGGGGGAAAAAAGGGAAAAGGAAAAAGGAAGAAGAAGAAGATATGGGAGATGTGTTGGCATGGCTGCTTTTCTTTTTCATACTCATTGCGCTTCTGGTTATGATCGTTTTCCAGGTTATTACCTTTCAATACCTTTATAATGTGTGTTTGTTCTGTTTTTTTTGGGTTTGTTCTCTGTTCACGAGACGCATAATGTTGTGGAAAGATTTGTTCTTCCTTTGATTTTTTTGCATACTGGGCTAATTCATTCATTTTGTTGCTTTGGAAATTGATGAATTATGTCGAAATTTGAATTTTTGGGTGGACGAAGTTCGCAAAAATCGAAATTTATTGATGTCATGCTATTGTTGTTCCCTTCCGATTTATTTTCAGGGTTGCTTAATTTCTGTCTTAGTGTTGTTTCAGGAAGAAGAAAAAAAGTATTCTTCTATCCCAATTATATTTTATTTGCTGTAGTGTAAAGTCAAACTGTTTAATTGTTGAAAAAATATATCTCCGCAGGTTTTTGACAACTTTAACATAACCAAAATTAGATCAATACTTCGTGTCTCATTTATAATTAATATAATCTAAATTACTTATAGTGCTTAGTCAAGTATTGTTTGGCTTATTTTTACTTGACTACATGCACTTTACATGTGATGAGAAAAGGCTTTTACTGTTTGTATAACATTTATGTGATTCTGGCCTTGATGACACTTCTCAAATGAAGTACGGACTTTGAACCCAATGAATCAGAGATGATTTTGGGGTGCAAAACTAAATTCAATTGACTACTGCCAGTCGTCTAGTGTCTGATAGAGTCCATAAAATTTGGGTTGTAGAAGGAGTTTACCTGGATCGAAGGATTATTCTTCTCAATGGGGGGTTTTCGTGGCGAAGACATAGGGGAGTAGTTTGCATTGTGCAGGATTGAAATCTATAGGTATTCAACATTCTAAAAATGTAGATCTTTTTCATCTGCATTTTACAGCAAGTATTAGGTCTTACTGGATTGAAATCTTCGTTAAACCGTTGGATTCAAGCTCAAGTTAATAATGCAGTGATGATAAGTACATCCGATATTACTAAATCTGAAGAATGTATAATTTTCTTTTACGTGCCAGATTTGGCACCAGTAGATGAAAACATAATCTGGTTTTATTTTGACCAATTTAATAGGATATTTGGTAATAAATTATTGCATCATTGCAAAATTCTGTTACAGTTTGAGAGGTTGCTGGAGGTGAATACAACCAGGACTTTGATCTTGTACGATATAGCTTCATAGGGAAAATGTTAGCCACTCATTCTAGTTTTCCTTGCATTGTAGTACATGGTGTCTCAGTGCTTCCAACTAAAGCTTCTTCATTGTTTTCATTTGATGTAAAGTGTTAACTGCAGCATGCTGATTCTTTAACACGTATTCTCATGTTATGCAGCTTATGTGCTTGGCTGATCTAGAGTTTGATTATATTAATCCTTACGACTCCGCGTCTCGAATAAACAAAGTGGTTTTACCAGAATTCATCACAGAAGGAGTTCTATGCTTTCTCTTCCTTGTAACTGGGCATTGGGTTATGTCACTTCTGTGTGTTCCATACCTGTACTACAGTGTGAGATTGTAAGACCTCTTATGCTTGGGCTTTTAAATTTAAGTTGAATATGGTGTTTGTGCCTATTAGCATATCATACTTTAAACATTTTATGGATTTTTCATGTATTGATACATATTGAGATAATCTCTATAAATCATATGATATATTTATAGTGTGTTCTTCCTTCTTATCTTGTCCTTGCCTGAAAGCATGATGAAACTGTTGTAGTTAAAAGTTTTCCAAATTATAAGTAAATTGGCTGAATTTTGTTTAAAGCATATATTTATAGTGCATCTGGGATGATAAGATAATCCTATTTCATTTACGTGGGCAACATATTTTTCCCATTTCGTGGTTTCTTGTGGAATAGAGATCAAATAGTTATTGATGAAAGAGCAATTGGGGCTAGAGCTAAAAAGTAATGTATAGTGATTGATGTACATGGCAAGCTGAAAAACGAAAATGATGCACATTTTATATCCATGTTGTATTTGGGCCCTGGCCCTCCTCTGAAATGTAGGGCTCAGGCAACTTGATTAGGAGTTCGAGTTAATAACTTGTGTTGTTCTCTTGTATGTTTACATGTGCTCACCTTCGTCACTGCCACCACCACCACAACCGTGTTTCCTGCCAAAAAAATAAAACCTGACTTTTAAAATGAATTGTGGAAATGTGTGTGTATGTGGGTCAAATGGAATAACGAACTTGGATTATTTAGATTATAAGTTCTTTCTCTATCTGTCTTTCAGCACACATTCGTAACATAGACTTTAATTGAGGCAGTGCTTGTTTTTTATGGAGTTACATCACCTATAAGTTTGTAAATACGCATTAGTATTGGCCATGCTAATGGGATATAATTTATTTGGAACTGGCCACAGATGATTATAGTTTGTTTCTTGAGCTGTTATTTTCTTGTATTCAGGTACCTTCAAAGACAGCACCTTGTTGATGTAACCGAGATTTTCAACTTACTCAATTGGGAAAAGAAGCAAAGACTTTTCAAGCTAGGTTATATCGTACTTCTTCTCTTCATGTGCTTATTCTGGTGAGTTAATTGTGATACCTCCTCTCTATTCATCGTAACAAGACTTTACTCGAGTCTCTTGAAAAATAACATGTGAACCATTATTTTTTGGTTTAGGATGATTTACAATGCACTCGAAGACGATGAGTAGCCATTATAGTTTTCGATTCGTACTTTGGTGGCGTTAGCATTGGCAGCTGCTGTGGATTAAATAGTAGATGGATAGTTTTTTCGACGGACTCTTTGAATTACACTCATCTCCTTGTAACTTAAAGGTTAAGTGAAGTTTTGAAAGTAGGCTTCTCTGATCTGGTTTCAATTGTGAACCAGTAATATTTTACAATTATCCTTAAAATTATTTCAATTCTATTCATACAGGATTTGTGACCTTTTTTATTTGATTGATGTCAGAATATAAGTAAAGTTGCTTTCGAATATGATGTTGTACACTGAACAGCATTTGTCTTGTCAATGCCGAATGAATGATTTTCTCTGTTTCTTTCTTTCTTCCTCTTCTTAACTGGTACCATAATTCCTAGTGGTGTTATAAATAGTATTCCTTTTAGCACTACAGTTGCAATTTATAGGATTTGGACAAAATGTAAAACATTCTGTCATACTGAGGTTCAATTAGGGGTGGCAATTCTGACACGACACGATAACACGTTTTGTTATAAATAGTATTCCTTTTAGTATTACTGTTTCAATTTATTGGATTTGGACAAAATGTAAAACATTCTGTCAATACTGAGGTTCAATTAGGGATGGCAATTATTGGCACGACACGAAACGAAACGAAAATAGCAGTTTAGTGGTCAGCCTTACCGTGGTCAGCCTTACCGTGTTTCTGTCCTTATCATGTCGACACGATAAGGACACGAAAGTGTTCGTGTTGTGCTCGTGTAAACACGATTGTGACACGATAAGGACATGTTAACCTATTAGTGACACGATAAGCCGATAACATGTTAATATGTATGTTTGTATCGTGTATTATCGTGTAATTTGCTATCGTGTATTAACATGTAAAGAATTTTCTTTTTGTTTTTGTGTTGTGTTGAAACAAAAATTTTCGTGTTTGTGTCGTGTCGGAGCAAATTCTTATCGGCCCATGTTCTTGTTTGCGCTTATCGTGTCATGTCGTTATTGTGTCGACATAAAACTCGACACGATTACACGATTTGTAATGATAATGAAACTAACATGTTTATAGTAATGTTTGTGTTGTGTGAGTTAAAAGTTCGAATATCATGCCTTGTGGGAGGTATGGCGTTTTATGATATGTTTTCATGGTCCATTTTCAGTTCCTAGTGTTGGAAAATGAATTAAATTTTGAGAAATTTTTTTAGTGTGCGCGCGTGTGAAAATTAAAATTGTGTTTTGGATGAATAACTAAAAATTAGCTCTATGGAGTTTTTCAACCATCAGTTCTACATACTATTATATTATTAATTAAATGATTTAAGACCTTCAGCCGTTCTGAGTTATTTCCAGTGGAAATATGGAATTACAAAATTAAATTTTTATTGTCAATGTCAAAAATGGGTCAGATCAAATTCCCAAATACCCAATGATCATGCATGGATTATAGTATTATACATTCGGACTATCTTAATTCCAATAATTTTCCATTCTTTACATATTTTAATTTTAAAATAATTTCATTTTTCTTACAATTTTTGTTTTTAAACAAATTATCAGATTCTCTATATTTAATTTTTAGATTTTAAGATTTTTTTTTTGAATTTCTAAAACTTTGTCAAAAGAAAATTCAAATAATTGTAAATTTTGTTTAAAAAAATCATAATTGTTAGACAATTTTCAAAATTTTCAAATAATTTTTTTATTTAATTAATTTTGGGAGAATGCACTTTTGGTCCCGTAACAATAAATAGGGTTAGCATTAAGGTAAGTCTTCCACAAGTTTTGGGATTAAAGATATAATTTTGATTTATATGAGACTAAATTTGCTAAAATAAATCAATTGAGACCAAAACTACAAATCACATAACTAAAAAAGTGTTTGACACCTTTTTTTTATGGCACAAAAAATGTAATTTTCTCACCCCGCCTTGATTATTGCATGCAATGCAGTTATCCTTTGTTTTTATTAAAAAAAATCCCCAAAATTTCTTTTGCTCAAACAAACCCTTTTATCTCTTTCCATAATCAACAAATTTACTTTCGTTGATAGGAAGGATCAATCGCGTTATTATATTAATTATGCCAAGGAAGGAAAATAATCACAAAAAATACGGTAACCTAAAAAAATGGATATATCAATATCTCATGTACGAAGATTCTGAAATCTTTATCTTCATCATCATGTACACGTATTATTCATCCGATATAGTAGGATAGGAATGGAATAGAAAAAGTCGAACATAAAATCGTACATAAAATCGTAATCCGATCGCGTTTTAAACTTCACCGGGATTGTCTCTCAAACTCAAAATTGAATATGAGGATTTTAAGAGTCAAAAATCTAAAACTAATTATTAATTTTATGTCCACTAACTATTAATTGTATCTCGTGGATCATTGGTTTTATTTAATTTTGATTTTAATATTTTTTTTCCTTGTATATTATCCTCTTTCCAAAGCAAAAACCTATTTTTCCAAAAAAAAATAAAAGAGAAAATTTATATTAGTAGATTGGTACTAATTGTAAACACACGATTACAGTAGCCGAACGAATCATTCTCTTTCTTTAACCTCGTTTCAAATTCCTTTCAGAAAAAAAAAAGAAATCGGCGTTAGGGTTTCTTCTCTAATCTCGTTTCAGATTCGACCATGGATTCTGCACTACGTTCGTCATCATCCAAGCGGCGGCGACTTTTGCAATCTCAAGAGTTTCTGTGCATTCCTTGTTGGCGCAGTTGGTTTGCGGATGCGAAGCTCAAGAATGCTTTCGAGATATACTTTGTAGACCTAGCTTCTACTGACTATTCTATTGGTAAAATTTTATCTCCTACCCTTTTAATTGATGCTGATTATTTCCAAGCCCACACTGTTTGTGTTCTAGGATCGAAACTTTATATGTTTCAGTCAAATCATTATCGTAATTTACATGGTTCAGGGACGTGCGTAGCTACCATTAAGTTATCAAAATATTTAACTAAGACCAACGTTAAAGTTGATGATAATATGATACGGTACACGAGCTCTATGTGGCACTCCAAAAAATCCCCTAAAGCTATTCCGACCCCAAATGGGAAGCTCCTAGTTTTTTCATCTCATATCATGTTTAATCCTCATATTGATGATGAAACTACTCGTCCATTTGATTTTGAGTTGTATGATCCTGCGACTAAACGGTGGAAAGTACTCCCGCGAATATACGACAATTGGGAAAGGAAGCGTAAGCTCTGTTGTGGCTCTTTTTCCGTTCATGCAGCTGGTTTCATAACTGAGTCTAGGTTGATCATTAAAACTGAAATTGGGATGTTTGAACTTGAGCTCGAATCACCTAGAGGTTGGCAAGATTGGGTTACTCCTGCTCGTAAAATTCCCCGTCATCCTGGTGTTTCCTTTTCAGTAATTGGCGGTGGTGAGTTATATTTCAGTCCGTACTACGCTTTTGATATTAATACCCCGAAAATGGACAATGTGTGTTGTGAATTCTCACAAACAGCATTTGATACTGACGATTATGAGTTACGAGCTTCCGATGGTATCATCCGAACTTTGAATGATGATGGAAAATGCAATTTTTGTCTTGTACAAACAGCCATAAATGTACACACCAAGTATCCTCATCTAGTTATAGATGTATACAATTGTGATCTTGCCAAATATAGAGAGGATAAGCAGAATATGATTGCCAAATACAAAGAAGACAAGAAGTATCTGAAAGCCAAATACAAAGAGGATAGGCAGAAATTGAAAGACAACTACAGAGGTGATCATAGTAGTAAGAAAACAGCGAGATTGGATGTGAAAGAAAAATACTTACAAGATAAGATGGATCTGAAATTCGAAGAGGCTACTCAACTTAGCACAAGAGTCGACAAGTCTTTTAAATTTGACCTAGACAGTCAAAGCAGCTCTTTTTTCGCCCCTCTTACTTTGTCTTTTGTTTGTTGAAGTCGACTTGAATATTGTGGGTTAGTTTTCTGTTTCGAATTGTTGTTATCTTGAAGTGATTTTGTGAAACTGACTTGACTGTAGGTTAATTTTGCTTATTGTAATTGTTGCATCACTGATCGGTTTGGTGAAATAGAATTGATTCTAGGTTAATTTTCTTGTTATATTTGTTGTAATTTGAAGTGATTTGGTGAAATTGAATTGATTGTGGGATATTATTATCATATTCTAGTTGTTGTATCTTGAAGGATCTGATATTCAGTATTTTCTGGATAGTGTGTATAGTTAGGCTTGGTTTTCATTATCAGACTGATGGTTCTTCTGGGCAAGAATCAACATGTTTTAATACTTTCAGTTTTTACTTTTCAACCAATTATCCACTTTTACAAAATTCAAGGGAAAAAATTTGGATAAAGGAGTTTATCTAAGGACTAATAATACCCAGCACCAAAAGCTTTGACACATGGAACCTTTCTGCTTTGTGGTTTGGAAATATGCACCTCATACAGTCCATAGGCTGGAAAGGAAGCCAGAAAGCATTTAAATTGCTTCTATTTGTGCAGATTCTTCTTCTTCTTTTCTCATGTATTTTTAGAAATTCTTAAAATTGCTGGAAATCGTTTGTCAAAGAGGTTCTGGGAGATGATCCCAGATTAGGGTCGATCTTATCAATTTTTTAGCTTGAGTCGAACTTTGAAATTGGGCCCTTTAAATACAAAATTAAAGACAATATAAAACAATAAAAAAATAATGTGTAATATATAAAACAATTCTATTATAGTTGAAATAATATGACATCTCCCTGAAAAAAATGACATCCATATTAAAAAATCCAAAAAAATATTTAAATATAACCCGACTTACAGTTTTGGTAGCAAAAATATTTATAGAGTAAGTATAATCAAGTTGTGGAATATATAATTTTTTGATTATTTTTCTGTTTAATTTTGAGAAATTTTTATTTACGGCGTAGGAAAAACTAAATGTGATAGTTTTATTAGCAACTTGAAAGGCTACAATGCCAAAACAAATATGGGTCCTCCATTCTTAGTGGGAGAGGTTTTAGATTTTTTTGTTTAAATCACAAAACACAGAATATTCATCTCTCTAAAAAAAATGACATCCATGTTGAAAAATCCAAATAATTATTTATATATAACATGGCTTAGACAGCAAAAATATTTATAAAGTAAGTATGATCAATTTGTCCAATATATAATTTTTTGATTTTTTTTCATTTTAATTTGAGAAATTGTAATTTATGGTCTATGAATAACTAAATGTGCTGGCTTTGTTAGCAACTTGAAAGACTACAGGGCCCAAAAAAAATATGAGGCCTTCACTCTTAGTGGGAGATTTTTTTTTTCAAATCACAAAACATAAAATATTCATCTCCCTAAAAAAATGACATCCATGTAAAAAAGTCCTAATAATTATTTCAATATAACCCGGGTTACAGTTTTGGCTGCAAAAATATTCATCTCCCTAAAAAAATGACATCCATGTAAAAAAATCCTAATAATTATTTCAATATAACCCGGCTTACAACTTTGGCTGTAAAAATATTCATAAAGTCAGTATAATCAAGTTGTGCAATATATAATTTTTTGAATTTTATTCCTTTTAATTTGAGAAATTTTAATTTATGGCCGCCTAGGAATGTGATAGCTTTTTTAACAACTTGAAAGACTACAACGCCCAAAGAATATAGGCCCTTCGTTCTTAGTGAGAAAGGTTTTAGTTTACACAACTAGCACACTACATATAACTTTATGACACCCACACTTTTATTTTTTGCACTCACACTCTTACACACGCATCACAGACTGAGAACTCAACGCAATACCATCAATTATATTTCTACGTTCTTTTACACGGTCAAGATTAGAGCAGATTCAGAAAAGTTGTTGGTGACTTTTAATTTTAAGTTTTACAAATTCATTTTAAAAACTGTGTTTTTAATCTTTTGTTATGTTTATATCATATCTTAAAACTTTGTTATATCTATGATTCAGTAAAACTATGCTAAAAAGAAAATATTTAGATTTAATAAACTAGAGTCTTAAATTAGATTCGACTCTATTAAAAGATTATTCATTTATTATCCAAATATTATTTTGGTTATAAATATTGGTGAAAATTACCCTAACATATGACAGTGTTATAATTTTTTTGCGAAAACTAGAAAATTAGTCTGTTAACTTTGGCCATTTAGCTAGGGGTGTCAATTTAAGACTCGACACTCAAACCCGACACGAACCTACGAAATTAATGGGTATGGGTCCAGGCTTCGTGGGTCTGGGTCGAAATTGGGTCGAACCCGAATAATCTGTCAATTAAACAGATCGGGTTCGGGTCAACCTACTATAACTCATTTAACCCGTCTAACCCGTTTGTGGATTTAAAAGAAAATTAAAAAAATAATTAATTGTAAGAAAAACAACAAACAATACATATCTTTAAAACTCAAATGACAAAACCTCCTTAATTATGTATTTATTATTATTATGCATGTCTTTTTGAATATTGTCCTCAAAATATGATTAGTATGTTATGTTATTTATGGAATTATGTTATTCTCTTTTTGTATGTTGTGAATTGTGATATTTTTTATTGATCGAATAGTGGTTGATTTTTTTAAAAAATAAATTTATTTAGTTAAACAGGTTAAATGGGTCGGGTCCGGGTTCAAGCTTCTGACACGAATAATTAAAGAGGTCAGGTCCGGGTCGGCTGTTTCTGACACGCGAACCTGCGAACCCGGACCCAATCCAAATTGACACCCCTACATTTAGCCAATTAGTCCCTCTTTGTAGTCAATTTTCAGTCTTAGACCATTAGTTTTTAATTTTTTTGACATTGCATCCGATTATCACCCGAGTTCCTAATATAGCCGGATATTACTGAGGTGGAGTTGATTTTCCTGAAAATTGTTGATTGTATACATAAATTGGGGGGTGGGTGGGTTAATAAGTGGAATAAAGAAAGCCACGTGATTAATATTGGATTTAAATTTTAAAACAATATAAAAAGTTTCTACTGTAAATATTCTAACAAAAAGGAAATAGAATAAGGAAAAAAAACCCCTAAATTCCAAACCCACGACTCCGTCGGCAGGTTCCCCTTTCCTAGACTCGTCGGCCAATCCCATCTCCCTCGCGCTCAGACGACCTTCCCTATTGGCTTATTCACTGCACCCGCCGCTGCCCTCGGTCACTCTTGCACCAGCCCTCCCTCCCGATGGGTTTATGTTTTGCTTGATTTGGACAAAAAAAAGACCGAGGATCCAGAATGGGGAAGAATTGATTTGAGGTAATTTTTCTGTGAGATGGGGGTATTGGTATCAAAATTTAATTTACCTAATTTTTTTTTTTGCATAATTTAACTAATTTGCTTAATTTTTACTTTTTTTTATCAAAATTATTTAATCTTTGACTAGTCTTTGTTTAATAACCAATAATTGGTTGTTAAGTTCTTTTTTTTTTGACATGGTGGTTAAATTTGCTTAATAACCAAATTTTGTGGCATTTTTGCCCTAATTTTTTAATTAGGTTTAATAAAATAATTACTTAATTTTGCCAAATTTCTATTTTCCCGATGTTAATTTCCTGGTGATAAATTAGATGCCCCCAATTTGGTTACTTTTATAAAAGCAAAGTTATTTTATTAATAATTTTATAAGTTTCTTATAGATTTTCAATTTTAATGAAAATTTGTTTAAATATTAATTATTTTAGGAATATGAATATTTTAATTATTTTCTTCTCTTACTTATTTTTGCCTACGTGGATGTCAAACAGGCAATTTTCTCTCCGACTAAATATTATACTCTTCACCCCCCTTAAAAAGCCGAACCCTGCGTTTTCCCCAGGAAAAAAATAAAGAAAAGAAAAAGCCCACTTTCAGAATCAGCCCAAATTCAGTAGATCGATATCCCAATTCATAAATTCACACGAGCTACTTTAGTTCAATAGCAACATTATGTAGCAACGACTTCGAGTAGCAGGTTAGCAACTTTATGTAGCAAATACTAGCAACTTTAGTTAAAAATTTCAAAACCCTATTTTTAGTTTGCACACATATTGACGGTAACAGAGACACTCAAATATCGTTTCTCTCCCCCAAAAAAAAGTGATTCTGAACTTCTGCTTCTATCCGTCTCAACTCTCTGTCTCTCCCCCTCAGCCTCAAGCACAGCGGCACAGTCCAACTCCGTCTGAGCACCAGCGGCGGTCGTCTCTATTCACCCGGCCCTCTCCCTCACGCGGCGTCCCTCTTCATTAGGTATATTTTAATTTTTATATATATTTCTTTGAAACCCTAGCTCTAAGTTCCTAATGAACGAACATTGAATTTGATTGAATTCACAGATTCACACGACTATTCTCTTTCTCGAGCCTCGTTTCAGTTAGGTTTTTCTTCTCTAATCTGGTCCCAAATCCGATGGATTCAACACTACATTCGTCATCATTCAAGCCGCAGCGACTTTGGCAATCTCAAGAGCTTCTGTGCATTCCTTGTTGGCGCAGTTGGTGGTTTGCGGGTGAGACGCTCAAGAATGCTTTTGAGATATACTTTGTAGACCTAGCTTCTACCGACTATTCTATTGGTAAAATTTTATCTCCTACCCTTTTAATTGATGCGGATTATTTCCAAGCCCACACTGTTTGTGTTCTAGGATCGAAACTTTATATGTTTCAGTCAAATCATTATCCTAATTTATATAGTTCGGGGACGTCCGTAGCTACTCTTGAGATATCAAAATATTTAACTGAGAAGAACGTCAAAGTTGATGATAGTATGATACGGTACACGAGCTCTATGTGGCACTCCAAAAAATCCCCTAAAGCTATTCCAACCCCAGATGGGAAGCTCCTAGTTTTTTCATCTCACATCCTGTTTGATCCTTATGTTGATGATGAAACTACTCGTCCATTTGATTTTGAGTTGTATGATCCTGCAACTAAACGGTGGAAAGTACTCCCTCGAATATACGACAATTGGGAAATGAAGCGTAAGCTCTGTGGTAGCTCTTTTTCCGTTGATGCGGCTGGTTTCATAACTGAGTCTACATTGATCATTAAAACTGAAATTGGGATGTTTGAACTTGAGCTCGAATCATCTAGAGGTTGGCAAGATCAGATTACCCTTGCTCGTAAAGTTCCCCGTAATTCTGGTGTTTCCTTTTCAGTAATTGGCGGTGGTGAGTTATATTTCAGCCCGTACTACGCTTTTGATATTAATACCCCGAAAATGGTCAAGGTGTGTTATTGCTTCCCGCGAACAGCATTTGATACTGTCGATTATGAGTTACGAGCTTCCGATGGTATCATCCAAACTTTGGATGATGATGGAAAATGCAATTTTTGCCTTGTCCAAACAGCCATAAATGTACACACCAAGTATCCTCACCTAGTTATAGATGTATACAATTGTGATCTTGCCAAATACAGAGATGATAAGCAGAACATGATTGCCAAATACAAAGAGGATAAGAAGTATCTGAAAGCCAAATACAAAGAGGATAAGCAGAAATTGAAAGATAACTACATAGGTGATGATAGTAGTAAGAAAACAGCGAGATTGGATGTGAAAGAAAAATACTTACAAGATAAGATGGATCTGAAATTCGAAGAGGCTACTCAACTTAGCACAAGAGTCGACAAGTCTTTTAAATTTGACCTAGACAGTCAAAGCAGCTCTTTTTTCGCCCCTCTTACTTTGTCTTTTTGTTTGTTGAAGTCGACTTGAATATTGTGGGTTAGTTTTCTGTTTCGAATTGTTGTTATCTTGAAGTGATTTGGTGAAACTGACTTGACTGTAGGTTAATTTTGCTTATTGTAATTGTTGCATCACTGATCGGTTTGGTGAAATAGAATTGATTCTGGGTTAATTTTCTTGTTATATTTGTTGTAATTTGAAGTGATTTGGTGAAATTGAATTGATTGTGGGTTATTATTATCATATTCTAGTTGTTGTATGTTGAAGGATTTGATATTCAGTATTTTCTGGATAGAGTGGATAGTTAGGCTTGGTTTTCATTATGAGACTGATGGTTCTTCTGGGCAAGAATCAACATGTTTTAATACTTTGAGTTTTTACTTCTCAACCAATTATCCACTTTTACAAAATTCAAGGGAAAAAAATTGGATAAAGGAGTTTATCTAAAGACTAATAATACCCAGCACCAATAGCTTTGACACATGGAACCTTTCTGTGGTTTATCTTTTTTGTGGTTTGGAAATATGCACCTCACACAGTCCATTGGCTGCAAAGGAAGCCAGAAAGCATTTAAATTGCTTCTACTTGTGCAGATTCTTCTTCTTTTCTCATGTATTTAATGGTCTAGTTGAACTTGAGAAAACATATATGTAAAAATTCTGCCAGGAAATTTATTTAATCAACTTGAATCGTTTTTGTTGTTCTTTTTTCTCTTGGTAGAAAAGAAATGATAAATTGAGTCACGAAAATAAAGGGAATAGAGAGGATAAGCACTTGGAATTTTGTTTCTGATCGAGTGGATATTCCTTTTTGGTGTGAGAAATGACTTAGATGTGAATTAATCCTGAAATAAAAGGAAGCACACTTTTTTGTAGTGATTGCAAACATTCCCAACAAATAACTTCTTCTATAAGTAGAAGTTGGTACTTGGCAAAAACTAAAAAGTGCTTTTATTAAGTCAAAATTGAGAAACACTTTTTTAAGTGATTGCAAATACTCAAAATAAACCACTTCCTCTAAAAATGGAAGGTGGTACTTGCAAAAACTAAAAAGTGCTTTTTTTAAAGCCAAAATGGGAAGAACTTTTTTCTCCAAATACTCCTAACAAATCACCTTTTCTACAAACAGAAGTTGGTACTTGCAAAAACTAAAAAGTGCTTTTGAGTATATTACCTAACCGTTTCTCTCAAGTATTGCACTAAACCTCTTAACAAATTACAGTCGTATAATACATTTTGCTTCTACTTTTTTTAATCGTACAATCAGCCATTTGAGCTAGAGTTGATTACATTTAATTAATTATATAATTTTTTCATACACTTAACAAAATTAAAAATATAACAAAATAAAAAAAATCTTGAAAGTTAGAAAATTGATCTCACTGCTAGCGCAATTTCCTTTAGGATGGGCTTACCTCACCTAGCCAGGCCCAGTTGGGCTACCTCTGACATGTCAATTATGTTCAAGTCCTATTTTAAGATGATTCTGATCAGATTGAATATAACTTTAAAATTTTAGGCCCTGCTCAACCCGTTAACATGTCTCTACTGGGTTGGACTAAACGAGCTAATCCAATTGAATAAAACTTTAAAATTTTAGGCCCTGCTTACCCCCCATTAGCCTGTCTCTAATGGGCTGAACTAAACGAGCTAGGCCTGTCACAACAAGTGAAGTTGTCAAATACCTTCCTTCCTCATTTTATTTGTGTGTTTATTTTTAAACCCTCAAATCCTCAAGTAACTCTTGCAAAATAATAAAATAAATAATAATAACATTAAATTTATTATGAAAGAGAATATTTTTTCATACTTGTAAATTATAATCTTAATAAAAAAAATTAAAATCTGAACCCCTAGATCTTCTTTTAATTTCATTAATTTTCTCAATATAAGTGAAAATTCAACTTTAATTATCTTATTGAATTATTAAGAAGAAAACAAATTATAGTATATTATCATTGTATCTGTAATTGTATCCAAATAGTAACTTTAATTATAAACGCAAATTTCCTAAATGATAATCTCAATTATAATTCTTAAGCATTAACCTGAAAACCCAAACAATGCCATACTTGAACCTAATTTGCTTTTTCTTTTTCGACTCAGAGTATCTCAACCCTATTGAAGTATAGGCGGTTAGATGGTTGTTAAGAATCTGTTACATAGCTACAGTTAAGTTGTTAGAGTTAGTTAATAAGTTGGTTATATTGTTGTGTTTCTAGAAGTAGCACCTTTGCTCTATAAATACTGTAGATGCCACCTGAATTCATTAATGCAAGTTTACATTTCAGTTTTTATATTTTCTGTTTTACATATTTCAACACACACCAGCCGGGGGCTTAAACCTCACACTTTCTTCGGACTATTCATCATTTCCAGGAATGGTCCTAATCTCTGGGGAAAGAGGGGCAAACTCCAACCCCTCACTCTGAGATAGTCAAAGTTCGAACCCAAGATCTTGAGGTGCAATTACAACCTCAAGGCCATTGGGCCAACCCTTGGGAGTTGAACCCTACTTGTTCAAAGTGGGGAAAATCAAAACCTTCCAACCTTAAACAACATACAATATCTAATTTTTTTTTAATTGCCACGATTTTGTTTCGGATTGCTCAGTTTTCATCGATCATTTTTAATTTTTTCACCAATTCCTTTTTTTAATCTTTGAAATTTCCCAAATTCAGTCAAAAACTAAAAAGTAAAATAAAATGGTAGCAACCTTAAAATTTCCGTAAAATTGCAATCTTAATCTACGGCCAGTTTTTTCGATCAATTCCATTGTCACTCAGAACAAGTTGGGCAATCAAGAATCAAACGCTGATTGGATCTTTTTCTATAAAGTAAGTATAATCAAGTTGTGGAATATATAATTTTTTGATTATTTTTCTGTTTAATTTGAGAAATTTTAATTTACGGCCTAGGAAAAACTAAATGTGATAGTTTTATTAGGCATTAGCAACTTGAAAAGCTACAATGCCCAAATAAATATGGGTCCTTTATTCTTAGTGGGAGAGGTTTTAGTTTTTTCCTTAAATCACAAAACATAGAATATTCATCTCCTTAAAAAAAATGACATCCATGTTGAAAAATCCAAATAATTATTTATATATAACATGGCTTACAGTTTTGGCAGCAAAAATATTTATAAAGTAAGTATAATTAAGTTGTGCAATATATAATTTTTTTTTTGATTTTTTTTCATTTTAATTTGAGAAATTTTAATTTATAGTATATTATCATTGTATCTGTAATTGTATCCAAATAGTAACTTTAATTATAAACGCAGATTTCCTAAATGATAATCTCAATTAATGAATCTTAAGTCTTAACCCGAAAACCCAAAAACTGCGTACGTACTTGAACCCTACTTGTTCAAAGTGGAAAAAATCAAACCTTCCAACCTTAAACATGTTGGAAAAATTGATGAAGTTCGAAAAACAAGGAGATTAATTCCTGAGGCGTGCGAAAATTAGCACTGTCCTTAAGGATTTATTTGCATAATCCCCCAGGATTCAACAGGGTTTTGAACGACAAATTACACATGAACCCAGCAAGATGCAAAGAAGTTAGAAAAGAGTTTTTGCCTTTAATATGATTTCTCTACATCTTCTGCAGAATAAGAGATAGCTATTTAATAGGCTTGAAGCCAATATATGTACGGAAAAGGCCAATTAATTTTTTATGTTGTTTATTGGCTCAAGAAAGGTAAAATAATTATTGAAGCACATGACTTCCACACTAGCCAAAAGAATAGGATTTATTAGTTTTAAATAAGAATTATAATCACATGTGGATATATAAGAATCCTAGGCAAATAAATATAAAAAATTGTAGTGGGATAGGAAATATTTTAAAACACTCTTTTATACAACAATTCCCCACATGTTTTAAAATATTTATAAAGAGACGAAATGGTTTGCTGGGTTATCAAAATGAGTGTAGAATGCATCGAATCTGGTGTCTTTTGGACTATGAACCAGACCTAGAAAGATAAGATTTAACGTCTGAGTTTTGGTGAAGCTTATAGCATCTATGAACCAAGAACTCTTTATTGTAAGTTAAAATCTTACCAATCACATTACACTCTCTCAAAATTTTGTCGTTCAATGCGATTTTGCGCTAATAGGCCATGCGCGTGCCTGGTATTCATAAGTGCTCTAGAGACATGCCAAAGTCTCATAGGAGCGGCCCCACTCCACTCTCATATAGGTGAATTTCATCAAGTATATTTTGCAAGTAAATATACCACCCTTAAGAGATATGAAATTCATTAAGAGTTTATCAACTCATCCCTCATACTTGCATTCTAGCATTTCTCATACCATAGGAATGGACAATCAATTATTGTGCTAGCAGAATTAACAAGTGACTTGTTATTACCCATATGAACCTCATTCATGGGATCTCCAATCACAGAGGTTAGGTTTCCATCGCCGTTAATTTCTTAAATTGGCTTAAATCTCATTCCCCTCGATGTTTTAGTAATTAATTTTCTTCCCAAAACTTTAGTTAGATGATTGGCCAAATTCAATTCTGACTTCACATAATCAATGGATATTACTCCATCTTTTAACAGATGTTTAACCACATCATGTCTCAGACAAACATGTTTGTTTTTACCATTAAAGGTTTTATTCTTTGCAATTGTAATTGCTACTTGGCAATCACAATGTATATACACTGAAGGTGTTGGTTTCTGCTAAGAAGTTTTTCAACCACTCAACCTCATTGCTAGCTAACTCAAAGTGAGTAAACTCAAGCTCCATAATAGATTTTGTTATGATACTATGTTTAGCTGATTTCCAAATAATTGCACACTCACCAAGGGTGAATACATAACCACTAGCGGATTTTATCTCATATGAATCAGAGATTCAGTTATCATCACCAATCACTCTAATACGGAGTGAAAATCCACTATAAAGAATACCATAATTCATGGTACCTCTCAATTATTTCATTAGTCTAACTAAAACAATCCAATGATCACAGTTGGGATTGTATGTATATATGCTCAATCTATACACAACACAAGTCATGTCAACGTGAAAAATACATCAAATGCAACAGACTCCCAATAATCTGTGCACACTCAGATTGAACCACATGATCACCACGATTTTTCTTTAATTGAGTATTAGCATCATAAACACTCACAGGTTTGACATTAAAATGTCCAAACTTCCTTAAGAAGTTTCTCAACATAATGTTCTTGAGTTAACATTATGATATCATTATTTCTTATGATTTTAACACGCTATATTACACTTGTTTCTCCCACATATCCCTCACGTCAAATTTAGAAGCAAGTAACTCTTAAATAAGTAACAAATGTGAGCATGTAATCCACATATAACAAATAATTACATATTGTCATACTCATTATCATCAAGTTTTGTATAAACACATCTATTTACTTCAATAGAAGTAAAATCATCAAACAACAAAACTTTGATTAAGCACCCCCACATTTTTAAATATTTAAGGATAGGGCTATATCAATATCTTAACGAGCTCATTCTCACTAAGCATATAGTAAAGCAATTAGTACAAAGCACCATAATCTCATTTTGCATATTTGACATGCAAATTAGGATGGTGATTTTCCATTTCATAGTCGCAGATATTAGTACTGATAATAAAGCTTTTGAAATGTCCAACGTTACAATGAAATCTGGTGGTTCTATGGTGATTAACCAATCATTTCAAAACATAATGGAAACAATCCCAGTAACTTCATCTTTATTTTGATAAATAAGTCACAAAGTCACAATATTAGCCACCTAAAACCATTGAAACTGAAGTCACTTTATTAATTTGTGTTTACTAAACATTGGCAATCCAATATAACTTGATAGGTGATTGATTCAACATCACAGGCACAACTCACTAACTTGATAGCTTGGGATTCTCTCCGGGGTAGAAATGCTCAGAACCTTCTGTATGGTGCCATTTGGAACGATGCTCTTATTCCTACTATCTCTATATTGCTTTGGCGCCTCCTTCGTAATCGTCTTCCTGTGGATATCAAGCTTCAGGCACGTGGCACTTCCCTTGCCTCACGTTGTTGTTGTTGCTTGAATAATCCACATTCATCTCCTCAGTCGAATCTATCCCTCACCTCTTTTTGATGAATGATCTTTTCACCCATGTGGAATCACTTTCTTCCTTGGTTTGACACTACACTTCCACACACCACCGATATGATATTGTTCCTTTCATTTTGGAGGAATCGCACACACGAATCACACACGAGACACTTGAGTCTCTTGGTTCCCCGCTTGATTTTATGGTTTGTCCGGACGGAAAGGAATAGTGTCAAGCATCGACACCTTCCTTTCTTGGCATCTCACATTATTTGGCGGTGGAGTGGTATCTCTGGATTCTTGTTTCGGTCGGCGTTTGAACCCATCGATTGGTGCGGATGCTTCCCTCTTGTTGGTTTTTTGCGGGGAGTGCTCCACCACAGTTCCACGCAGCCCGGGATTGTGATTTGGCGAGCCCCTCGGTCTCCTCGGATCAAGGCGAACACGGATGGTTCGTTTGATCGGGACACATTGATTCTTTGGCGGAGGGGATTGATTCGAGATCATTCGGGCGGAGACTTATGTTGGCTTTTCATTGTTCTCTCCGGGCGGTGCCTAGCTTTCATGCCGAGCTTCTAGCGGCGGAGATGGGATCTGCGGCATGCCCGTCTTTTTCTCTTGATTTGGATCGAGTTGGACGCAGAGGCGGTGGTCACCACGATCACTTCCGTGGCCTCGCTCTTGGCGAGTTCAAGACACCCCGATTCGCATTCGGAACATCTTGAGGACCTTCAATATTCGATTTCCCACATACACAGAGAGGGGAATCGACCAGCAGATCACCTTGCGAGTTGGGAGTCTGCCGCCTTGCGGATCACATTGTTGATGAGGGCACGGCTTCTCACCACCTCCTATCACTCATTCGGATGGACCAGCTGGGATATCCGAGCTTCAGATTTTCATAGATCATTGGTTCTCCTTTTATTTTTAGATATCTCATTATGATAGTCTTTTTAGATATCGTAGTGATAGGTTATTTGTTCTTTGATTTTCTCTCGCCTTGTCGGGCATGACATTGTATGACATTTTGATTGTTTGATATACAGGTAGGGGATCACGCCTCAATCCCCCACCTCCCGGGGTGTTATCTTGCTTTAAAAAAAAAAAAAGATATCCTTTATCGAAACCCACTCTCTCTCTACCTTTCCTTTTCTCCTCCTTCTCACTACAAACCCTAAATCTTAAACTCCTCCCCCTTCCTCTCCTTTCCCCAACAGTTGCCCCCTTCCCCCCCCCATCTCCTCCTCCTCCTCCCCCTTATCCCCTCCCCAACCATAATTCATGATGGAGGCCAATGAAGGCATATCTCTTGTGGTATCCGGAGGTGATTGGAATTTCCGATCAAGAGTGGAGACAAGTCGAGGTCGGAGCTACAAAGAGGAGAGTTGGAGCCGGGTAGGTGATGGGCTGCGGTTGAAGATCGGGGGAGGGAGAGACATTTTTCTTTTCTTTTCTGTTTTTTCGTTTTTTCTATATTTTTTCTTTTTTTGAGTCTTTTTTTACCGGTAGATTTGCGAAACTCTCGTACGGAGTTCTCCCCTTAACATGTATCAATGTATGTATGTTCAAGGTGACCATTTTGTCAGTTGACAGTGTAAGTTTTGTTGAGTAATTAATATATTTCTATCGTTTCGAAAAAAAAAAGAAAAAAAAATATCCTTTATCGAGTTTAGCCTCATTAGCATTTTACTATTGTTTATATGTTGGGGATGCTTTTCTCATCAAATTGAAAGAGTTTGGGCCAAGAATTGGGAGAACGCTATTGGGTTTTGGCCCAAACATAGTGGGCTTCTGTTGTTCGATCATATAAAGCTATAGATGGTGATGAAATCCATGACAACTTAGATGGGAGCCCAGAGCTTTCCTGTCTTCCAACTGAGCTACACGGCCTTGTTACCATTATTGGTTTGGGAAATAAAATCCAGCCCATAACCTGGCCCTGGTAAAAGTTGGGTTTGTTCTTTTGATGTGAAAAGCCTATGAACATATGTTCAAAACTCTTCTTCTTTCACAGATTGACATCCTGGATATTTTTTCACAGATGTGACTGCTAAACATATACCACTGGAGATGACCAAAAAGGAAAGACTAGAAAAAGTACAACAAAGAAAACCTAAAAACCAAACTAATTAGAAAAAAGAAAGAAAAAAAAACAGAAAAGAAAAGAAAGGAACTCAGCCCCTACCTAAACCTAACATATGGTTTAGGAATTACAATTTCAACACGCCCTGGCTTGCTCCGTTTGGGTCGCCCGACCCTGCAATTCACATCGGGGTCGGGTCAGGCCTGGGTATCAATTCCGTCCCGCTGATACCCGCCTGCTCCGCCTATAATTTTTATTTTTAAAATATATTTTGCATATATAATATATTATTATTACGTCATGTTCCATGATGTACATGTTGATTTTACAATATCAATCGTGTAATGAGACATGACTAGAGCAACTATCTCAACTCATCGCCGTCTCATGATATATTCCACGCAAGTGGAAAAACCTATGATGATGATGGTTTTTGAATTTCATCTCATTTATCCTTCGTATGAAGGTTGCGTCAGGAAGGACATCCGGTGTAAAACTTGCCACTTTGCTTTTTGTGTGAATTTATAGTGTTAATTAATTTTAGACAATTAATTGACACTATAAACTTCACGCCACCGACCCCACTTAGTGGGATAAGGTGCAGTTGATGATGATATATAATATATTATTATATATTTTTTTATGTATTCTTATATTATACCTAATATTTATAAATTGATAATAATAATTTTTTGTAAATAATATTTTATAAAGATTTCATAAATATATTTTATTTTCATTTTTATTTATTTATTTATTTAATTTAATTTAAAACGGTACAAGATGGGTCGCCCTACCCCATTCTAGGCACAGGGTGGGTGTGGACCTTCACCGACCCACCCCATTGACATCCCTAATTGGGTTGACGGCTTGACGCGGACAAGCTCTATAACCGTCGAAGTATGCCAAAATGGATTGACATGTTTAACCCTTCTTCAGAAATACTCCAACAAATATGTACTGATAAAGTTGAAAAATTATCACACTATAGCAAGTACTCAATTAAACATGATTGACAACTGATATTTCAACCATGCCAATTGAAGCAAACGGACCTGGTAATATTGCAAAGCAAAAGGGCAACAGATTCAGTGCAGATTTAACAATCACAAACCATTGGATGATTGGATTTTATACAGAATAATACAGTACAAGCCCCAAATTGTAGCATTAAGTCTTCCCAAGACTATAACAAGATTAAAGTTTGATAACAAGAGAGATTTTCGACCTCATTCGAATTTCGACAGATAAGAAAGATGGGAGGTGGAGACGAAAACCTAAGACTTCAGCTGGTTGTTGCTAATAAGAAGCATAGGAATGAAGGCCATGCATCTAGAGACAACTCTTGTCATCCCAAAATTACTCGACTTTGTAATCTTGTGCAGATATATCATGCAAAGCTCTGTTGTTCTGTCCACCATCGGTTTTTAGCCCCTCCTTCGACTGGACAAGATAAAAGTTTCTATTGTTGGAAAAAGAAGGCGCGGGGCGTGGGACATATAAGTGGAGAAAAAACAAACATGTTACATGAGCACAATTCTTGTCAAGAAAACATCTTTTACTGAGATGAAACCATTTGTTGTACCATGCAACAACTTTTGTAGTATAAACCTATCTCACATGCTCGGATATAAATTAATGAGAAGAAAAATCATTATCCGGTGTGATCATTTAGAAATCAGATGTCGGGATTTTCATTTAGAGTTGCAGAATTTCCAAGTTATATCAGAACAGGTCAGCGATTTTTTTTGAATTTGACTCGTGGAAAAAGGATCCACTGGATCCGTAATGCATATAAAAAGCATAATCGAATATCATCTAAATCGAATGAAAGTTATTACCTGCTGGATGACTTTCTTCTGATAACGGTATCCCTGCAAGACAAGCAAGACAAAAAGGCAACATAAAAGCGAAATAATTTTTGAAGCCAAAATATACCCTTTTGAGCGAACATATGAAACGTTTTAGTAATCACCTTGTCGGTGCCATAAATGTAATCGCAATAGGTAAATACTGATGCAAAATTACTCTGACTCTGCCCACCAACGTAATGATGGTAATCATGGTAATCTGGGCCACCGTAAAAAGGAATATACTTTGTTGGAGTCCAAGGGAAGTTGTACCTGCACCAATTACTACTTGTGAGTGCCTTCATCAACAAAAGCAGCCGAAGAAAAATCCTTATAATTAAAAAAACATACGCTACAAACAGTAATGATAAAAATGCCTTCACATCCTCTGGTAAAATATATAGCATTTTTCAAAAGAAAACATAATTCATTCGACGAAAAAAAGTTTAACACTGTCACAGAGTCAGTTTAGAGTGGTTGCTCCTGGCAATCAAATGGCATAAACATTTGACGAAAAAAAATTCTTTCTCCTTTCCAGCACATGCATTTATTATTCTCAAATAAATACTTCATTCGACGAAAGTTATTGTAAGAATTATTTTTCAGTAGCATTGTTAACCAAATCAAGAAGAAACTATCTTTGACAAACTAGCATTTAATCGAATTAGCAAAAACAAAGCAAATATAACGACACTTAAATCAATCAGCTGGAGACTTCTGGATATAATTGCATCAAATCAAAGCACGATGAGTATTAAGCATGCCAAGTTCATTACCCACTGTGAGTTTCAATAGCCTCAATCTGCCTCAAAACAATCCACAACCAGAACGTAATAATATGCCCCGGGACCATCGTGGGGCCGAGAAAAGCCGGGATCCCGAGGATCAAAATCTCGGTCCAGTTAGCATACGGGGCCACAAACCCGTTTGGAGCGGTGTATTCATGATGTAACTTGTGAATTTTCTCGTACCCCCACTCGCCATGCAGTAGTAATCTGTGGATCCAATAGGTTGTGTAGTCCTCCACGATGAAATACACCCCTAATTGCAATAAAATTTCCCCCAATGAAGGCAATGGCAAGCTTGTTCTGATTCCTATCATCTTCATAAAACATAAAAACACAACAACAACAAAATCTAAAATAATAAACACAATTCAAGACTCATATTTCTTAGGGTTAATTAAAAAACTACACTCAGAGTTTACCATGTTACAAACAAACTATCTTTCAAAATTATATGTATTAACATTTGTTTCTATTTTACAAATTACCTCATCACAAATGGGGTATTGGTTAGGTAAACACATGCCAATGTCCTTCGAAAATCCTCTAGAAATAAACGTCCATCATTTCGATTGCGATTTTAAGTTACTTCTGTTGTTTCTTTTATGGGGTACTCTTTTTCCTATCAAAGGTTTTTCCCAATGGGTTTTACTTTGATAAGTTTTAACGAGACCAATTTTTTAAAGCTAGTTGTTTGGCTTGTAAGCAGTGCACTATATTTTTTTTAATAATATTTTGCATTTATTTAAAAAAAACACTTTAAGGGGATATTTGTAATTTTGAAAGATAACTGTTTTTTTTTTTCTGTAATTAAGCTAAACTTTATGGGTAGTTTTTGTAATTAACCTTATTCTTTAAGCAATTCAAAAACTTTGGGAATGTAAAGATTAGGAGTGACATTTTTTGATACGGCTCGAACATAATACATTATAACAATAATAAGTACATCGAACTCGGATCAACCTGAAATGACTCAATTAACCCATTCGACCCAAATATAACTTTTTTGTGATATATTTTTGATTAAATTATTTGGTTAAAATAGATAAACTATTGTCGTTAAGGTAATTTGTATTCAGATTACACGTGAATAAATATGTTGGGTTTTGGATTGACGAATCTAATACGAACAATTTAAACAAATCAGAGTTTGGGGTGACAGCAGTTAACAAATCATTCGTTGTGAATATAGTGAATCAACTCGACCCGATAACCCCTACCGACTTGAATTGCTACCCTAGTAAAGATTCCACACTTAGGGATGAAAAACGAACCAAGCTACTAGATACTCGATTCGGGATCGATCATTAAAAGCTCGTTTGAGCTCGGTTCATCAACATAACAAACCAAGTATGAATACATTTTCCGTTCCAAAAGATGTAAACCTCAGCTCGAGCTCGACTTGATTAGTAAGAAAACAAATAAAATATGTAAATATATCAAGCTACTCAGTCTCTATTCATGCTCGGCTCGACTAAAGCTCGTTCAATTAATAATCAACCCAAGCTCAAACACAATTTTTAAAGCTCGATTAAAATTCAAACAAGATTGAACAGTTCTACGTTGGCTCGACCCAATTCGTTTTCACCCCTATTCACACTAAATTAAACCCAAAATTATAGAAACCCCAAATTTCAACAAGAATAGAAGACAATTTTACAATCCATTGGAAGATGAAGTTTATTTACATGGAAAACAATAACATATAATTTTACCTTAATGAGGGGATACGAGACGAGTAGAAGAGGGCCCACGACTAGAAAGCACAAGCGAGTAACCGATTTGCAGCAGCGGATAGTATCAGCAAAGGAGAGCTCCACTTCGGGTTGAATTTTGTAACGCCGAACAGATTCCTTGAAGAAGAATTCGAGAGAGAGGTAGTAAAAGGGGAAAAGAAAGAAAACGAGGAAGAGGAAAATTATACTGTGGCAGTAGAGGAGGTAGTCGGACTTGGTGGCGGAGTAATTGAGCCACATCGTCTCCCCCGCCGTGAGGGATCTGCTGATGGCGGATTCCGCCTCTTCGACGGTGGCGTAAGGCAACATCAGCGGCGGTGTGGACTAAATGGGTAGGAAATGAAATAGTATGTGGGGTTTGTTTGTCATTTGTCAGATAGTCTGTTATAAAATGCGGGACGAAGACGTGGGAAATATTTAAAACGATTGCGTCTTGATGTGGAGGACAAAGTCTATGCGAAAATGAGATGGGATTTTAACCATTGGTTAGCTTAGTAGTCACCACTCACCAGTATTACTCTTTAGACCCGAGTTTAAGTCTCTACAATGATAAGCAGGGACGGACACGGGGGCTGGTGGTGGCAGCCGCCTCCCCTCATCTTGCGATTGAATCTCTATAATATGTTATTTAATAAACTAATATAGTATATATAAATATAAACCAAAATATCTTGCCCCCCAATTTCCATGTAATTTAGTTATAAAAACTTGTATGTTTGTTTTTATTTATATTAGATTTGATTTTGCCAGAGCCGTTCTAAGGTTTCGAAGGGACTAGAGCAAAAAATAATATATATATATATATATTAAAAAAATATATATCTTGCCCCTCCTATTTTTTTTTTAAAAAAAAATTAAGGTATTTTTTAAAAAAATATACTTAATATTTATGTGTATTTTTTTTAGTTTATTTATCTGGCCCACCCCAATTTCGTGTATCGGCTTACCCGTAATAATTCATGGCTACGTCATTGTATATATACATACATAAAAAAAAACTTCGGGAGCCCTCTTCGGTGGCCCCCCTGTGCCGCGGCACCATCTGCGGCCCTTGGATTTTGCCCCCCCAAGCATAAATTTCTGTGTTCGTCCCTGATGATAAACTAAATTATTATTTTTTTTTTTTAAAATGAGATGAGATTTTTCCTTATTGAAGTTCTTATTAGAGTTCGAGAATCTTTAATTACAAATGAGAGGAGAATTTGGAAAGGACGGAGGATTTGCAGCCTTTTTCTTTTTCTTCCCCATCAAATGGATCATAATGTTTTGTTTATTACAAATTTCAATGTTATTATTACAGGCTACATAAAATAACGTCTTAAAAGCATTTTTAAGATAGTACTCTATTTTTAATTTGCAGTAAAAACTCACTTCAACACTGCACCAAAACAATCTTTTTGAAGATTTTAATAGTTATATGCGCCAGAAATGGCGCAAATTGTTGCCCTAATCTTTTTTGTTTTAAACTAGTTTTAGTATATTAAAAATATTTTTAGTGCAAAATTTAGCGCAAACGACTTGAGATGGAGTGCAAATTCTACAGTAAATTAGTGCAGAGAGTCTGCACTAAAATGTTGCAAACTGTTGGAAATGGTCTAATGCTCATGTAGTGTGGCGTGTAATGATATTATTAAATCCGGAGATGAAATATTATATAAAATAAGAAATTGCAAATTATTTTTTCGTGTAATCCAAATTATTATTCAAGGTAACATGTTCAATGGTACAACCCACCTCGACTCTAATACTTATATCAAAGTCTATATATGAGTATATTCACATATAATACATACATTACTTAAATAAGTAGTCAGTTTCAAATTTATGATACTTAAATTTGATCAGGCCCTAGAATAACGTCTATCACCAACTAATCGCATAGTAATTCTCACCGACTAATCACATAATAAATATTTATTGCACATACTATATACAATGTAATTAATTATTTTCTTTGAATAGTCATTTACACGACAGATGTAATATAATATTTATAAGAATTTCGTTCCAATTATTTCAAAAAAAAAATAAGAATTTCGTTCCAATCACTATCATTAACCAAATTTCTTGTTAGCCTAAAACCTATTAGATAAAACTCTAAATGCAATAAGATATAGGAAAAGCAGCTACTATTTACTCTTGATACTTGATGTATAGAATAGATTACCCCACTTCTTCATTTAGTAAGTGTTGAGAATAAATTTAGTGAAAAACAACACTTTTAATTAAGGATTATTCATATTGAATTAACAAAGATTAACCAATCAATATACGAAAAAGTACTTAAATCCATAATGATTGCTTTTCAAAAACGTGGAATTAGCCTTTTAGATCCTTTAGAGAAATATTAGAAAAGGTTGGATTAATTTAGATCCTTTAGATAGATAATAGAAAAGGATCATAATTCAACGTGTCATCTAAAGACCATAACCCCTATATAATTTCATTATAATTTTATGTTTTGATATTTCTATTTAGTACATTATTAAAATAGAAATTACCTACATGTGTCTAGACTCTATATGTTAAAGACTCACACCTGTTACATATATTAAACACCCTATTAGATTTATTAAAGGTTAATTACCTAACTTTTAGTACATCATTTATAAAATTGGCTTATTCTTACATGCCAGTCTGCAACCAGGGATGACAAATCATGTTATCGTGTCATGTTTCGTGTCGACACAATAACAACACGATAAAGACACATACGGACACAACACGATAATGATTTGCTCTGACACGAACACAGACACGAAAATTTTCGTGTCGACACGACACAGCACGATAGTGACACGATAAGTCAAAAACAAAAGAAAAAGATTTATATATTAATACACGACAACAAATTACACGAGATTCCACGGTATTACACGATATAAACATACAAAATATCAAGTTATCGTGTTCGTGTTGTGTCAGTGTCGTGTTACTAACAGGTAAACGTGTCATTATCGTGTCTTTATCGTGTTCGTGACGTGTTATTATCGTGTCACTATCGTGTAAACGCGTAAAAACACGAACACGACACAAAATTTTCGTGTCCTTATGGTGTCAAGGCTAAACACTAACCCACTATTTTCATATCGTCGTGCTATCGTGTCGCGTCAAATATTGCCACCCCTATCTGCAACGCATAATTATTTTACATGCTGAATTAAGGATCCATGAATAAGCAGCCCCATCTTTCACTTACAATCCCATGAGTGGAAACAATTATAGGTTCGGTACATTTAATTTAATGTAGGTTTTAGGCTTGGCAAAAATGTGGTTAAATTCCTCCTATCCAACCCAGTACCTAAGTACAAAACCAAAACATTAATAAACAACTTGTTTAACAGGTAGGAGAAAATGGTTCCATTTGTGGAATGTCAATGAAAAATCAATTGAACTTGTTTGGACAACTTCAAATTGATTGTTCTAAATTTGATTGTTCTAATTATCCATTACATACCATAGTACTAAAGCAAAGTATACACAGGCAACAAATTCAGTCCAAAAGAAACATTCACAAGCCATTGGATTGATATATAATAATACAATACAAGCCCCAAACTGTAGCATTAAGTCTTCCCCGAGACCAAAAAGATAAAGAGTTCGAAAAACTATCGGTTACACAAAGAAAAGCTCTCTACCTCCAGTGACTGATAAGAAAGGCGACGAAACCTAAAAGACTTCAGCTAGTTGTTGCTAATAAGAAGCGACGGAACAAAGGCCATTAATCTAGAGGCAACTCTTGTCATCCCATAATCAGTCAACTTTGTAACTTTGTGCAGAGTGGTCATTCAAAACTCCGTTCACCGCACCATTGGTTTTTGGACCCTCCCGTAACTGAACAAGATGAAAAATTTATCTTATAAGAAAAACAAGGCGCGAAGTGTTGGACATATAAGTCGAGATAAAAGAAACATTGTTACAGGAGTACAATTCTTGTCAAGAAAATAGCATCTTTTATTGAGGTGAAGTCATATGTTGATAGCATTTGTGTACCATGCAACACCAATTTGTTGTATAAACCTATCTCACATACTCCATGATAATTTACAAGAAGAAAAATCATTATTAGGTGTGATCACCTAGAAATCAGATGTTTGGATTTATTTCGAGTTGCAGAATTTCACCCACGATATCAGAGTGGGTCAGCAAGGTTTTTGAAGTTAGACTAAACAATATATATATATATATATATATATATATATATAGCTTTTAGTGTTTTAAATGCCAACTTCTGCTATAGATTCTACATAATTCAATCAGAAACTAAAAGCAGAAGGAGAGTTACTTAGATTTCTGATTCTACTTCTGGTTTGACTTTTATACACAAAGAAATCACTTGTACAACTTATTCATCAAACACTCTCTTCTAACTTATTCAACTTTTAGCTTATATTTGCAAACACTACAAAATTCTGATTCTCAACTATTTTTTTGCTTCAGTGACAATAAATCACTTCTTCTAAAAGGAAAAATAAATCTGCAAACACTCCCTTAAGTCACTGGTTAACTTATGCATATAAAAGTATAATAAAATATCATCCATAATTCAAAGGACAGTATTACCTGCTGGAGGACTTTCTTTTGATAGCGGTACCCCTGCAAGATAAGCAAAAAAGAAAAAAAGCGGTGTAAAAGCGAAATAATTTTGAAGCCAAATACCCTTCTAAGGGAAAATATGATACGTTTTAGTAATCACCTTGTCAGTGCCATAAATATAATCGCAATAGGTAAATACTGATGCAAAATTACTTTGACTCTGTCCACCAACGTAATGATGGTAATCATGGTAATCTGGACCACCGTAAAAAGGAATATACTTTGTTAGAGTCCAAGGGAAGTCGTACCTGCAGCAATTACTACTTGTGAGTGCCTTCATGAACAAAAGCAGCAGAAGAAAATTCCTTATAATTAAAAAAGCATACGCCATAGAAAAAGTGATGATAAAAAAGCTTTCACATACTCTGTAAAAGATATAACAATTTTCACAAGAAAAGATAATTTTCAGTTTAATCAGGAGATGCCTTAAACATGATGAGTCATCAATTTAGATCTGGCTGCAGCAAACACAAAACTACATCCTGAGAATTTCATTCTATCAGCAACATATCTTTATCATAAACATCACCTTCAACATTAATTATGTAAATAAAGTTCAAATAAATTACAAAATTGGGTAGATAAATTATAACAGCAAGGTCAACCATCCTTCCTCATTAACCAAGCTCACACTTAATAGTTAATTCAACATAATATCACGTTTTCTTAGATTTTATTCACAAGAAATCTCTTTCATTTCAATAAAAATATGCCAAAAAGTGACTAAAACATCATACAACAAGATTCACCCATAGAGAAGCACTTAGGAAATGTAAGAGGATTTAACAATTGAAAGGATCGTGTGAACATTATGAGGTTTAATAGGCCAACGTGAACAGAAAAATACAAAGAAAGAAAAAAATTGGACGAGTAAACCAACATTGTCACAAAGTCAGTTCAGAATAGTTGGTCCCAACAGTCAAATGACACAAAAAACTTGTAATTCTTTCTCCGCTCAAACACATGCATTAATTCCCAAATCAATATTTCATTTGATGAAAGTGATTGTAAGTATCACTAATCAGTAGCATTATTGTCCAAATCAAGAAGAACTATCTTTAACAAGATATATACTGTTTGGAAATCATCCAGTATCTAGGATGAGACTCGGAAAGCTCTCAGTTTGACAAGAAAAAAAAAATTAAGTTCCAGTAACAAGTATATTAAAATCACAAGAAGTACGGTTGATCTTGACCCTCATAGTTGATGCAAAATGTCTTTATCAAACTGTCTAAAATGTTAACTCCAACCCAGAGAATAGACGATCATAAACAAAGTACACCAAGCTTCACTATAATTGAAAAAAACAACCTAACAGTTCATTAGAGAACATATGGGTAAAAAACAAGGAGAGGATATATGGGTAAAAAAACAACCTAACAATTCATTAGAGAACATAAAACACCCATAGGTTTTTAAGACTAATATGGCCACCTTCTAGGTCCCAAGTTTTAAATGCTTCTGCCCTGAATCCTGAGGCATCTCGTTACATGCAATTGAAGTACCTTTCTATCACATAGATAAATTTGAAAACATTTATATTAATTTCTGCCTCTAGTAGGCAATTTACAAAAATCCAACAAATTAATATTAAGCCAAGGAGGACCAAAAAAATGTGTTCTTGGCTCCCTTTGAACCACACTAGTGTTGTACAAGAAAATTGGAAAGAAGAAAAAAAAAAAGTTATAATGAAATCAGAAAATAGTTAAAATGCATTCTAGGACCTAGGTAGTAGACAAGTTTTAGGTAGTCCTATTCTACAAGTTTTAACAGAATACTTCTCACGTGTATCGTATTAAATTCCAACTCAACTACGACGCTTAGCCAACTCTAGGATGGAATGATTTATGACTTTGATATGTATTGCTAGTATTATGTAGAAAATACTGTAAATATTTAAAAAGTTATACTGTTTTATATTGCTAGTTATGTTGATAAGATGTATATTCCATTTAAATTGTTTGTATATGCCTAACTCTGCCGTATTTCAGATGAAACCATTGCACATATTACCACTGTCCTTAGAAGAAATACATTGGGAAAATCCATGGGGGTCATGTGAATCTTACAAGAAACAAAATCAGTAATTAAACCTAAATGTAGCAAATGACAGTGCATTTAAATAAATGATTCCCCTAAAAGAATTAACGAAAAAAAAAAACAAGAATAACAAATTGAAAAAAGTGAAAAAAGGATTACAAAAAAGGGGGAAAGGGGATCGAGAAAGAACAAAGACACTCATTTTAATCCTTCTCCTCGTGCACAAAAGTTAATCCGATATTATTGACCTCATCCCACCAATTCATTTACTTTCTAGCAGATCAATATATATCCCAAAAGCAAACAGTTAAAAGAGAGTGAATAAACACCACTGTGGAGCCATCATTTGGTCAAATTAGCAAAAGCAAATCAAATATAATGACACTTAAATCAATCAGCTAGAGACTTCTCAATATAATTGCATCAAATCAAAGCATGATGAGTATTAAGCATGCCAAGTGCATTACCCACTGTGAGTCTCAATTGCCTCAATCTGCCTCAAAGCAATCCACAACCAGAAGGTAATGATATGCCCCGGGACCATCGCGGGCCCGAGAAAAGATGGGATCCCGAGGATCAAAATCTCGGCCCAATGAGCATACGGCGCCGCAAACCCAATCGGAGCGGTGTATTCATGATGCACCTTGTGAATTTTCTCGTACCCCCACTTGCAATGCAGTAATCTATGGATCCAATAGTTTGTGTAATCCTCAACAATGAAATACACCCCCAATTGCAATAAAATTTCCCCCAATGAAGGCAATGGCAAGCTTGTTCTTACTCCTATAATCTTCATTCAACAGAACAACCCAACAAAAAAATCAAAAAATAATCAAACATAAATTAGACTAATTATTTCATACGCTATACAAAGTTTTAGTAACCCCAGATTTCAACTACAATAAGCACAATCTTAGAAGGCATTGTAAGAATGAAGCTGATTTACTCGAAAAACAATAAGTTACTTACCTTAATGGAGGGATAGGAGACGAGCTGAAGCGGGCCCACAACTAGAAAGAACATGCGCATAACCGATTTGTAGCAGCGGATAGTATCGGAGAACGAGAGCTTCACTTTGGGTTGGATTTTGTACGGCCCAACGGATTTCTTGAAGAAGAATTCGAGAAAGAGGTAGTAAAAGGGGAAAACAGAGAAAATGAGGAAGAGGAAGATGATGTTGTGGCAGTAGAGGAAGTAGTCGGACTTTGTGGCGGAGTAATTGAGCCACAGCGTCTCCGCCGCCGTGAGGGATCTGCCGATGGCGGCTTCCGCCTCTTCGACGGTGGCGTAAGGCAACATTGGCGGAGTGAACTAATTAGGAAAGTGGGGTTCTTTGCTCTGTGTGTGATTTTTGTCGTGTGGGGTTGGGATTTTGTGTGATGTGTGTGTAGTTTTGTGGGTTTTGTTTTGTTGTCACTTTTGTCAGATAGTTTGTTATAATATGCGGGAAGAACAGAAGAGGTGGGGAATATTCAAAACGGTGCGTTTTATGTGGATGACGAGTCTGCAAATATGAGTAAAAGCACACTGTTCTAAAAATCTTCGCCATCTCTGATTAATTTTTGTTGCCTAAGCACTAGATTCTTTTTATTCGCCTAGATTTTTCTTCCGATTAGGCCCAGTCTAACTCCACTCAGTCCAAATTTAATTCCATATATAGTTTTAAATACAGACGCTGACTCTAACATGTCGCCTGAATAGCGCCTAGAACTATGATTAGTTCATGTTGCCTAGGCGCTAGACTCTTTTTGGTCGTCTAGATTTTTCTTTCGATTAGGCTTAGAGTCTAACCCCACCTAAATTCTGTATAATTCCACTTAATTTTCGTATAGACGCTAAGCTCCAACCTGTTGTCCGACTAGCGCGTATAACTTTTTAAAATAATGGTAAAGAGTTATGAGAAATTACGATCTTCTTGGTGGGATGCGAAAGTGATTAATAGGAGATTTAAGGTAATAGGTTTATGAATAAGACTTCAAGTAGGGCAAGAAATTTAAGTACAACCTATAGCATATTTGCATTTGATGCACACATATTGAGGGTAATAAATTGTCTAAATATTAAAAAAAAATCGAAAAAACACACACGATATTTTTATGTGACAATAATGATAAATATGTCTAACAAATTGGCGATGTGGGACACAAGTCAATCCAAATGGGTCAAGGCCCAATATCGCCTCCAACCAAAATTGGTGCTCTAAGTAAATGAATTTGGGTAAAACTCATCCACAAAAGTTAGCTCATGGAAAAATGATGCCCAACTCATATTTATACATTCTGACAATTAAAAAACAACAAATATAAATCATAAATAATAATATAATATAATGATTACAAAAATTTGAATAGTTTTATTTATTTCAACAAAAAATATTATATTAATGTATTATTTTCTATTTCAAATACAAATATATAAGTTTACGAAAAAAAAATTGTGGACAATTTAATTATTAAGAACCTTTCAATATAAATCCTCTAGAAATAGACACCTTTCATTTAAATTGCGTTTTTAGGTTTTTTTGTTGTTTCTTTTTCTGAAATCTAACATTGTTTTCACTTTGCTACCTGATCGACTTGTGACCAGGACTTTTCCTTTCTTTTTATATATTTCCATTTACTTAAAAAAAAACCTTTCAATATAACTATATTTATTTTTATCTGTATAATCTATATTTTATCAAGTTTTTCCTAATAATTAATAACGGAATTGTGAATTTAAAGGGCCAAAATGTATTCTTGGATTTAAATTTATTACTATGATATATACGATCCATCATCCACGTACCAAATATTTTGCAAAAATATTGGGAATAGGGGCGGAGCTAGACGAATAAGTTTGGGGGGCTAAATCAATAAAAAATAAATATTTAGTACTAAAAAAATATTTTAAAATAAAATATACCTAGAAATAAATAATTTTCAAAAACTTTGGGGGGCTTTGCATTAGGATACGCCCCTGGTTGGGAACTCCTGCGTTTAGACTTATAGTATATTAAAAAGGAAAAGTTGTGTTGCTTGCCAAATTATTAAATATCAAATGGCGATACATTAAAGTTTTTTTTTTTTTTTAAATTCAATTTCCAAGTTTATGCCTAACTATGCTTGAGAGCAGTAGCTTCGCTCTCTTATTACCATGGGCGTAGCTTATATAGGACGAGTGCGGTCCGCCGACCGCACTCGATCTCGGAATGACCATGTAAAATTTCAGTTAGACCGCACTAAAAATTCATCCTAACATCTAGTTCATATAAAAAAAATTGAGTTAAAATTTTAAAAGTCGATAAATCTTACTGTCTTGGCCCAAAATATTAAGAATTACTTGGTCAAATTAAGGTATATAAGTGGATAAACGATTGTATTATTTTATATATAAAGAGATATATATTCCAAACTTGATAATAAACAGTTTTTCAGAAGTAGTTTTCGAATGAATTTTTGTATCTAATAGTATATTCCATATAATAATAGTTTTTTGGTGGTTAATTTAGAATATATTTTTGGATAAGTCACTTATACAAAAAGGCCATTCTAGAGAAATCATAATTGGAGATTATGAAAATCCGCAAAAAATTGTTACAAGTTACGACCTTCGTATTTACCTCTTTTTTCTGATTTCTTTTTTCAATTATCTATTCGATATTCGTCCTGCCAAAATGAAAGAATTTATGACCGCACTAGCCGGAAATTCTACCAAGATGATATTCAGTATGAATTTATACCCATGATCTCTCATCACTACCCCAAAATCGAACTTATACGGATGATATTCAGTATGAATTTCCACCAAGATGCAATTCATTAATTATGAATCACACCAAGTCCTTTGCCAGCTTGTATATGAGCCAAACATTTTGATGGATTGTGGGTCTTATCTACCAATCACATAATATGTGATTGGATTGGATTTTATTCATGACTAATAATCACATAAGCTATTATCGCGGAACCAAAAAAATGTAATTTAATTCCATTTTATAAGCATATTGCAACAACTCGATCAATTGATACCAGTTATATCGTTAAACACTTCAACAGTCATAACATAAATAAAAATTATTATTATTATTATAATTTACTTTATCAAATATATTTCGAAAATCATAATAAAATTTTAAAAAATGATTTTAAAAGATATAATTGGACTGGACAGACAATTCCTTAACCATGAGAAGCTGGAATCCTTCTCAAAGAATATATGTCTAAGACAAGAATTTACGAAATTACCAATGGATAAAAATGACATATCATAGTGTCTCATCAAATTCAAAACCAGGCACCGTCACTGTCTGATTTGATCATGTCATTTTGTTGTTTCTTAAACTTTCATATACTTTTCGAGGCGGCTCAAACATGCATATTCAATTTAATGGTATTATTAACATACACTTACAGATTATATATAGCTTTGTTAATTTATTTTTTACAGTTTTATGTTCATAATCAAACAAATTATATCATGTTGTTAAAAGAAAAGTACTCCAATTAATGTATACGAACTCAGTTACTGTAAGCCCAGCAAGATTACTTAGTGGCACAACTTCATGGAGTTCAGATGGACAATATGATTCCTACACCAACTAAATCGTAAAAATTCATCTTTTAAAATCTATAAATATCCATAAAGGTCATCAATTTGACGGTACGCAAACATTAATTGCAAATTTTACAAGCTTTTTGTCATTTATACTATATTTCTCTATGAAGTTGACTTGAGAGTTGAAAGGTATTCGTTAAAACATTCGTAACATATCATTTACGATTTGTTATCAATATTTGAAATTCGAGTTCCCGCATCAACAACAATTAGCCAAAAGTCTACATACATGTGATCAAATTGAAATAAGATCTCATGTTAAGATCTTGAATTATTGATTTTGCATGATAATAATAAAGTCAATGGTTCCACTATCTTCTAGCTTGATAGGGGCTCCTATTCAAGTTCATCAAAGTGAGAAGAAAAGTAAAACCTAATTGATCATGAGAGACCATGATTTCAAAGAGGATAGAAAAGAAAAAGATGAGATATCATTTTACCAATGCAGCTTTCATTGACTGCACTGTGAAACATGATTATGCCCTTTTGAAATAGGAAATGGCACTAGATGATGATGAATATTCACATGTCACTTTAAAACTTTCAAAATTATATAGTAAAATATCTATAAATGGATATTGTTATTATTGGGAAATACTTTTTTTATTGATATTTTATTAATTCATTAAAAAAATTATATGTTAGTTACTTCTTAATGAAGAGTAGGTCTCGTGCGAGATGGTTGCACCGTGCAACGGTAAAAAAGAAGTTATATTTTTTAATGCAAATAGTAATATATTTAAGGTAAAAATTAACACATTGTCTGAACACTAAAAAGTATGTACAAAGTCACAGACAATGTATTACATTTTACCCTGCATTTTACACTTAAAAGTACTCTTTTTTTTAGTCGCACGGTACGACTGTTTCACAAAATTTTTTGCTCTCCCACCAAATTTGCTAGCGCTGCTTGGAAATTGGAATATTGATGTGAAGACAATAATAAATAATGTAAATTGTTCTCATTTAACAAAAACAAGTTATAATATAAAGATGTGGCTACCGAACTACAAGCTTAATTTGTTAACATGAAGCTATCCGTGGATTACCTGGAGCCATTTAATTTATAGCTGTCATAGAAATAATAAATGTTGTATATTGTGAATTATTTCAGTGAAAACGATGAAGTGATGAAAATAAACACCTTCTGATGAAGATATTATTCAGGGGACAATAATTATATGTCGATAATGATAGATAATTAGTTGTATTTTACCAATTGTACGTTTCCCCGAAAGAGGCATTTCAAGCAATATTAATATCTACTTTCTACGTACACTATGAAAGAAAAAAAAAAAAGAACAAGAATGCATGATTTGCAAAAAAATAGAGACCAGGTTGAATTAGGTAAAATAAAACGAAATAGAAAACTTTAGATTCACAGTTTATGAAATTGAATTGAGAAAACATAAGTTGTCAAGAAAAAAAAGTTTAGTATTTTTATACATAAGTATTATGTATAAATATATATTGTCAATTTTAAAATTTACTTTCTCGTGGCCCTAAAGTTCATGAAGAAAAAATTATTTTCTCGCGTATTTAGCGAGATTATTAATTTAGTATATTAGCCTGAGTTGGGAGACGGTTTAGTATATTAGCCTGATCGAGTTGGTATCCGAAAAACGTTTTTGAGTTTATTTTATTATGATTGCTAGGGCTAAAAAACGAACAAAGCTACTCGATTCGAGATTGCTCGTTAAAATTTTGCTTGAGTTCGATTCGTTGACATAATGAACCAAGTTTGAATATATTTTTCCGATAGATAAGAGTAAAACTCAACTTGATTAGTAAAAAGAGAAAAAAATATGTGTAAAAATATCAAGCTACTACTCGAGCTAGATTCGTGTTCAGCTCGACCAAAGCTCATTCGAGCTCGATTTGTGTTCAACTAGACCAAAGCTCGTTCGAGCTCGATTTATGTTCAGCTCGACCAAAGCTAAGCTCAAACACAATTTTGAAGCTCGATTAAAATTCAAACAGGCCCTAACTTTTCACCATGTTCGACTCGACTCATTAACATTTAACATCATTATAAATAATTTACTTGACTGCATTTTTCTAAACACAACCTATAACATTTGAATTTCGAAAAGGATATGCTTGAAGATCTCTTTAATGAGTCTAATCATTTTTGTAGACTACTAAGGCATCAAAAAATGCCCTTTGAATATAAGTAAAGTTTGATATGTATCAATATGGTGGTATATGATATGATGGATGCTAATGATTTGAAGAGTAGACTTAGGAGAATGAAAAAGTCCTTCACTTTTTATTTTTGTCCTATTTTCAAAGACATAGATTTGCTTTTGTTCGACTATCTTAAAGATCTTGTACTTTTCATCTCAAAGAGGTTTTACCTATTTTTTTAATATTTATTCAATCTCAATGATTCCCCCAAATAATAGTATATACCAAACTCAAAAACAAAATTACACCGCCAACCCAAAAAACGACCACCTTAAATGACATATATGTCAAGAAAAAAAGCTCGGCATGTGAGGAAAGCAATCGCTTATCGACGGAGAAGAACAATAATCAAAAGACAAGCAACAAAAAAACAACGAAACATGCGAAAAAACTAAGCAATACTCCAATGGAGTCTAAACACCCCCAAAATGAGGATTAGGCACTCCTCAAGAGGGAGACCTACAACTGGCTAAATTCAGGCACGAGCTACATCACTCACTACAAGACAGAAACTACTGACCCCGCGTACGGACTTCGCAAATCACCGGGAAAATAAGGACACCAATAAAAAGAAAACAAGAAAATTACAACAACAAAAAAAATCCAAACAAACTAAATAAAATTAAAGAGAAAGAAACAAATATCTCTCCTTCATCCAGATCTACTGTTGCAGCCTATCGCCACCACCCACCATTAACCCGCCTCCACAAAGTAATCCCAATGTCAGATCCAACTCAAGTTTCAAATCTATATATTCAGTTTTCAATCTTATATATTACATCAATCTGATCCACTACTACTAGTCCTGAGTCCATATATACATAATATATGATTATTTTTAAATAATCTTATTGCAACGGACCCGTTAAACACAAATTATATATCCTAATAAATTATTATATTTAAATTGAATTATCAAAGTTGAGCCCATTATTATGTGATATTTCTTTTTAAGGAAAATGTTGGAAAAAAGTTTTGAAAAGGTGAAACTTCAACGAAGTGGGCCTATGAAGTAAGAAAAAGAAATTAAATTCAAACTAATAATTTTATGTCCAAAAATCTCCAAATTGTTCGTGTAAACAACTTTTATCGATTTTCTGTCCACATCAACAATCCTCGGTCCAAATTTGTTTTTTCAACAAAATTCAAGTTAAATTTGTCAATTTTGAAAATTTAGTTTAGTAAAATCATACCATTTTAAAATGATCAGATGTTTATTTAACCCACTCTAAAGAACTCGTTTTAAATCACTTTCGCAAATTATATATTACCTGAAAGTTGTTTTTATTATCGAATGTTTAATTTAATCTTCTGATAAAAAAAATTTACACACAAGAGTTTGTGATCACAATTCATTGAGCTTTGAAGTCCATATTGGGCCAAAAGGACGGATGACTTAGGTCCAATGTGAGGTGGGCCAAAATTATACTTCTGTAATTGTGGGCTAAGGTTAGCAGTTAATCAAATGGGATCCAGGCTAACATCGTCGCTCCAACTAACGAACATATCATATTTGCCTCAATAAAGCCCACAAAGCCATTGTTTAATGATTTCTATGTATGTATATTATCAAAGTGTAACATGAATTTTTATTAATATAATTAAACTTAAAAAAACATTTCAACTATCAACTGCATGCATGACAATTTGAAATATATTAAACCGGAACCGGGTGCGGTTTGGAATCGATCCTTCTTGTTCGGTTTTGAAATCTGGCAAATCAGGCTCGATTGAGGTTCTAGTTCCTCACTTTGGAAGAACCGGAACTGGGGGGTTCCGAAACCGTCGGGGGCCCTACATCGAAGACATTTTTTTTACAGTGCATTGATCGACTACATTACGTTTTACTTACTGGCCTGGTGATTTTTCAATGACTGAAAATGGCGGGTAGTTCTCATCATTCATTCTCGATTATGATTAGAGCTGTCAAAATGAGTCTAGCCCGATAAAAAGATTGGCTTGATTCATTTGGCCTGAAACACTAACCCGACCCGATCAGCCTGGTATTTTGTGTGTATTTGCATGGATTGGGCTCCAAAAATAGCGGTCTCGTCACTATTTTTGACCCGACTCGACCCGTTTGACAACTCTAATAATTTCTGAGCGAATATGTTGCACATGATATCAATCATGCATTGGCGGTAAGTCATGATATTACAAGCGAATTGATTGATGCAATGTTTTGTACAACTTCTTGAGTTGGCTATTCTTTTCAAATTTGCCATAAAAAAGAAAATGTTGTTTTATTCTTCAAATTTCTCGTCTGTTAATTAAAAAGAGTCATATTGTTTATTACTTCACCTACGTGATCTAAAGACTTTTTTTCGGATGGGATCAAAAATCTTTACCAAATGGATTGATACTGTTATAGATTTTACAGTGCAGGATTTTTTTAGCCATTTTAGTTTATAGTATTGACCCGTTAAAAAAGATGTTGACGTGGGTTGTTGGGTATCTATCTGCCGAAAGATAGAAACAATATACCAGTTAGAACCAGAAACAGATGTACAAAACAACTGAAAGAAAATACAAAGTGCAAATCAAATGAAAACTGAAATTAACAATAACACCAATTAGGGCTGAAACCCTAATTTGTAGATTTGAATTAAGTTCGGCTCAGGTCGCTGAACCACCCAAACACAGTCACAGTAGAACACCAGAAAGGCCACAAAACCCCCCAAACTGCCAAGACCCCAAAGCACGCCTCCCAATGACCACCGGTTTCCACCCAGGAACCCTAGATCAAGCCTCGAACAAGAACAACCAACAATCCCTCAGAAACCCTAACCCCTGGAACTTTGTAATGCACACAAAGGCTGTGAACAAAGAACCCTCACAACAAGATCACACCAGATCAAGTAGAATATCATTGAGAAATCATACAAGAGGTAGGATTTTCTAGAGAGAGAGAGAGATATTCAAAAGCCAGAGAGAAATCGGGAGATGAGAGAGAGAGAGAGATCACTGTAGAATGAACTAGGGTTTCAGGAGTACCACTTAAGTAGAGTAAATGGATGGCTGGGATCAAGAGGTACGATCCAACGGTAGACAAAAGATAATTAGGATCCGCGGTCATAAAATCGGGTAAGGGATCCGCCTCTTTGACCCGGGCTAAGCCAAGGTGGATTGGCTGTTGTGCTTTTGGGCTTGCTAATAAGGGATTGGGCTTTGGACATAATGGGCCAGTACAAGTGGGCCAAAATATCCAACAAATCTCCACCTTTTTGGCACACTTCTGATGTTCTTTAGACACATGGGTGCAGTCCAGCTTCATCATTGCCTTGATGCCTACTTGCACATAGTAGAGTATGTCTTTCACCATAAGAAGCACATAGCAACTTACAGTACCAACAAACACAAAGTAAGCTGGGTTTTTAACTGCTAGACTAACACAAGCACAAATCAAGTGTTCATCCAACAGGTTTGGACCAACCAACAAACACAAAGTAAGTCACACCCCGGGGGGTAATCACCAGGGACAACCTAGTCACAAGTGTCAAAAACGAGTATTTTTAAACAAGTTTGAAACTTAGATACAAAACGACACTTAGTGCCCATATCTCATGAGGTTGTATTCGGATGCAATTTTTTCAAGATTTATTAAACCTTTTGAAACAATGTCTCTTATATAATGAAACCTTACATCAATGTGTTTAGTACGATCATGAAAAAACAGGGTTTTTTCATAATCAATACCGATTGATCATTTAAAAAATACTACTACTTTACCCTTTAGAAAACCAATTTGTAAATCGGACCCTTTAACCATAGGGCCTCTTTTAAGACTTCATGTTAATCGCTACATACTCGACTCGGTGGTTGATAAAGCCACAATATGTTGCGATTGTGATTTCCAACTTATAGAACATGACCACAAAAAGTAAAAATATAAGAAGTAGTAGATTTTCTCATTGTCTTTATCATTGGCATAATTGAGTCAACATACCCTTTAAAACAATGTCATCTTTACATTTTGAAAATTTTAAACCATAGTTAATCGAATGAACCAAATATCTCAAAAACCACTTAACAACATTCCAATGAATAATGCCAGGATTTGCCATATACCGCCAAACAACTCACAAAAGATAAGCTATGTCTGCAGTCCGCATCGACCATGAGGTACATGATGACATCCTATGGCATTAGCATAGGGCACATTTTTCATAGTTTGAAAATCAAAGATCGCTTTTTGGAGATTGCTCCTTGCTTAACACAAAATGACCAAAGAAGAGGAACATTCACATGTTTAGCATTAGACATAGAAAACGTTTTCAAGATCTTTTCCACATAAGAAGATTGATTCAAATAAATCACAGATTGTTTTCTATCCCTAATAATATTCATGCCCAAAATCTTTTTGGCATCACCCAAGTACTTCATATCAAATTTATCACTTAGACAAGACCTAACATGATCCACGATTTGATACAAGGACGCAATCAAAGATATCATCCACATAAAGTAATAAAAACACGGAGAATCAAGATATTCTCTTTAAAATACAAACAAAGGGTCATAATGACTTCTTTTGAATTTTAAAGATAACATGCATTCATCAAATTTTTTATTCCACTCGCTTGCCTGATTGCTTTAAGCCATATAAAGATTTTTTCAAAGAAACATACATACTCGGACTTAGATTTATCAACAAAACCCCAGTGTCGCCTCATATAAATCTTTTCTTCTAAGTCACCATGTAAAAAAGCGCTTTTAACATCAAGTTGTTTAAGTTCCCAAATCAAATTGAGCAACTAATGCAAGCATTATTCGACAAAGGGTAAATTTAACAACAAGTGCAAAAATTTCGTAATCAACACCTTCTTTTTGAGTAAAACCCTTTGCAACAAGTCTAGCTTTATATCTGATAGAATCATTTTCATTCTTGACTTTGAACAACCACTTGCAATCCACAACAGAACAATAATCAGGTTTTGGAACAAGAACACATGTATTATTGACATGCAAAGAATTCATTTCATCAGTCATTGCATTTAACCATTCATTTGCATGCTCAGATTTTAAAGCTTCATTGTAGGTTTTAGGCTCAGAATTATCTATTGAATCATACACGAAAAACATATATGAGGCCATATGATAATCAACAAATTTAGTGGGGGCTCTAATGTTTCTCCTATTTCTATCCCTGGTTAGCACATAATCATGCAACTCATTATCATGTACATTTTCATGCACATCATTATGCAAGTCTTCATTAACAACATCATGCACATCAAGTTGATCATGAACATCAGGCACATTCTCAAAATCAGCAGGTAAATCACCATTTTCAGGTAAATCATGCACAATTTCAGAATCAGGAGCAGGGATAGGAATTATAGGGGTATCAGTTTGAGTCTCCACCTCATTTGAAGTATTGGGGTTTTCAGAAAATAGTAGGAGAATTTTGTAAACAAGGCATTTCATTTTCATTGAAAACCACATCCCTACTAATTATCACTTTAAAACCATTTTCACTTCTAGACCACAACTGCACCCTTTAACCCCATCAGGGGTATCCTAGGAAAACACATTTTAGTGATCCGGGTTCAAGCTTGTCGATCTTTTGGTGTGCAAAGGCTGAACATCCACAAATTTTAAGGTTTGAAAAATCAACTTGCTTGCCGCACCACACGATTCGGGATATTTCCCCGCCAAAGGGACGGATGGTGATCTATTAATAAGGTAAACAATCGTATTGGGCGCTTCACCCTAGAACTTTTTGGAAAGGCCCGAGGAGTTTAACATGCTCCTCACCCTTTCCAAAATAGTCATGTTCATCCTCTCACCCACACCATTCTCGCCCGAGGGTGTAAGGCGCGATTTTGTGCCTTACAATACCGTGATTCTTCACACGAGTATCCAGGTTTTGATTACAAAACTCTAAACCATTATCGATTCTAAGGTATTTAACCTTTTTGCGGTTTGTTTTCTATCAATGTTTTCCAGGTTTTAAACTTTTCAAAAACATCTGATTTGTTTTTCAAAAGAAAAATAAAAACTTTCCTGGAAAAATCATCAATCACTGATAGAAAGTATCTGTTTCCACCATGTGTGGGAGCACTAGAAGGACCCCAAACATCAACATGCAAGTATTCCAAGATATCAGTGCATGTGGAATGTTTAGGGTAGGAGGTGGTGGGAAATTGTACTTTTTGCTGTTTACCAAACACACAAGAGTCACAGAATGGCACACATGATAGTTTATCATTACCAAAACAACCATCTTTATGTAAAATTTCAAGCCCTTTAGAACTTATGTGACCTAACCTTCTATGCCAGAGTTCAGTCTTATCTTCTTTAACAAAATTCACATAATTCACAGGAGCATTTACATTAGACACAGATTCGGCACAACAAACATACAAGTTTCTCCTCTTTTCAGCTTTTATAACAACAAGAGAGCCCTTTAAAATTTTCATGACTCCCTTGCCCCACTTACCCTCCAACCCATCAGATTCAAGTGCAGCACATGCCATCAAGTTATTACTCAGATCAGGAACATGCCTTACATCTTTAAGAGCGAGCACATAACCAGAATCAAACTTTAAACACACATCACCAATTCCAAAAACTTGGCATTTCTTGTCATTTGCCATTGAAACAGTGCCATGTTTAACTTCAGAGTAATTAGAAAACAAATTTCTGAAAGGAGACATATGAAAAGTGCATGCAGAATCTATAAGCCATTCAGATTCACAGAAAGATTGTGAAGGCACAGAATTCACACTATCATACACATCAGATACCATAAAGACATCACCCATATGCTCATTACTAGTAGCCAAGTTAACTACATGATCATTGGATTGATTTTTGTTATTGTTTTGATTCCCATTTTTCTTATTGGGACACTCTTTGACATAATGGCCTTGTTCTCCACAATTGTAGCATTTCCTATGTTTAGCTCTTGATTTAGACCTGCCCCTTTTCCCCCTTTTCTCTGATTTATCCCTGTTAGAGTTATTCCCATTTTTCCTTGTTTGAGATCTACCTCTAACATGCATGACTTCACCATTATTATTCTTATTCCACTTTCCAGCTTTTAAATCAAGTTCTTTACTCTTAATGCCATTAATCACAGTATCAAGAGTAATATTATCCCTGCCATACTTAATATCTTGAATCAGTTTGGTAAACACATCCAGGTTTTCATCCATGTCCTTAGACAAATCCAGTTTAAATCTAAAGAATTTTTCAAGAAGAAACAACTTAGAAGGCAAAGATGTTTCAGTGTACAATTCATTTAGTTTATCCCACAAGGCTTTAACACTGGATTGTTTACCAACTTTCCTCAAGACAACATCAGATAAATTCAAGATAATAGAGGAATATGCATATTCATCAAGTTCAGTTTTGGTATCCTCAGTATCCTTTTCAGAAAATTTTCCTTCAACAGCTTTGAAAACCTTTTGTTGAATAAGAATACCTTTCATTTTTGTTGCCAAATGGAGAAATCTGTTTTCCATTGAAAGGTTCCATGTGGTATCCGAAAATCCACCCATTTTAAAACAAGACACGAGTAGTCAAGTAATAGAGGCACTCAATCAAGATAGTCACAATAAAAAAAAAGGCACGGAGATGGAGCCACGTAAGTATCGGACAGAAAGCGGATATCAAGATCGTAGTACAAAGAACAATATAGAAATAAAGAATACAAGAAATCTTGTACAAGATCCCCTTGCACCTCGGGGTTCCACTACACTCTTGGTGCAGGTCAAGAGGCTTGTATGCTCGGGGTCTCAAGTCCAAGAACGAAAAAGAAAGAAGAGATACACTAAAGCCCACACACACAAAGTTTAGGGTTTAGAAAATCTCACAACCAGAAGCAAAGTTCTGGGTAAAATTCCTCAGAAAATAAATCACCAGTGAACACTGAGTATCACCAAACCTAACCAAAGCACCAACCCACCAAATCGGCAGATAGGTGCTCTGATACCACTGTTGGGTATCTATCTGCCGAAAGATAGAAACAATATACCCGTTAGAACCAGAAACAGATGTACAAAACAACTGAAAGAAAATACAAAGTGCAAATCAAATGAAAACTGAAATTAACAATAACACCAATTAGGGCTGAAACCCTAATTTGTAGATTTGAATTAAGTTCGGCTCAGGTCGCTGAACCACCCAAACAACAGTCACAGTAGAACACCAGAAAGGCCACAAAGCCCCTCAAACTGCTAAGACCCCAAAGCACGCCTCCCAATGACCACCGGTTTCCACCCAGGAACCCTAGATCAAGCCTCGAACAAGAACAACCAACAATCCCTCAGAAACCCTAACCCCTGGAACTTTGTAATGCACACAAAAGTCAGAACAAAGAACCCTCACAACAAGATCACACCAGATCAAGTAGAATATCACTGAGAAATCATACAAGAGGTAGGATTTTCTAGAGAGAGAGATATTCAAAAGCCAGAGAGAAATCGGGAGATGAGAGAGAGAGAGATCACTGTAGAATGAACTAGGGTTTCAGGAGTACCACTTAAGTAGAGTAAATGGATGGCTGGGATCAAGAGGCACGATCCAACGGTAGACAAGAGATAATCAGGATCCGCGGTCATAAAACCGGGTAAGGGATCCGCCTCTTTGACCCGGGCTAAGCCAAGGTGGATTGGCTGATGTGCTTTTGGGCTTGCTAATAAGGGATTGGACTTTAGACACAATGGGCCAGTACAAGTGGGCCAAAATATCCAACATGGGCCAAATGGCTAAAGAGGCTTATTGCACTGAATTTAATTGTTTTTTTTTGTTGGTTATGGACTTATTTTAGAGAGAAAAAAAGGGTTCATCTGAGTATTAGATCCGTGCAAGTAATTAGGCAATTTGGCATTAAAGTTTGGTGATTAGTCTTATGAGTTCTAACGTAATTAAAGCGACTTAATCCGGGCATGAAAATATTAAATTGAATTTATTAATTCATTAGCCCCAATTAAATCAAATACGAAACTTGTCAATCCACCCACAAACAATTAATCATATGTTGTATTGTTTTTTGCCTAATTCCAGCTCCCTTAGGCCAACCTTCTTTTTCAGTTAAAGCTTCATCTGGTGGACGCCTACAAGCCTAAAACTTGTCTGTCGATTCCTAATTTGAACATTATTTTCTCTTGAAGGACATGTTTAAATATATTTATATTTATATTAATTATTATCATGCAATTTTGACAAGTTGTCAAGTATACTAGTAATCGATATGGATCTTGTGTTAACTTAATATATATGTTGGGATAAAATCGTAATTATATTTATTTTATTTAATTATTCACACACGAATATTCATTATTGAGCCTAAATACTTTCAATTGGCCCATGAGGCCCAAACCAATATTGAGTAATCCATGGAACTCAATTCACTATCTGCAGCCCACGAGACATACTATGAACCAAACGACCCACTTTATTACACAGTCCATATAACCCATTAACTCAGGTATTAAAAGGTCATTTCTTGTTATTTGTAAGTATTCTGAATTCATTAATTGATGTCATTTGCTCTCGAATTATTCTCCTACACGTGCTAACTTGAGCGCCGAAGGAGTCTCCCTGAGATAATATCAGGGTCCGTCTAACGTTTGTTGGTGTTGCAGGCAAGTTCCCGTATAAAGAATTTATCAGCTCCGAAGAAGAAGTTGGACTATATTATTCAGAACCCGTCTAATGTTTGCTGGTGTTGCAATCAATTTTCCGTATGAAGAATTTACCAGCTACGAAGAATAAGTTGGACTAAATTATTCAAAAACTTTGACGTGGAATGATCTGCATTTTTTAGTTTTTTTTTTGAATAAATTCGAATATATATTAAAAAATGAAAAAGAGTATTCCTGATCACAAGCTGATCAGGTAACCAAAAGAAAGCCTAGAAATAATGTCAAAAACCAAACGAAATGGTCACAAGCCGACCAAATGGCTGAATGGTTGGGGCCTCGTTAAAATCTTCCAAGGTAAAACCCACTATTGTAGGAAAAACCCTTGGAAGGAAAAAAAAAAAATTTAGGAAAAGTAGGCGCCTAAAATGGGAAAAGAAACCGGAAGCGTTAGCGCACTAAGAACAAACCTATAGTTGGATTAACCAACATAATCATCAGTGAGGTAGTGGAGGAGCTCTCTGGGCGGGACGCCCCACCATGTGCCGCATTCCGTCTTCTTGCTTAGCGTGTCCGCAACCCGATTGCCTTCTTGAAAATATTTACTTATAACTACATTTTTTAGTACCATTAGTATAATAGCATGTTTTACATCACAAATAGCGTATAAAATATTTACTTAAAACTACATTTAATTGATATCCATAAAAAATAAAATACAAATTAAAACAAAAAAAATTAATATCAATTTTTATTTCTTGTTTTTGAGATATATAAAAAACCTTGATGTGATCATATTCCCCATAGTCGACAAAGACAAAAATCGACCAGTTTCGAAGAACCTTCCCTATCTTAAACTCTTTTGGGGTACATCATTCTAGCTATCTCCATGCAATCATTTTCATGCGGCAATTTTTTTCTTTTAAAAAGAAAAGAGGTAATAAATCTGTCAACCCTATATGTATCTGATATTGTATAAAAGAGTTTAGAGCCAAATATACATATTTATATTTGCAAAAAAATTATAAAAAATGTAACATATATAATATCATATTAATTAATATACACACGTACTATCATATACACTATATTATTATTAATAACCGAAGATTCATTTTCTAATTTTCATTAAATTTTATTTCTTTTGCTCGTATATAATTAGATGGAATTTTTATCTCCGCCTAGACGCCAAAACGACGGCGTCGAGAGAGGGGCTCCTTCGGCGTCTGGGCTGAACGGTGGTGGTGATGGCCGTGGCGGCGGAGGAGGAGAGAATCGGCGGCAATTAACAAAAGTGTTGTTCAAAGTAAACATTCAAAACAGTTTGGGGCCAGTACAAGTGGTGATGCAGCCGGAAAACACCGTATCGGAGTTGATGAAGGCGGCGATAGCCATTTACGTGGCGGAGAAGCGGCGGCCGTTGCTGGGGAGTAGTAACCCTGGGTGTTACGAGCTTCACTATTCCCAATTTAGCCTCGAAAGTAAGTTCTCAAATCTAATGACAATTAAAAATGTGTAATTATTTATTTATAATGTTGTACATATTATTTAGGGAAATTATAAAAGACACTTGAGGTTTGGGCTAATTACAAAAAAAGACAGAGATGTTTCAAATTTAAAAAAAAAAACCTTGGATTTGATTCAGTCTTAGATTTAAGGGGGTAACTCCAATATTTCTCGAAATGTCAAGGGGTTTTTTGAACTGTTTTTTTACTTATAAAGAGGAAAAATGTAAGACGAAACTAATCAAATTTCAAGGTTTTTTTTTTTTGTAACTAGCTCGAACCTCAAAAAGGTGTTTGTAATTTATCGCTACTATTTATCATACCATGAAAGTTCTCCTTATTTATATATGTATCTATTTAAATCTTAAAGTGTGTAGTGTAATTTGCTAGAAAATTAGTGGTTGAACTAAATTAGCATTTGATGATCTTATATATTGATGTGATGGATGATGTAATTAATATATAGATTAAAAAAGACTATTAATTAGTATGAAAATAATTTTGAAAATCAAGAAAATAGAATATATTACTTAGAGAAGAGCATTATTCCATATGTGCAAAAGGGACATGATGAAATATTAATTAGCTTAGTTATGCTATTGTTCATATATATTTCTTCTTGATATTTTCTTTCCTTTAAAGTAAGTACTTATGGCTTCCCACATTTTCATATTTGTTGATGTATAAAAGATGAACTACAATGTAGGTACGCACATTTCACAATTATTTCAAAACAATAATTAAAATAAAATAAATTTACCTAATAAGAAATGGATAAAACTCGTCTCTAAGTCCTCGTGAAATTAAACAGGTCACGTATGGGCCAAAATTTTGATTCAATATATACTGAAATATTCTGAAATTATATTGCAGGTTTGAAGCCAGAGGAGAAGTTGATGGACTTGGGGTCCCGGAATTTCTTTTTATGTCCAAAACCTGATTTGAACCAAGAATAGTGGTTTCGTCTCCAAATTGCTACTACAAAATTTATGTAATTAATTTCTTGCTGTAAAATTTGCAGTCATTAATTAATCCCCCAAATTGGCCATTTATATTATATACCAGCTTCTAATTAATTATCCCAGTACTACCAGTCAATAATATATTAATCTTATTTGGTGTTTGGTAGCTTGTGAGTGGGTTTAGTCCCTAGCCCACTATACATTTTGTTGTCATTCTTAATTTGATCTCTTTTTTTTTTTTTTTTTAATTTCACCTATTAATTAACCTAGCTTTGATATGATATTTGAGAGTGTCCGATTGTAATTAAATATTGAATGACCACCTCATCTAAAAATTTAACTGTTAAAGAGGTGTATCGATATTTAATATTTAATTCCAATGTTCTACCACTGAAATACAAGAGTTGACCTCAAGTTTATTTCAAAACCATTGTTGACTCTGAAGCATACAAGTAATCCAAACACGAAAGTTTATTAATTGATAAAACACATGATTTTTTTTTTTTGCAATCACAAAATCCAAATTTATCAGTCAACCTTTAGAAGGAGAAGTCCAAAATTTGGAAAGTAGATAATCACATAAAATTTGAAGTTAAAAACACAATTTATGATAAATTATTTCAACAATCCTATATAACTTATATTCCACGCAACAAAAATAAAAAAGATTATGAAATGATAAGTAATAATTTCCTCGTATATATGAAAGGGTGCTTGCTTGTTATGCTCCCACTTCATTTTTTTTCCATTTGATTTTTCAACACACTAAATGAATATCATATGTAAAAAATGATATAATCATTACATATATATATATATATGTATAATTGTAGACTAAGAAAATATTTGGCTAAACTTATTTAAATTATATTATAATCTCATAGATCTTATAAAAAAAAGAGATAATTACATTTTACCCTCCAAACTATAGGCGTTTTTGGAGTTTACCACCTAAACTTTCCCGAGTCGTACTTCACCCCCTGAACTTAGTGATCTTTGCACAAAGCCGTATATTGGCCACCAGCGATGGAACATTCCCAGAATATTCTGGCACATGCCTTGCACGTGAGGGCAAAATCGTCATAGTCTCAATTTTTAAAAAAAGTAGTTACATTTTACCACCTCAACTTTGTTTGACTTGCACTTTATCTCCCTCAACTTTGCGTTATTACACTTTGCTACAATTTTTTTTTTAAAAAAAACAAAACATATATTTATACATTTATTTTATATCTTTTTTTTTCTAATTTTTTATCCACAAAAAATAAATAATTACTTTGGTTAAGTATATTATCAATAAAATTATACTATAAATTCTTCATTTTAAACTTTCTTGTGAAACCTTAGTTTATTTTTCCTTTTATTGTATTAATTTTTACATTATAATTAAAAATATTAACTATCCTTTTCAATATTTAGGTGAATAAAATTATAAATTTTCACCAAAATCAATTTGAAAATAATATGATGCATTTAACTTTCTTTTGTAAGTAAAATTACTAGAAGATACAAGTATTACAAAGTTAATGAATTTAATTATTTTATATTTAAGTAATGTATAAGATTTGTAATAAAATAAATTAATTTTCATAATTTTTAATTCTAAAACTAAAAAATTAAATTGACGAAAGGTTTATTCTTGCATAAATTTAAATATAATACATTATAAAACAATATGATAATAAATTTACTTTATTACAAATATTATACAGTACGTAAATGTAAAAATGATCAAATTCATTAAATTTGTAATAATTTTATCTTTTAATAATTTTACTTACAAAAGAAAGTTAAATGCATCGTATTATGTTCAAATTGACTTTGTTGAATATTTATAATTCTATTCAACTAGAAAATGAAAAGAATAATTTATATTTTTAATTATAATGCAAAAATTAACTCAATAAAAGGAAAATAAACTATGACTTTATAAGAAAGTTTAAAATGAAGAATTTAGTGTAATTTTGTTGATAATATATTTAACCAAAATAATTATTTATTTTTTGTAGATAAAGAATTAGAAGGAAAAAAGGAATAAAATACATGTATAAATGTGTAAATTTTTTTAAATTTTATGTGGCAAAGTGAAATAATACAAAGTTTAGGGGGATAAAGTACAAGTCAAACATAGTTCAGGTGGCAAAATGCAACAACTTTGAGACAATGACGATTTTGTCCTCATGTGACAGAATATTCTAGGAATATTCCGCCGGCGGTGGCCAATATATGGCATCGAGCAAAAAATCCAGGAGTTCAGGGGGTAAAATGGAACTAAAAAAAGTTTAGGTGGTAAACTCCAAAAACGCCTATAGTTTGGGGGGGCAAATGTAATTATCTCTAAAAAAATTAGAGCTTATAAAATGTTAGATAAGTTGTTGAAGTAGTTGATGAGATATGATATGGATGATGGAGTTTTTAATATGCTATTAATGACAATTTTGATATTAAGATGTTAAAATACATTATTTTATATTTACTTTTAAAAATCATCATAGAATACATTTATAAAGCTATATATGTTTTTAATTTGAGTATAAAGTGCCAATTAATTTACAAGAATTTTATGTTATTTACTAGAAGTCTTAAGGTATGAAGAATCGGATAATAGTCCAGTGGTTAAAACTCTCATTAGTCATGCCCACTCCGTCCCAGGATATATACTCAATAAAGAAAAAACACATTAACTAGGGGTGACAATTTTGGTCATCGGGTTGTGTTTGTGTTCAACTTTGGGCCTATTTTGAGTTATGTTCAAAATTCACGAATAGTTAAGTAAAATATAAGATAATTTTATTTAAAACAACTAATAACATCGTGTTAGATTCGTATTTAGATTTCTCTCATTAAATTGGTGTCGGATTAATATCGTGTGTGGGATTGTTACCCCTAGCATTAACTACTTTAAAGGTTATAGCTTTTTACTAATTTTGACAAAAGCCGAAGTCCCATTGAATATCCAACTGATTGAAACACTTGGAAAAGAGTCAGAAGACGGTTAAGAGTCTTAGACGGGGATATATATAAATATATTAGTAAAATTTCACTTATTTTGGAAAAATAATAAAAAGCTAGGGCACACATTAAAAGATTCCTGCTGTTCCACACCTGAACATTCCTCATCTTCTTCTTCTTTTACCCCGTCCGCTAGGGTTTCAACTCCGATCGTCTCCGATTCATATCTTGCTAATTCAAGCACCAGCCAGGGCGCAATTCTGCACCTGGCGATCCGAATTATCATCTCCCTTTTCCCTCTATCCTCTGTCTAGCCCCTGAGTGCAGAACATTGGATACCTTTCAAAAAGGGGGAGAAAAAAGGGAAAAGGAAAAAGGAAGAAGAAGAAGATATGGGAGATGTGTTGGCATGGCTGCTTTTCTTTTTCATACTCATTGCGCTTCTCGTTATGATCGTTTTCCAGGTTATTACCTTTCAATACCTTTATAATATATGTTTGTTCTGTTTTTTTTTTTTTTTTGGCTTATCCTCTGTTCACGAGACGCATAATGTTGTGGAACGATTTGTTCTTTCTTTGATTTTTTGCATACTTGGTTAGTTTTTTTCATTCTGTAATGTGGAATAAAGTATTCTTTTGCTTTGGAAATTGATGAATTATGCCGAAATTTGAATTTTTGGGTCGATGAAGTCGGTGTTTAAGTTATTACAATTTTCTCCGCAAAAATTGAATTTTATTGATGGCATGCTAATTGCTATTGTTATCCCTTTCCAATTGGTTTTCAAAGAGTTGCTTATTTCTTGTCTTTGTGTTGTTTCAGAAAGCGAGAAAGAGTATTCTTCTATCCCAATTATATTTTATTTGATGTATTATAAAGTCAAGATGTTTAATTTTTTAACAAATATATCTCTGTAGTTTTTTGACAACTTTAACATAATCAAAATTAGGTCCATATTTTGTATGCCATTTATAACTTTTTAATAGGTTGAATTTTTTTAGTTTTTATATGATCCACATTATTTTTTATGCTTAGTCAAGTTGAGCTGTGCCATGTGATACTTAATTTTGGGACGGAGGTTATATTGTTTGATTTATTTTTTCGTGACTGCATATACTTTTCATGTGACGAGAAAAGGCTTTTATTGTTTGTATAACATGTTTATGATTCTGACCTTGATACTCCTCAAAGAAAGTCCGGACTTTGAACCCAATGATCAAGAGATGATTTTGGGGTGTGGAAATAAATTGAATTTACTACTGCCATGCATCTGGTGTCTGATAAAGTCCATAAAATTTGGATTGTCGAAGGGGTTTACCTGGGGCCCTGGATTGAAGGATTGTCTTCTAAATGGGAGTTTTCATGGCTAAGACTTAGGAGAGTAGTTTGCACCGTCCAGGAATGAAATCTATAGGTTTTCAACATTCTAAATTAGATCCTTTTCTTCTGCATTTTACAGCAAGTATTAGGTCTGTACTGGATTGGAATCTTCATTAGTCCTTTGGATTCAAACTCCAGTTAATAATGCAGTGATGATAAGTACTTCTGATACTATTAAATCTTAAGAATGTATAATTTTCTTTTACATGCCAGATTTAATAGGATATTTGTTAGGCTGGAAAATAAATTATTGCGACACTGCAAAATTCTGCTGTTACAGTTTGAGAGGTTGCAGGAGGTGAATACGACCAGGACTTTGATCTTGTACAATATAGCTTCATAGGGAAAATGTTAACCACTCATTCTAGTTTTCCTTGCATTGTAGTACATGGTGTCTCAGTGCATCCAACTAAAGCTTCTTCATTGTTTTCATTTCGTGTAAAGTGTAAACTGCAGCATGCTGATTCTTTAACACTTATTCTCATGTTATGCAGCTTATGTGCTTAGCGGATCTAGAGTTTGATTATATTAATCCTTACGACTCGGCGTCTCGAATAAACAAAGTGGTTTTACCAGAATTCATCACAGAAGGAGTTCTATGCTTCCTCTTCCTTGTAACTGGACATTGGGTTATGTCACTTCTCTGTGTTCCATACCTGTACTACAATGTGAGATTGTAAGACCTCTTATGCTTGGGCTTTGAATTTAAGTTGAATATGGTGTTTGTGCCTATTAGCATATCATATTTTAAGCATTTTATGGATTTTTCATGTCTTGATACATATTAAGATAATCTCTATTAATCATATGATATATTTATAGTGTGTTCTTCCTTCCTACCTTGTCCTTGCCTGAAAAGCATGATGAAACTCTTGTACTTAAAGTTTTCCAAATTATAAGTAAATTGGCTGAATTTTCTTTAAAGCATATATTTATAGTGCATCTAGGATGATAAGATAATCCTAATTGATTTACGTGGGTAACATATTTTTTCATGTTTGTGGTTTCTTGTGGAATAGAGATCAAATAGTTATTGATGAAAGAGCAATTGGGGCTAGAGCTAAAGGTAATGTATAGTGATTGACGTAAATGGCGAGCTGAAAAAACGAAAAATGATGCACATTTTATATCCATGTTGTATTTGGGCCCTGGCCCTCCTCTGAAACGTAGGGCTCAGGCAACTTGATTAGGAGTTCGAGTTAATAACTTGTGTTGTTCTCTTGTATGTTTACATGTGCTCACCTTCGTCACTTCCGCCACCACCACAACCGTGTTTCCTGCCAAAAAAATAAAAACCAAAATCAGAGTGACTTGTATTTCTACTGTTTAGGAATCAACGACCTACAATAAAATTAAACCTTGCTAATTTAATGAGAAAGGAAAAAGTGAAAACTGGGTATTTTAATTCATTAATCCAAAAGATATAATTTTAAAATGAATTGTGGAAATGTGTGTGTATGTGGGTAAAATGGAATAACGAACTTGGATTATTTAGATTATAGTTTCTTTCTCTATCTGTCTTTCAGCACACATTCATAACATAGACTTTAATTGAGGCAGTGCTTGTTTTTTATGGAGATACATCACTTATAAGTTCGTAAATCATGTCCCTCGCATGCATTAATGTTGGCCATGCTAATGGGATATAATGTAGTTGGAACTGGCCACAGATGATTATAGTTTGTTTCTTGAACTGTTATTTGCTTGCGCCAGGTACCTTCAAAGGCAGCACCTTGTTGATGTAACCGAGATTTTTAACTTACTCAATTGGGAAAAGAAGCAAAGACTTTTCAAGCTAGGTTATATCGTACTTCTTCTCTTCATGTGCTTATTCTGGTAAGTTAATTTGTGATACCTCCTCTCTATTCATCGTAACATGACTTTACTCGAGTCTCTTAAAAAATAACACGTGAACCGTTATTTTCTTGGTTTAGGATGATTTACAATGCACTCGAAGACGATGAGTAGTCATTATAGTTTTCGATTCGTACTTTGGTGGCGTTAGCATTGGCAGCTGATGTGGATTAATAGTAGATGGATAGTTTTTTCGACGGACTCTTTGAATTACACTCATCTCCTTGTAACTTAAAGGTTAAGTGAAGTTTTGAAAGTAGGCTTCTCTGATCTGGTTTCCATTGTGAACCAGTAATACCTTACAATTATCCTTAAAATTATTTCAATTCTATTCATACAGGATTTGTGACCTTTTTTATTTGATTGATGTCAGAATATAAGTAAAGTTGCTTTCGAATATGTTGTTGTACACTGAACAGCATTTGTCTTGTCAATGCCGAATGAATGATTTTCTCTGTTTCTTTCTTTCTTCCTCTTCTTAACTGGTACCATAATTCCTAATGGTGTTATGAATAGTATTCCTTTTAGTACTACTGTTGCAATTTATAGGATTTGGACAAAATGTAAAACATTCTGTCATACTGAGGTTCAATTAGGGGTGGCAATTCTGACACGACACGATAGCACGTTTTGTTATAAATAGTATTCCTTTTAGTATTACTGTTTCAATTTGTTGGATTTGGACAAAATGTAAAACATTCTGTCAATACTGAGGTTCAATTAGGGGTGTCAATTCTTGGCATGACACGAAACGAAACGAAAATATCAGTTTAGTGTTTAGCCTTACCGTGTTCGTGTCCTTATCATGTTGACACGATAAGGACACGAAAGTGTTTGTGTTGTGCTCGTGTAAACACGATTATGACACGATAAGGACATGTCAATCTGTTAGTGACACGATAAGTCGATAACATGTTAATATGTCTATTTGTATCGTGCATTATCGTGTCATGTTGTGTAAATTGCTATCGTGTATTTAACATGTAAAACATTTTCTTTTTTGTTTTCGTGTCGTGTTGACACAAAAATTTTCATGTTTGTGTCGTGTTGGAGCAAATCCTTATCGGCCCATGTTCGTGTTTGCGCTTATCGTGTCATGTCGTTATCGTGTTGACATAAAACACGACACAATTACACGATTTGTCACCCCTAGGTTCAAGTAGTGATGATGATGAAACTAACATGTTTATAGTAATGTTTGTGTTGTGCGAGTTAAAAGTTCGAATATCATGCCTTGTGGGAGGTATGGCGTTGTATGATATGTTTTCATGGTTCATTTTTAGTTCCTGACGTTGGAAAATGAATTGAATTTTGTGAATATTTTTTAGTGTGTGCGCGTGTGAAAATTAAAATTGTGTTTTGGATGAATAACTAAAAATTAGCTCTATGGAGTTTTTCAACCATCAGTTCTACATACTATTATATTATTAGGATTTGGTTCAAATGAGACCACCCTCTCCATGTGAGACAGTGTGGACTCATCTTACCCATTGATCTTAAAAAATGAAGGGATGTGATTAATTCAGTTTTTTTTTTAATTTCCAAGATTTCCGCCAATTTAAGGGTAAGATTGTAATTTTGCAATTGAAATTAGTGGTCCCAGCGAGTTTTAAGGTAAGTTTGACTTTTTCAAACCGTTTTTTTGGTGTGATTGAAACTATGATTTTGTGGCGGAATTTAAGGAACTGTTTTCTTTCCAAATATTTTTATTTTTCTGAGATAGTTATGCTTCTTCTCGCGATATTTAGACATCAAATAATGCATATTTAGTTATTTTGTTGGCACTGTTTTACAAAAACAATACAAAATTGAATATAACATACTGCATATTTAGTTATTCTACACTGCATAAATAGGTTCAATATAATGCATATTTAGTTATGAAAATGGGATGTTGCTTTTGGAAATTATAAAAATGGAATGTTACATAATGTACGCCATATTTAGTTATTCCACACTGCATAGATAGATTCTAGATAATGCATAGTTAGTTGATTTTGTTGCATAGTTTATGACGTCTTGCATAGTTGGATATATGTTCGCCTATATTTTTAGCTTCACCGCAAGTGTACGGTGTAGTTTATAGAATAGGGTGAGCAAGGTCGTATCCACAGAGACTAATAAATTAATGTGCTAAGTATTGAACTAAGATAGTCTTATTTTTATTTAGACGATCAATATTTGGATGATTGTTGTGGAGGTAAAGACAAGAATAACCACAAAAACACAAGATGAAAAATAATGGAATTATCAAGAGAATAAAACGGATTCCCGGGTTATGGTTTCGATTAATATTCCTCTTGTTGTCCGATTTAATCAAAGCCAAAGTTATTATCAATATACCTATAAGACGATCACCACGATATTTTATCCTCCCTCTCGAGATGCATATAAAACGTAGATTGAAATATCTTTGCTAGCATCTCTACTCAACAATAGATATACAACTCCCAAAAGCACCAAAGATCAAATGTCCTCACAATATTCACAAACCTCTCGATTCATGCAAATATTCGTGTCAAGATACTTAAGATCTAATATTGAAACTCATCTCTCGAATTATGAATCAATATATCAAACATGTTAAATCATTGGCCAAGTGATAAAACAAGAATAAGCTCAAAGTACTCAAATAGGCTTCAAGATAATAACTTCAACCAAGATTAAAACATTCAACAAGAGTTCATTAATTTACTTCCAAAACCCGGAAATCACTAGATGTTTAGCTACCCATTACAAATAAACAACTCATAGACAAATTGTTCATATTCATAAGAAGCTAAAATGAAAGATTAAAGCACAAAGAATGAGAAAACTTAGGGAAATGGATAATCTCTCGATTTATCTTCAATCCTCAAGCTCCGATTCGACCCGATTCTTCTCTTGATTCTTCCTTGATGAAGTTGAGCTATTTCTTGTGTTCTTGGGTCTTTTCCGGACCTTTCCTCTCCTGGTGTGCGCCCCAAGAAGTGGTATTTATACCCTTTTTGAAGTTTAGGTCAATTTGCTGTCATTTTTGGAGTTTTCTGCAAGAACGCACGTACCCGTGCTCAAAGCCGTAGGAAAACATCCAGTCTCTGTAGGGCGCACGGGTCGTGCGCCCACGCATGGGTTACCCGTGCGCCATCCTTTAGAAATAATCCGGTCTCGTAGGGCGCACGCGGTGTGCGTGCCCACGCACGGGTTGCCCGTGCGCCACCCAAACGTCCGAATTTGCTTGGGGGTCTTCATAAGAATTGTAGCCCTTTCTCTTAGCTTTCCATAGCCACTTGAATCACCATAATATCAATTTTGTAGAGAGAGTTATGACCAAAATACTAAACCCCTGCAAAGATCTTTGAAAATTCCATACGCGTTTGGATGTTCCTTGAGATAAATCTCCTTGTTGTTTGATCATCCATGCTTCTTTTGACACGCGACTCATCACTATGACTCTAGAATCCATATAGTTGGCTTCCAATTGGGTGTAATCGCTCGATTCTTGATGATTCTAGGTTGCAATGCTCGTATTTGTCACAAAATCACTCCAAATATCGTTAAATTCCTACAAAACGAGCAACGCGTAATATCTTTCCCACAAAGAGCGAATATATACCATTCCATACACGTTATTGCATGTTTATAAACAATTATAGCCATAAATATGCCCTAAAATACATGCAAAACTCACACCTATCAATATACTGTACTACATATTAGTTTTTTACGCTGCATAGATAGTTTTCAGATAATGCATATTTAGTTGATTTGTGTTGCATATTTTCAAATATGTAATACCCTACAGATATATGCATCGTTTCATAACTATCTATGCAACGTTTCATAAGTATTTATACATCATTTCATAAGTATCTATGCATCGTCTTATTCGTGAAAATTGCAGTTTTTTAAGAGTTGATGTTAATGGATAGTTTCGAGTTCTCCATCGATGTCTACATCATTGATGTTGTTGGGTAGAGTTTTTTCCACGACTGATGATTCATCATGCATCATGATTCGAACATAAGCGCATCTTCTTCACTGTTTTATTTTTTACAGTTCGAGTTCTTCAATTTTTCATTAATGGTGGAATTGTGTGTGTGTGCGTGAGAGAGAGAGAGGGGCGCGAGAGAGAAAGAGAGAGAGAGACGTGAGAGAGAGAGAGAGGGAGGGAGAGAGACACGTGAGATGAGAGATGCAAGAGAGAGAAAGAGATTTGATTCCATTTTTGTAACTACCTTATAATGTTATTTTCCCCTATTACCCTTATGTTGATTAAATTAATATTTTAATATATTTTTTATCCATTAAATCACACCCATTGATTAATAGTGGGGGAATGTTGAGATTAGTCCATTGTGTCTCACCTAGAGACATGGTCTCACTTGATCCTCCCCCTATATTATTAATTAAAGAGCAAGTCTCTTGTGAGACGGTCTCACGGATCTAAATCCGTGAGACGGACCTCCTAAGGGCTCCGTCTTGAGAACATGAACCATGGAAATAAATTTAAAAATAATAATGAACCATAAAAAACATGAACCATAAAGAATAAACCCGAAAAACATGAACCATGAAGAATAAACCCGAAAAACAAAAATAAACCCAAAAAATAAAAAATAAACTCTAAAAAAAACTAAAAATCCTAAAAACCCAAATTAATTAAAAATAAACCCAAGAAACAAAATAAACCCTAAAAAAACAAATATAAACCCTAATAAAAATAAAATCTGAAAAAAAAAAACCTTTAAAACTTTGTGTAAAGGCTCCGAAATCCGTGAGACCGTCTTACGCAAGTGTTTGCCTTAATTAAATGATTTAAGACCTTCAGCCGTTTTGACTTCAGAGTTAGTTCCCGTGGAAATATGGAATTACAAAATTAAATTTTTATTGTCAATGTCAAAAATGGGTCAGATCAAATTCCCAAATACCCAATGATCATGCATGGATTATAGTATTATACATTCGGACTATCTTAATTCCAATAATTTGCCATTCTTTACATATTTTAATTTTAATATAATTTCATTTTTCTTACAATTTTTGTTTTTAAACAAATTATCAGATTTTCTATATTTAATTTTTAGATTTTCAGATTTTTTTTTGAATTTCTAAAACTTTGTCAAAAGAAAATTCAAATAATTGTAAATTTTGTTTTAAAAAAATTCGGAATTGTTAGACAAATTTCAAATAAATTTTTTATTTAATTAATTTTGGGAAAAATGCACTTTCAGTGCCGTAAAAATAGGGTTAATGTTCAGGTAAGTTTTCCACTAGTTTCGAGACTAAAGATGCAACTTTTGATTCGTATGAAACTAAATTTGCTAAAATAAATTAATTGGGACTAAAAGTGCGAATCACATAACTAAAAAAGTGTTTGACACGTTTTCTTATGGGACCAAAAATGTAATTTTCTCGCGCCCCGCCCTTGATTGATGCATGCAGTCATCCCTTGTTTTTAATTGGATCTTTAAATATCAAACATAATCACATCGTTTTGTCATAATTTCTCATATTTGTATATTATTTCCCCAAGTTCTTGTTTGTTGACCCCCCACCTCGCCCCACCCCACCCACATACATCAACTTTATATTAGTTTTTAAATGGAAGATGAGAAGATTGCTGAAGTCCTTTTATAATTAAAAAAATTTCCCAAAATTTCTTTTGCTCAGACAAAACCCTTTTATATCTTTCTTTTTTTTTTTTGATAAAAACATAACTTTTTTTAATAATTCAAATCATCCAAGAGATAGTTCAAGATACAAAGAGGTGGAGAACTCCACACATATGGACTAACAAAAGAAAAAGCTTCCCTCGCTAATACATGAGCAACCCTATTGCCATTCCTTCGAACAAAAGTTACCGAAAAGGCGGGTTCACTTTGTAATAACAACCGACATTCATTCAAAATATTGTCATATTCCGATATCCCAAATTCAAAATGGCGGACCGTCCACCACGTATTTCGCATCCGTCTCGACAATTAACTCGCTCAAGCCCAAGTTCTTTGTCCACGACAATGCTTCTCTCGATCCCAATAGCCTCGACCTTTCTCGTGACTTCATATAACCCCTCAAACACTACATCAGACGCGCAACAACAAATTCCCCTCTATCATCTCTAACCACCATAGCAATCCCTGTGGAGTTTTTATTTATCGATAATGAGGCATCCACGTTACATTTAAAAGATGGGAAAATTGATGGTCTGCCACCTATCCATTTGTTGATGAAAATCACCACCATCAGTTTCATTAGCAACATTCATGCAAATAGAATTAGCAAGACACCAGCTACTAAAGCACATTTGTTTGCAAATGAATTACTCGAATTACTGCAGCCCGTTTCTTGTTTCCATAGCACCTCATTACGTTCTTTCCATAGGCTCCATAGTATCATGATAGATTTAGCAACAATCAAGTCATCTTTGTGCCTCGAGAACATTCTCCACAAAATCTTTCATTGACTCTGCATTACTACTCCACTCAAAGAACCAGCTTCCTTCAAACAGGCCTTCTCCCAAAGACTCCTTGCAAATTACACTAAGAAAAACACATGCCATCCTGTTTCATAATCAACCTCGACAGAGAACACAATTACAATCCACCACAACATGTCTCCTCGATAGATTACTACGAGTAGGAATGCTTTCAAGACACACCCTCCACACAAAATGTTTCACTTTTGGGGGAATCTTTAATTTCCATAAATTTTTCCACATCCTAGTCACACATCTTGAATCTTGATTACCTTCATTCAAATAAATTCTATAACCACTCTTGACTAAATATTTGCCATTTTTTGAAAAATGCCAAATCATTATGTCCTCGATGAAGAATATTATTCAAATGAATTGAACAATATGCTTAGCATCTCTCATTAAAAATCTCATCCACCAACTCAATATCCCATTGTAGCGACCACTGGTATCATTAAATCATGAACTCGAAGATCTCGAAATTCCAAATCGAGTAGGTGTTGTAACCCGAAATTCGACCCATCTCTAATCCATGGTTCCTTCCATACTTGAATGCTCGAGCCATCTCCAATTCTCCATCTCACCCCCTTTTTAAGCACCACTTGGGAACTCCAGATACTTCTCCAAATAAAACTAGGACACGATCCTAGTTTAGCTTCAAGAAAATTCCCATTTGGAAAATATTTGGCTTTGAAAATTCTCGTAACTAAAGCATCCGGATATTCAATAAATTTCCAACCTTGTTTACCCAAGAGGGCCAAATTAAAGCAAAACAAATCTCTAAATCCCAAACCACCTTCCTCCTTACGAACACACATCTTATCCCATTTCACCCATTTAATACCTTTCGAACTTTCTTTACTATTACTCCACCAAAAAGCATTTAACATTTTTTCAAGATCTTGTAACAGAGATAAAGGCAAAAGAAACGTACTCATTACATATGAAGGAATAGCTTGTGCAACAGCTTTTATCAGAATTTCCTTCCCTCTTCGCGAAAGCTTTTTTCCTTGCCACATCTGAATATTCTTCCACATTTTATCTTTTACATACCGAAAGACACCCTTCTTATTCCTACCAATAAGAGATGGCAACCCCAAATATCTCCCTGTATTAAGGTTTTGCCGAACTCCCAAAATCTGACACAAGGTCTCCTTCACCGACTGCGAAACATTAGAACTAAACATAATCCCGGATTTGCCAAAATTAACCCCTTGACCCGATGCCAGTTTATAATCCTCCAAAATTCGAATAATATACTCACATTCATCCGTTGAAGCTCTAAAAAATAAGAGTCTGTCATCCGCAAAAAATAGGTGCGAAATAGACGGGGCTCGTCTACACACTCTCACCCCATGAATACGGCCTTTAGTTTCCGCATCTTTAATCAAAAAAGAGAGACCCTCGGCACACAAAATAAAGAGATAAGGCGAAAGAGGGTCGCCTTGTCTTAGGCCACGCTCCGGGATAATAGGACCAACTGACTCTCCATTAACTCCAATACTATATCGAACTGAGGTAACGCACATCATAATCCAACTAACCCAACTTCTATCAAATCCCATTTTTAACATCATCGATTTTAGAAAACTCCAATTCATACTATCATAAGCCTTACTAATATCAATCTTTAAAACCACATCACCAAATTTACCTCTCGCCTTCCTCTTCATGCTATGTAAAATCTCGAAAGCAATCAACATTATCAATAATGGATCTTCCAGAACAAATCTTTGATTGATTGGAGGAAATCAAACCGTAAATCACCTTTTTAAGCCTATTAGCCAAAACTTTTGCCAATATTTTATAAATCACGTTGCTCAAGGATATAGGGCGCCAATCCTTTAAACTAGTCGGATCATTACATTTAGGTATTAAGACAATGTTTGTATCATTAATACCTTCCGCAAAAACCCTCTCCGAATCCAACTAGTACACGCTTTATAAACCTCATCTCCTATCATCGGCCAAAATCTTTGGAAAAACGCCGGATTAAAACCATCGGGCCGGAGATTTGTCCTGGATGCATTTGTTTTACCGCTTCTTGTAAATTCGCCATTGAAAAATTAGCGACTAGACTCTTATTCTTTCCTCAAACACAAGCTCGAACAACGCCAAAAATGCGTCTCGATCGTGTGTCCGGTTGCTCAAATAGATTAGTGTAGTACTCTTTGACAATACTACAAATCCCACCTATCTCCTCGCACTTTTGCTTCCCATGAGGATCTTGAAGCCTTGATATCCAATTTTTCTTCCTTCGAGCATTCACATATTTATGAAAAAAGCGCGTATTATTATCCCCCTCCTTTAGCCAATGAATTTTGGCTCTTTGTTTCCAATACCTTTCTTCTTGAGCTAGTAGTACCCCCCAATTTTAATCTCACCTCTTCAAACCTTCTTTGCTCACTTTCCCCATCCTTATCTCTTAGATCAGACAAAATAAGATTACACCTTTTAATCTCTTGTCTAGTCTGTCCACGCTTCTTATTCCCCCAAGCCATTAAAGATTGAGCTGTTATATTTAAACGACATTGAATCTGTCTCCCAGATGTATTATTCCAGGCACCTCGAACCACATCTACTAAACCTTCTTCTTGCAGCCAACAATTCTCGAACTTGAACTTCCGGGGAATTTTCTGTTGAATAACAACACAAGTATCTAAAACAAGTGGGGAATGATCGAGATAAAGCTAATGAATTCTTCAATACAAAGACTAGGAAAAACATGCAACCATTCCGTTGTCACCATAGACGATCAATACGTTCTTCAACCGCATTCACACCTCCCTTACCACGAGACCAAGTGAACGGATACCCATTAATAGGAAGATCTTGCAAGTCGCAGTCCAAGACCGCTTCCCTAAACCCCTGAAAAAGCCAATTTGGATGTTCATGTCGCCCCTTTTTATCCTCCGGTTGCAACATATCATTAAAATCGCCGACACAACACCACGGTACCGTACTTAATGTTTTAAGATGTCAAAGAAAATTCCACGACTCCCTCCTTCTTGATCGCTCCGGGAATCCATAAAAACTGGTCAATCTCCAACTTGATCTATTGTGCTCATGAACGATAGTATCGATATGATTTCGCGAGTAGCCTGTGATATTAATCACATTGTTTGACTTCCATAATATTCCAACACCACCGCTTCTACCCAGCCGATCAACTGAAAAACAACAATCGAAACTAATACTACGTCTAACCTCCTCTAATTTATTAGCATGCGACAAAGTTTCAAACAAAAAAATAACATCCGGTTTGTGAGCCCGAACAAGCTCACGAATGGTAGGAATTGCCAGGGGATGACCCAAACCCCGACAATTCCAACTTAAGATGATCATTGGGCTCGGCGGGTCTAGAGTCCAGAACCCGCCGCTAAAAAATTAGAAACATCTCGGAGAGCTAGTCCACTCTCATTATCGACTACTTTCGACCCATCGCTGCACACATTACTATTTTGGGCCACTCCTCCATCTGGGCCTCTTCGTCTCTTACGATCCTCTGAGCCCAATGAAACTTCCTCCTTATCCTCCAAATTTCGAATTTTGTAACTGTTATGTTGAACAACAGTTACCCCCAAATGAAGGGGATTTGATTTATTAGCTTTCATTTATAGAAAGGAATAAATCGCGTTATTTTATTATTTATGCCAAGGAAGGAAAATAATCCCATAAAATACGGTAACCTAAAAAAAATGGATATATCAATATATGATATATCATGTACGAAGATTCTGAAATCTTTATCTCCATCATCATGTACACGTATCATTCATCCAATATAGTAGAATATGAATGGAATAGGAAAAGTCGAACATAAAATCGTAATCCGATCGCGTTTTAAACTTCACCGGGATTGTCTCTCAAACTCAAAATTGAATATCAGGATTTTAAGAGTCAAAAATTTAACTAATTATTAATTTTATGTCCACTAACTATTAATTGTATGTCGTGGATCATTGGTTTTATCTAATTTTGATTTCAATATTTTTTCCCTTTGTATATTATCCTCTTTCCAAAGCAAAAACCTATTTTTCCAAAAAACAAAAAAGAGAAAATTTATATTAGTAGATTGGTACTTGTAAACACACGACTACAATAGGCCCAACAATCATTCTCTTTCTCGAGCGTCGTTTCAAATTCGGCATTAGGGTTTCCTTCTTTAATCCCAGATCCGACCATGGATTCTGCACTACATTCGTCATCATCCAAGCGGCGGCGACTTTTGCAATCTCAAGAGCTTCTGTGCATTCCTTGTTGGCGCAGTTGGTTTGCGGATGCGAAGCTCAAGAATGCTTTCGAGATATACTTTGTAGACCTAGCTTCTACTGACTATTCTATTGGTAAAATTTTATCTCCTACCCTTTTAATTGATCTGATTATTTCCAAGCCCACACTGTTTGTGTTCTAGGATCGAAACTTTATATGTTTCAGTCAAATCATTATCGTAATTTACATGGTTCAGGGACGTGCGTAGCTACCATTAAGTTATCAAAATATTTAACTAAGACCAACGTTAAAGTTGATGATAATATGATAAGGTACACCACTTCTATGTGGCACTCCAAAAAATCCCCTAAAGCTATTCCAACCCCAGATGGGAAGCTCCTAGTTTTTTCATTTCATATCCTGTTTAATCCTCATATTGATGATGAAACTACTCGTCCATTTGATTTTGAGTTGTATGATCCTGCGACTAAACGGTGGAAAGTACTGCCGCGAATATACGACAATTGGGAAAGGAAGCGTAAGCTCTGTTGTGGCTCTTTTTCCGTTCATGCGGTTGGTTTCATAACTGAGTCTATGTTGATCATTAAAACTGAAATCGGGATGTTTGAACTTGATTTCGAGTCATCTAGAGGTTGGGAAGATTGGGTTACCCCTGCTCATAAAATTCCCCGTCATCCTGGTGTTTCCTTTTCAGTAATTGGCGGTGGTGAGTTATATGTCAGTCCGTACTACGCTTTTGATATTAATACCCCGAAAATGGACAATGTGTGTTATTACTTCCCGCGAACAACATTTGATACTAACGATTATGAGTTACGAGCTTCCGATGGTATCATGCAAACTTTGGATGATGATGGAAAATGCAATTTTTGCCTCGTCCAAACAGCCATAAATATACACACCAAGTATCCTCATCTAGTTATAGATGTATACAATTGTGATCTTGCCAAATACAGAGAGGATAAGCAGAATATGATTGCCAAATACAAAGAGGATAAGAAGTATCTGAAAGCCAAATACAAAGAGGATAAGCAGAAATTGAAAGACAACTACAAAGGTGATGATAGTAGTAAGAAAACAACGAGATTGGATGTGAAAGAAAAATACTTACAAGATAAGATGGATCTGAAATTCGAAGAGGCTACTCAACTTAGCACAAGAGTCGACAAGTCTTTTAAATTTGACCTAGACAGTCAAAGCAGCTCTTTTTTTGCCCCTCTTACTTTGTCTTTTGTTATCTTGAAGTGATTTGGTGAAACTGGCTTGACTGTAGATTATTTTTGGTTATTGTAATTTTTGTCCCTGATCGGTTTGGTGAAATCAAATTGATTGTGGGTTATTATTATCGTATTCTAGTTGTTGTATCTTGAAGAATCTGATACATGTTTTAATGCTTTCAGTTTGAATTTACCTATGTAAATTATTGGCTTCATTGATGATTTTAGTGTTTCATCACATTTAGATTATTTTATTGCGTGATTTAAAAACTGAGTTAGTTGCATAGAAGAGGTAGATTTTAATGGTCTAGTTGAATACTTGAGAAAACATATATGTAAAAATTCTGCCAGAAAATTTATTTAATCAACTTGAATAGTTTGTGTTGTTCTTTTTTCTCTTGGAAGAAGAGAAATGATACATCGAGTCAAGAAAATAAAGGGAATGGAGAGGATAAGCAATTGGAATTTTAATTATTATTGTATCTGTAATTGTATCCAAATAGTAACTTTAATTATAAATCCAAATTTCGTATATGATAATCTCAATTAATGAATCTTAACCCGAAACTCAAAAAATGCCGTATTTGAACCTTGTTCAACGTGGAAAAAATCAAACCTTCCAACCTTAAAAAACATAAAATATCTATAAAAAAAATTAATTTTATGATTATGTGTCGGATTGCTAGTTTTCACAGATCATTTTTTATTTTTCCATCAATTCCTTCTTTTACTCTTTGAAATTTCCCCAAATTCAGTCAAAAACTAAAAAGAAAAAAAAATGGTTGCAACCGTAAAATTTCCGTAAAATTGCAACCTTCATCTACGGCCAGTTTTTTCCGATCAATTCCATTGCCACTCAGAACAAGTTGGGCAATCAAGAATGAAACGCTAATTGGAATTTGAATAGAAATTTTATGTCAAAATTGAAAACTTTTGTAAGAATTTTGAACAAAAATATTTGATGTCAAAGAAAAAACGACTGATGTTTTCCCTTTTTTTTTTTGAAACAAAAAGACTGATGTATAGTCACGTGAAAGGACAATAAAATAGTCTTGAGCGACTCGATGAAGTGATGCAAATGTAGGGATTCGAACTTTAAATCTATAGCCCTCAAGAACCCAACTTACCCTAGGCCTGTTGTATGAAAATGAACAACGGAAGTATTTCAAAAGAACTCTTATCCCTCGAGGAAGGATAATGAATTTTGTTCACCTTATTAATAGAAAGACTTTAGTAAGCTTGTATGGATTAAGTAAATAAAGTGGGCTCACGTACATAAAACGATGGTTCACATTTGAACAATTGATGTCTCCGTATTAACATCGTTTTAAAAACCCATGTCAAATTTAATTACTACATCAATCGATTTTCGATAGACATCGGTTAAAATCTGATGTCTTTGAGTGTTTTTCTTGTAGTGCTAGTATTGTTACATTTTGACAAGAAAAAATGATACATAAAATGTCATATGTCAAATTTTAGAAGTATTACTTCAATATGTTAAAATTGAAGACTTAAATGTATCACTAAAAAAAAGTGTAACTAAAAAACAACAAAAGTGATATCTTATACTATAGGTAGCATGGACAAGTGCATCACCGATCAAATTAGTATTACCTATTATTTATCGTAATATTTTATAGTTATTAGATAATATTTTTTAAGTGTTACCTAATGTCACTTTTTTGCATGAAAGGGGGAGCAACGTGTGTGCAAACATGAAAAATCATTGAATGGGTTGAAACAAGCATCCAAAAATCGGTAACACAAATTCACCGCGACGCTCATTGATATTGGTTTCGACAGTCACATGTAGATCGCCTTGTTTATATTTATGGCACCTCATAAATAGCAACTCTCATTTATGTGGATGATGTTATGATTACTGGTACTGATTCAATAGGGATACAGAAGTTAAACTACTTGAACGAGAAATTCAAGATGAAAGATCTCGAGAAATTAAGGCATTTCTCTAAAAGTGATTGTGCTAGTGATCCAGATGATCGAAGATCCATTACAAGTGTCTTTTTTGGAGATAATTTGGTTACCTAGGAATCTAAGAAGCCTCATTTTCTAGATCAAGTAATTAATCGTAATACAAGAGTTTAACTGTTGAAATCCGGTGCTTTTTAGGCCTGTAATCATGGCCCAACCTGGCCTTATCTTCAGGTCGGGCCTAAATTGCTAGCTCTACGTAATACAACTTTACTCATGATTGATTTTGATGAGTAAGTATTTCTCGTGATATTTTAATCATGTATTGTAATAATCCAAGTGCAATATTGTTGACATCTAGTCTATCGGAATCCAGTTCAATATTAACGTACTGGACTCATGGATATTAGACACCATTTCATAAAGGATTTGATTGAAAAATCATAATTCCCATTGTCATATTGTCATTGAGAATCAGAGAATCAGTTAGCTGACATTTTCACTAAATCATTAGATTTCGAGAATGTTTTTGTTTTTCTCGTAAAAATTTCAAAAGTCTTCAATAATTTTCAGTTTTTAATCCATCTTCAGAATTTTAGACGAATTTGCATATGTTAAACAATTTTCCAGATTTTAATAATTTAAATTTATATTTGAAATAATTGTTAGATTTTTAACAAAAATTTTCAGTTTTTTAAAAAACAAATCAGATTTTTAAAACATTTATTAGTTTTAAAAACAACTTAATTTTGAGTTTTTTAGAAATTAAAATTCGTTTAAATATTTTAAATAAATTTCAAATTTGGTTTTAAAAAAAAATCAGATTTTTTAAAACAGTTTATATTTTATTTAAAAAAATTCATATTTTATTTTTTGTAATTTTTAAAATAATTTCGATTTTTTTTTACAATTTTTAGTTTTTTAAACATATTATCAATTTTTCTATATTTTAATTTTAGATTTTAAATAATTTTTGAATTTTTAAAACTTTGTTAAAAAAATAAAAATAATTTTAAATTTTGTCAAAACAATTTTAAGAATTGTTAGACAATTTTCAAAAATCTCAAATATTTTATTTATTTATTTAATTTTGGAAGAAATGCACTTTTGGATCCGTAAAAATAGGGTTAACGGTCCGTTAAGTTTTCCACTAGTTTTGGGATTAAAGATGCAACTGTTGAAATCCGGTGCTTTTTAGGCCTGTAATCATGGCCCAACCTGGCCTTATCTTCAGGTCGGGCCTAAATTGCTAGCTCTACGTAATACAACTTTACTCATGATTGATTTTGATGAGTAAGTATTTCTCGTGATATTTTAATCATGTATTGTAATAATCCAAGTGCAATATTGTTGACATCTAGTCTATCGGAATCCAGTTCAATATTAACGTACTGGACTCATGGATATTAGACACCATTTCATAAAGGATTTGATTGAAAAATCATAATTCCCATTGTCATATTGTCATTGAGAATCAGAGAATCAGTTAGCTGACATTTTCACTAAATCATTAGATTTCGAGAATGTTTTTGTTTTTCTGTAAAAATTTCAAAAGTCTTCAATAATTTTCAGTTTTTAATCCATCTTCAGAATTTTAGACGAATTTGCATATGTTAAACAATTTTCCAGATTTTAATAATTTAAATTTATATTTGAAATAATTGTTAGATTTTTAACAAAAATTTTCAGTTTTTTAAAAAACAAATCAGATTTTTAAAACATTTATTAGTTTTAAAAACAACTTAATTTTGAGTTTTTTTAGAAATTAAAATTCGTTTAAATATTTTAAATAAATTTCAAATTTGGTTTTAAAAAAAAATCAGATTTTTTAAAACAGTTTATATTTTATTTAAAAAAATTCATATTTTATTTTTTGTAATTTTTAAAATAATTTCGATTTTTTTTTACAATTTTTAGTTTTTTAAACATATTATCAATTTTTCTATATTTTAATTTTAGATTTTAAATAATTTTTGAATTTTTAAAACTTTGTTAAAAAAATAAAAATAATTTTAAATTTTGTCAAAACAATTTTAAGAATTGTTAGACAATTTTCAAAAATCTCAAATATTTTATTTATTTATTTAATTTTGGAAGAAATGCACTTTTGGATCCGTAAAAATAGGGTTAACGGTCCGTTAAGTTTTCCACTAGTTTTGGGATTAAAGATGCAACTTTTGATTCGTATGAGACCAAATTTGCTAAAACAAATCAATTGGACGAAAAGTGCAAACTAAAAGTGCTTGGCACCTTTTCTTATAGAACGAAAAGTGTATTTTTCTCGCCCCGCCCTTGATTGTTGCATGCAATTATCCCTTGTTTTTAATTGATTTTAGTTTTTAAATGGAAGATGAGAAGATTGCTGAAATCCGTTCATAATTAAAAAAATTCCCCAAAATTTTGCCCAAACAAAAACCTTTTATCTCTTTCCATCATCACCAAATTTACTATAATTGCAAGGAAGGAATCAATCACGTTATTTATGCTAAGGAAGGAAAAGAATCCCAAAAAGTACGGTAACACAAACAAAACTGTATATATCAATATATCATGTATTTAACTAATGTTTTTAGTTTTTTATTTTCTTCTCTTTAACTTTTCATTTTCCCTAACTCTAAGTTCCAAACAACTACAGTAGGCCTCGTTTAAATTCGGCGTTAGGTTTTGCTTCTCTAATCCGATGGATTCAACACTACATTCGTCATCATCCAAGCGCCGGCGACTTTCTCAATCTCAACAGCTTCTGTGCATTCCTTGTTGGCGTGGTTGGTATGCGGGTGTGACGATCAAGAATGCTTTCTACATATACTTTGTAGACCTAGCTTCTACCGATAATTCTATAGGTAAAGTTTTATCTCCTGCCCTTATAATTGATGCTGATTATTTCCAAGCCGAAACTGTTTGTGTTTTAGGATTGAAACTTTATATGTTTCAGTCGAGTGATAATCCTGATTTATCTAGTTCGTGGACGTCAGTAGCTACCCTTAAGTTATCAAGATATTTAACTAAGACCAACGTTAAATTGGATGATAATATGATAAGGTATACCAGTTCTATGTGGCACCCCAAAAGATTTCCTAAAGCTATTCCAACCCCAGATGGGAAAATCGTAGTATTTTCATCTCATATTTTGTTTGATCCTTATGTTGATGATGAAACTACTCGTCCATTTGATTTTGAGTTGTATGATCCTGCGACTAAACGATGGAAAGTACTCCCTCGAATATACGACAACTGGGAAATGGAGCGTAAGCTCTCTGGTAGCTCTTTTTCCGTTCATGCAGCTGGTTTTATAAGTGAATCTACGTTGATCATTAAAACTGAAATTGGGATGATCTTGAGCTCGAATCATCTGGAGGTTGGCAAGATCGGGTTACCTTTGCTCGTAAAGCTCCCCCTCATTCTGGTGTTTCCTTTTCAGCAATTGGCGCTGGTGAGTTGTGTTTCACTCCGCACTACGCTTTCGATGTTAATACCCCGAAAGTACACAATGTGTGTTATTACTTCCCGCGAATAGCATTTGATACTGACGATTATGAGTTACGAGCTTCCGATGGTATCATCCAAACTTTGGATGATGATGGAAAATGCAATTTTTGCCTTGTTCAAACAGCCATAAATGTACACACTGAGTGCCCTCACCTAGCTATAGATGTATACAATTGTGATCTTGCCAAATACAGAGAGGATAAGCGGAATATGATTGCCAAATACAAAGAGGATAGGAAGAATCTGAAAGCCAAATACAAAGACGATAAGCAGAAGTTGAAAGACAACTACAAAGGTGATGATAGTAGTAAGAAAACAGCGAGATGGGATTTGAAAACGAAATACTTACAGGATAAGATGAGTCTCAAATCCGAAGAGGCTACTCAACTTAGCACAAGGGTCGACAAGTCTTTTAAATTTGACCTAGATATTCAAAGAAGCTCTAGTTTCGCCCCTCTTCCGTTGTCTTTTGTTTGGCCACTGCAAAAATAGCCACATATGTTGGGCTGAAATATTTGGGTTGATTATGGAAATGACTGATTTTTTATGTTCATAAAATTGATGGTTCATTAGATGGTGTGGCGATGCTTGTGGGTACCAACCAGTCTTTGGTTATGCTTTTTTTACTTATATCTATTAGTTATACCTTTGTTGTTTCCTTCCGAATTTGTTTTGATGATATCCGACATTTTGATGCATTAATTGTTTGATGGATCTTTAGAAGCTGAAGCTTGCAATTGATTTAAGATGGAAATGCAAATTCGAGTAACATTTATCATTCCATATTTCTTTAATTTCTTCTATACTTATTTGTGTAAATGTATTTTCATCTTCTGTTGTGGGTTAGTTTTCTGATTCGAGTTGTTGTATCTTGAACTGATTTGGTGAAACTCACTTGACTGTAGGTTAATTTTGCTTATTGTAATTGTTGCATCACTGGTCGGTTTTGTGAAATCAATTTGATTGTGGGTTAATTTCCTGATTATATTTGTTGTATTTTGAAGTGATTTGGTGAAATTGAATTGATTGTGGATTATTATTTTTTATTATTATCATATTATAATTGGTTTCATTGATGATTTTAGTGTTTCATCAACATTTAGATAATTTTATTGTGTGATTTAAAAACTGAGTTAGTTGCATAGAACAGGTAGATTTTAAAAGAATATTTATATAATAGGCATACAATTTGTTTTTTACAAGATACAAAATAAAACATCCAATTAGAAAAATAGAGCATCCGAATTGAAATTTGATAAACGTAGATTTATGTGTGCTTTGTGTATTCTCTCAAATTCTGAAATATGATTGCTTTATTTAGTGGATTCCTAGTTTTCTAGTACAATCAAAAGGCATCTCTTTGGCATCTCATATAATCTTTCTTGAACCTAAATTATTCCAAGAAGAATTCTTAAAAATGTTTATCTTATATTCTCCATATTTTTATAAGTTAGATTTGGCATCCACTAAAATTCCGCAATTAAAAATTGGCATTTCATATCATTCTTGAACCTAAATTATTCTAAGAAAAATTCCTAAGAATGTTCATCATATCTTCTCCATTAATTTTCAATACTTTACTTCGACGTCACGTGTTTGAATCTGTGTGGTGACAGTTTTCTGCTGAAATATTACAGAAGTTGTCTCTGGATTTGTGTCACGTTGGTCCTCTCCCTTGCAGATCTGTCACTCGTGCATATTCCTTGATTTACAACATGTCTGGTCAAGTAGTCTCTGGCATATTGTGGTTTCGACTTGGATAAACCCTTTTAATTAAAAACAAAAAAAAAATTATATCCCAAAACCTATATCCTTTATCATAGCAATAATTAATCAATTAAAAAACACGAGATAGTGCCATAGTGGAACCTTTTGACATATAATTATATGCCTGATTGCTTATTTTATCTGATTTTTTTTTTTTTTTGAGCAGAGCTTATTTTATCTGATTGATTACTCCTTAACTCAAAAACCTATCCTGATACGGATTGCCACTCACAAACTAGACAGCAATAACATTACTATTTTAATCTGAAATTGGTTGTCCATTAGGTTTTATGGATATATTATTTTTTTATTAACAATAGTAGCAAATTATGCACTAGCAAATATTTTTTAAAAAAAATACCTTAATAGCAAACACTACTATTCGTAGTTGTACAGTGTTAAGACTTTTGAAACTTTAATATAATAATTTCATAAAAAAATTACAGTTTAAGAAATTAATTAGATAGATGAGGGATATATATAATGGGAACAAATTAAGCTTCATAGGCATGTTATCATAAATTTGAGATTAAAAAAAAAAAAGAAGATTCATAAATTAGGCAAGAGTAATTAGTAGTCAAAGAGGAAAAATGAAATAGTTGCTTTTTGAATGGGGAACAAATACAAGTGGAGTGTAAAATGACCACAATATATAGCTAAAGGGCAATGAATTATTGTGGATCATATGGCCTTCGTTTTTGCTATTATTGTTTTTTTATTTTTTTATTATTTATTTTTTGCCTTTTAAAGAGAAGTTGTATTTTCTCAAATATATTGTTAACAAAAATGTTGGTTTCTTACATTACAGAACGTGAAATAATATAACTCAAGATTTTGTAACTAAGTTAGGGAATTAGAACTTAATTGTGGATTCATTGAAAAGTGGAACAAGACTAAAGAAAATATAACAAACAATATAATTAATGTTTTACATAATCATTTTTTTTTAAAAGAACTCAGCCCCGTCATTGCAAGTACTTGAACCCGAGCCTCGTCATTGCGAATAATGCATGTGGTCAATGGACTAACCCCATGATTTTACATTATCATTTTATATAATACAATAACAAATATAGTTATCACTAAACAATATGAGGTAAAATAGATAGATCTATCACTCCTTCAATATTAGAAAACACTGGCAATGGGTTCATTGACTATAGGAGTTGAAAATATATGGACCATGCAATTTTATCAGTGACTATTTTTTTCATGTTTTACAAAATCAGACGCCTAAAAATGACAAGTGAAAGTGAAAAGTTCCTTCAACAGTTCTTCCAATCCCTTTTTAAATGGATTCGAGAGTAATAAAAATTGGTTTATGTATGAAATGACACAGAGAAAGATTAAAACATATATTTATAGATCAGTTGTTATTGCTTCCTTTGGCACAATGCCATAGCCAACAATAATCGGGTGACCGATATACGAAATTGAGGTGAACTAGATAAAAAATTAAAAAAAAAACCAAATGCGAGCTACGTCATTGCCGTGGCATATGCGAGCTGGTGAATATTTGAAGGAAACTCTTACTGAATAACATCTGTGTGGATTTGATTCGGGAGAGATCAATTATTATTAGATTTGGTGGGTCGAACATAATTGTTCTTTTACTTGGGAGAATCTGGTTGTACGTCAGCAGACGTACCATAACACTGGTCAGTATGTGCACATCACATGGTTTACCTTAGTGGCAACGTAAGGGGCCGTAACTGATGTTCAGGTATAATCAAGCTTACGTCTAGAAGTTGAGTTATAAAAAAAAGTATAATATATATTATAGTATCATATAAATAAATCATGACTCGTTAAACTTTTTAAGCACAATTCAATTACAAGATCAAATTTTTGGTTATGAGATGTTATAAACAGGGAGGGAGTCAGGGATATTGTCAATCATCCGATCGCATTTGAAGATATCAATATTTCACTTTATAGTTATATAATTACATAGAAACTCCAATAAGGAACAACCCTATTAAAATCTTTTTTTTAGGGGTACTTAAAAAGTATTTAAGTGAGCAACATGGAATTTTTTTCTACCCATAAATACATGGCATATATTCTTGAACATTGTGGGGGAAAACCTAATGTGTTTCTGAATATATGTTTATATTCATGTGATGACGTACAGTCATTGATCTTATTCCTTAGTTACAGGAATAATGGCCTTTTGATGTCTAACAAACTTAGGAAAATGGAAGAATCATTCTCCATCAATTTTTTTGAATTATTATAAAAAAAAAACATGTGCAAAGTTTATATCCTTATAAATTTAACTTGAATAACAGAATTTACCTAATTAATTGATTATTTAATTGCACCCCTGATAACAAATGTGACAAATCTATTGTTTAAATTAACTGGCTGAAAAACAAGGTTTGTAGATTTAGAGTTTAGACCACAATCCCACCTAGGGGTGGCCAAATGGAACCGAAATTGGGTTCCAACGAAACCAGAACCGTAGTCAACGGTTCTTAAACCGGAACCAAAACCGTGTAAGCCGATTCCGATTCCGGTTCCTAGGTCTCAAAAACCGTGGAGCCATCGGTTGGAACGTCTGTGGAACCGTGATGGAACCGTTTTTTTAAGGTTAAAACCAACAATTTTGTTTTGGTAAATACATGTTATAAGAAATGTTAATGTTTATTATGATGTTTTATTTTCGTAACTACATGAGACACGTTTTAGACCAACTGTTTATTATGATGGAGCCTTAACAATTGCAGCAGTGTCCTCCAAGACAGGGTCAGCTGACTCCCCTTCACTTGTATCAGCCTTTTCTTTTGTTTTTTTTAAACTTTATTAACTTTTATTTTTTTTGTTACCTGATGTGATTGGAACATTTTTCTTTTGATTTTATATACATTTCCATTTAATTAAAAAAAAATCTTATTTTTCTTTCTTTCTTTCTTTTTCTTGTCACGCCATATATGCTCTATCATCTTTGCATTCTCATCACGCACCATATAACTCATCCTAACAGAAACCAACAGCTAATTCAAGAATCCCATGCACTCAACCCTGCATTATTACTCAACCAATATATACATACATACATATATATATATATATATACACACACCATTGTTCTGAAAATCCCGTCTAACCCCAATTAGTCTCCGCCTAGGCGCTAGGCCTCACTTGTCCGTCTTGGTTATTCTTCCAATTAGGCTCCGCCTAACTCTATCTAGGTTCCGCCTAACTCCGCTCAGGCTGTAGTCAGACGCTAGACCTCAGTCTACCGCCCAATCAGTGCCTAGTATTTTTTAGATCACTGATACACACATAAGCTGACAAATCTTCCACTTCATAGTTCATATATAATTAACAAACTCTGTATCTCTGCATCATCACCTCAACAATCCATGGAGCAAAAATGCCCTGTAAATTTCAATCACAAAACCCTCTACACAGAGCTCAAAACCCAATGTCGTATCACAATCCCCTTAATCGCAATGAATTTCACATGGTTCGCCAAAATCGCCATCACCACCGCCTTTCTCGGCCGGCTCGGCCAGCTTCCCCTGGCCGGCGGCACCCTCGGCTTCACCTTCGCGAACGTCACCGGCTTCTCCGTCCTGAGCGGACTCTGCGCCGCCATGGAGCCGATCTGCGGCCAAGCTTTTGGCGCCAAAAATTTCAAGCTCCTCCACAAAACACTTTCAATGGCGGTCTCTCTGCTTCTCGCAGCATCGATCCCAATTTCAATTTTGTGGCTCAATGTCGATAAAATTCTAATTCGATTCGGGCAGCAGCACGAAATCGCGATCGTGGCGAAGAAGTATCTGATTTATATGATCCCTGATTTGGTCATAACTTCGTTTTTATTTCCATTGAAAGCGTATCTGAGCACGCAGAACATAACTGTCCCGATCATGGTCAGCTCGGCCCTGGCGGTGGCCTTTCACGTCCCGATTAACGTTTTTCTTTCGAGGATGAAAGGAATCGAGGGGATATCGATGGCGGTTTGGATTACGGATTTTGTCGTTGTGGCGCTGCTCGGGATTTACGTTCTGTTATCAGAACAGAGAAAAGGGGGGAAATGGAAGGAAGGCGGTTTTTGGGACCAGAAAACTAGTGATTGGATGCGATTGGTGAAATTATGCGGGCCATGTTGTCTGACAACGTGCCTCGAGTGGTGGTGCTACGAGATATTAGTCCTCCTGACGGGCCGTCTCCCGGACCCCACCCGATCAGTCGGAGTTTTAGCCATCATTTTAAATTTCGACTACTTGTTGTACTCTGTTATGCTGTCGCTCTCGACGTGCGCGTCGGTCCGCGTGTCGAACGAGGTCGGCGCGAACTGTCCCGGGACCGCGTCCCGGGCGGCGCGCGTCTGTCTAAGCATAAGCATGGTGTCAGGGTTTCTCGGGGGGTCGGTGATGGCGGGGGCGAGAGGCGTGTGGGGGCCGTTGTATAGCCGGGATAGAGGGATCGTGAGGGGCGTGAAGAGAGCGATGGTGGTGATGGCGGTCGTCGAGGTGGTTAATTTTCCGTTGGCCGTGTGCGGTGGGATTGTGAGGGGGACGGCTCGGCCGTGGCTGGGGATATATGCTAATATTTGTGGGTTTTATTTGTTGGCTTTGCCTTTGGGAGTGGTTTTGGCCTTTAAGATGGATATGGGGTTGGGGGGATTGTTGGTGGGGTTTTTGGGTGGAGTTGTGGTGTGTTTGGTTCTGCTTTTGGTGTTTGTTGTGAGGATTAATTGGGAGGATGAAGCCGATAAGGCACAAATACTCACTTGTCATGAAGAGAATGTGGAAATTAGTGATGAAAATGAAGATCATAGGAACATGAAACCATTAGATACTATTGTATTATGACATTTTTCCTTGTTTTTCTTGCTTCTTATGCGGACGGGTCAGAAACATGTTTCATCTCATATTTTATTGTACGGATGATTACCACGTGTATAGAACTCACCAAATATCGTTCTATACACAGTGACAGTCATTTGTGCGGTGATATATGAAATAAAACACGCTTCAGAATAGATCCCATCCACTTCTTTTGATTCTAAGGAATCAAGAAATGTACATTACATTTTAGGAGAGTGTTATCTTTTTATTTTAGTAGGACAAGTATAGACTTTGATACTAATTTCATTCAAGTAGAAACTAATTAATTGAAATAGACTTTTGCACTAATTTTCTAGTAGTGTTGTTCATGTGCATGCATCCTACACATGAGAGTACATAACCTTGTTTTGAAATACCTATAAATAGCTAACATTTATCTAAATATTTTCTTATTTAACGAATAAGGCAGGGTTCATCTACTGAGTCAAACTTGTTCATTTGTAGGCGAGGACCTAACGTAGACAAAACCATGTCTAGGAATTTTGAGTCATTTGGCAAAATCACTTTTAAAGCTTTATAATCAAGAGTTCTAAACTATTCACAAAAGTTAATGCGACTAGTTCATTGGATCTATCTTGTATTTTATATTAAATAAGACGCAATCAATTTTAATTTTTGAAAAATTCTTTCTGCAATAGTCACATACAGTCCATAATATTCTATAAGTAATACATGCATTTGAAAAACAATCTAATCTTATAATATTATTTAATACTTCTATTGAAGTAAAAGAAAAGAAAAACCTTTCAATTTTCCCATCAAGAGGCCTTCAATAATTTTGGGACCTTAGGTCTCCGCCTCGGTGGCCTTAAGAATGCTCGGGTCTTACGCACGTGAAAGAATGAGTCGACAATATTGTCACAATCCGGTGTGATCATTTATTCCAAATTGTGTTTCATCTCTTATTCCGCCGCATGAATGATTGTGACATGTATAATTGAAACGGCGCAAATTGCCGTATGGTTCTCTGTTTTTCATATCTTCACAGAACACAACTTTACAACCAATATATACAAGAAGCTGAGACCTAATTTTCCTAAACTAAACATGGAAACAAGTATCTAAAGTTGGCTAAATGCAACTAATCAGCAACTCACAATATCTCCCAAATATACAATATTCACAGAATATTTCATCACCCCCCCTCAAGTTGGAGCATACAAATTGTGGATGCCCAACTTGCGAATAAAGAATTCGAATTGTTTCTGCCCCAAAGCTTTGGTAAAAATATCCGCTAGTTGAGCATACGTGGGGACATGGCCTGTCACAATGGTTCCCTTCAATATTTCATCCCGCACAAAATGACAATCAATGTCAATGTGCTTGGTTCGCTTCGTGAAAGACGGGATTAGCGGCGATATGTAAGGCGGCTTGATCACACAATATAATTTCATAGGTTGCAAATGAGCTACACCAAGACACCAAAGCAGCCCCTTCAACCATTTCAGCTCACAAGTCGTGGTCGCCATGGATCGATACTCCGCCTTGGCGGACGAGCGAAATATTGTATGCTGTTTCTTGGTTCTCCAAGAAACAGGAGAATGACCAAGCTGAACAAACCAACCCGTAAGAGAGCGCCGAGTCAAGGGGCAACTTGCCAATCGGAATCACACCATCCATATAGGCGCAAGTCACAATCAGCTCGCAACAAAATTCCTTGGCCCGGGTTTCCTTTCAAATAACGCACAACGCGAAGAACAGCTTCCCAATGGTCTTGTCTTGGTTGTTGCATGAATTGTGCTAGTGTATGCACAGAGTAAGAGAGTTCTGGTCGTGTGACAGAAAGATAAATCAGTCTGCCCACCAATCTACGATAACGTTCCGGATTATGAAGAAGTCTTCCTTTGGCCAATGGAAGACGATGATTCTGATCTAAAGGAAAGCCAACAGGCTTAGCTCCCAGCAAACCCACTTCAGAAATTATGTCCAACACATATTTCTTTTGACATAAGTAAATGCCAGTAGGACTACGGGCCACCTCGATCCCCAAGAAATATTTTAGGGCCCCCAAATCTTTCATATGGAAACAAGCACTCAAATAATTTTTGAAAGCCTGAATTGATGAACTATCATTCCCTGAAATAATAAGGTCATCAACATAGACCAACACATTTAGTTGCATATTGTGTCGTTGCAAAGTAAAAAGTGAGTAATCAGAATAAGATTGCTTGAAACCATATTGCTTCAAAGCACTAGCCAACTTAGCAAACCAACATCTAGGCGCTTGTCTTAGCCCATACAAGGACTTCCGCAGCTGACAAACCTTGTCATAGCCTTGATAGTGAAAACCGGGAGGTAACTTCATATATACTTCATCCGGAAGATCGCCATGCAAAAAGGCATTGTGAACATCCATTTGATGGAGTTCCCATTTCTTTGCCGTTGCAACAGCAAGAAACACACGCACCGTCACCATCTTTGCTACAGGAGCAAATGTCTCCGTGTAATCGAGACCTTCAACTTGATGGTTCCCAAGCATCACGAGTCGCGCTTATACCTTTCAATCGACCCATCCGAATTGTATTTAATTTTATACACCCACTTGCACCCAATGGCTTTCTTTCCTGGAGGCAATTTTTCCACTGTCCAAGTCCCATTATTTTCCAAGGCTTGTATCTCTTGTTGCATAGCATGTCTCCATCGTTCATCTTTTACAGCCTCGGCAAAAGTTTATGGTTCAGTTCCTGCAATAACCGCTGCCAAAAAGCGTCGATGCTGAAGAGAAAAATGATTACAATTTACATAATGTTCAATAGGATAAGGTGTACCTGAGGTATGTGATTGAGCAGATGAACTAGGCGAGGAGATCAACTTACACATGGTATGCGTCACATAATCACGTAGACGAGTGGATGGCGCTTTGTGGCGATAACCTCGACCCAAGGGTTCATTAGTCATAAATGTATCTGTAGTGCCCCCCCTTACGTCATTATTCTCACCATCTTCGTCAACCTCGTTAGCCTCCATATTTATTCCTCCAGAAGAATTTATCACATTGTCATTTTTCTGGCTATCCTCATCTACTGCTTGCCAAAATGTTACATCATCATTTCTAGCATCATCTTGAGGATAAGATTTGTCGCCCAATTCTTCATTCATATAAGGAATTTTATCCTCACAAAACACTACATCTCTCGAAACCAGAAACACTCCCAACTCTAAATCATATACTCGCCAACCTTTTTTTCCATAAGGATATCCGACAAAGACACATCTTCGACTACGACTAGCAAATTTGTCTCCTTTCTGAGTTTGATTATGCACATAACATAAACATCCAAATACACGTAAGTGTCCAAGTGAGGGCGTTTTACCATATAAAATTTCATATGGTGTTTTTCCATTCAAAACCAACGATGGTGTTCGGTTAATCAAGTATCCTGCAGTCAAGATGCATTATCCCCAGAATTTTATAGGAAGATTTGCCTGAAATCGTAATGCACGAGCCACATTAAGTATATGTCTATGTTTACGCTCTACTCTTCCATTTTGTTGAAGTGTGCCCACACAAGACGTCTCATGTACTATACCATGTTGTCGAAAATAATTGCTCATGCATTCAAATTCCGTACCATTATCACTACGCACAACTTTCACTTTCTTATTAAATTGACGCTCCACCATTGCCATAAAAGCACACAAATTTATTGACACCTCTTTTTTATTGTTTAACAAATAAAGACATACTCCTCGCGAATAGTCATCAACAATTGTTAAGAAATATCTTGCATCACAAAAAGATGGAGTTTGATATGGTCTCCATAAATCACAATGAATCAATTGAAACACGTCATTCGTTTTATTTTCACTAACAGGAAAACTGTCTCTTGTCTGTTTTGCTCGAAGACAAACATCACAAGCTTTATTACACAAAGTATTATTCTTACTATTACCAGCGTTAGGAACTAGCTCTAAAATCTTAGATGACGGATGTCCGAGTCGTTTGTGCCACAAATCAAAGGAACTTTCAGTACCAATCTTTGTAGTTGCTGTTGTAGCTATCCCTCGAAAGTAGTAGAGCCCCTCCCGTTGCTCACCCGCACCAATCAACATCCTTGAAGTGCGGTCTTGTATAACACAAAATTTATCAGTGAACTGAACTGTACACTTGGATTCATCAATCAATTGTGACACAGAAATCAAGTTGCACTTTAAACTTGGAACATAAAGAACATTAGTTAATTTCAAGTTTCTACTGAGCACCACGGTTTCCTCTTTATTAGCTGTTGTATGTGTTCCATCTGGAAGTCCCACGAGGCACCCTTTTACATTGTGGACATCCGTCAAATGTTCCAATCGTCCTGTCATGTGATGTGAGGCACCCGTATCGATATTCCATTGTAAGAGCGAATGCTTACCAGTTAGTTTCTCGGTGGATTCTATCTTTCCTTTATTGAAGAGATTAATCAATGTTTGCCACTGCTCACCGCTAATCCCAGCTATTCCGGCTTTATCGGCATCTGACACTCCAACATTTGTTGTTGCATTTGATGCCCAAGTTTGCATTGTGTTTGGCGTTGTAGCTTGCGCTGCATTTGCCTTGATTGAGCCCCCACGTCCTCTTCCACCAAAGATGGAAGCATGTTGTCCTCCCTTACCACGTCCAGTTCCACGTCCATTTCCGCGAGGGCGATCACCCCACCACTCGGGAAAGCCAATTATCAAAAAACAATTGTTTGATTCATGCCCTGTACGAGTTATTGCATACCATATCCTTGTCTTTTCTTTCACCTCGACCACGAGGTCCTGACTTGGCCTGAACAACAAAACTCATCACTTTTCCACGCTCTTCTTTCCCCCGTGTCATAGTGCTCACACTTTCTTCTTGTATCACTGTAGAATACACTCTATTCATACTTGGCAGAGGGAATTGAGCAAGCAAATGAGACCTTAATGTTCCATAAACATTCTCGTCTAATCCCATGAGAAATTGATGAACTCTTTCTTCTTCGCACTTCTTTTCCAACGCGGGTCCAAGATCACACGTGCATTTCCCACATTCACATGTTGGGATCTGCTTCATAATTGGCCAATTCGTCCCCATAGCTTTCTTTAATTTTCCATAATAGACAACAATGGTTGATCCTTTTTGTCTACAAATGAATCTCGCTTTTAATTGTTGTATCGTGGCGGCCCGCTCACATCGAAAATCGCTCTCGTATATCTTCCCAAAGATCTCGCGCCACCTCCATGTGTGATATAGTCGATCGAAGTGTGGGTTCGATCGTATTCCTTATCCAAGAAACCAATAACGAATTATTGGTCCACCAATCTTCAGGATATGTCGAGTCTTCATTAGGTCGTTTGATTGTTCCGTCTACAAACCCAAAATTTTTCCTTGCTCTCAATGCAGTTCTAAGGGACCGAGCCCACTCGTCGTAGTTTTCACCTTTTAATTGAACTTGTGTTATCAAGATACCCGGATTATCATTAGGAGTTATGTCATAAGGAGATATCGTCTTTCTTTGTGATACTCCTTCAGCACTACCTCCTCCTTTGTTGTCCTCTTTGGACATTGTAAAAATATGGTTTAAGCTGAAAATAGGTTATTCTGTGGATATGGCTCTGATACCATGAAACGGCGCAAATTGCCGTATGGTTCTCTGTTTTCATATCTTCACGAAACACAACTTTACAACCAATATATATAAGAAGGAGACCTAATTTTCCTAAACTAAACATGGAAACAAGTATCTAAAGTTGGCTAAATGCAACTAATCAGCAACTCACAATATCTCCCAAAAATACAATATTCACAGAATATTTCATCAATACTTACCATATTAAAAACCCACAATTTGTACTTGATTTATGCTTGAAAATTAACATGGTATGTGTGTTATATATGTGTCAATCATCCATTCAATTAGAATAGGAGATGAAACACAATATTAGAATACAAGATCCAACTAGTTACCATCTTAACCTTTGTTACGAGTAAATTGAGTTCCAACCAATAAGCCCCCAGGGTATAGCTCAACTGGTAAGAGTTGAGTGACATGTTGTCTGTTTGCTGGCACCCGCAATATGGAGGTTCGAATCCCCTTGGTAACAGGGCGAATGAAGATTTCTTGTGTTGTGAACTGGTCTATAACAGCTCAGAACCCTGACTTGTTAAGGTATATCACGCGATTCATCTCCTCCACAAATCTCTAGAAAAAAGGTAGTGGAGGCAAATTTCCAACCAAGAAAGTCGAGATAAGAGAAATGACAAAATTCATGACCTAAGGTTGCATAAAGGATTCAAAATGAGGGGTGGCACAAAAAATTTATCAACCCACATACGGGAAATGATTGCTGTGGTGGGATTCAAATCAATTTGTTTTGAGTCGAAAAAGGTGGTGGATGATTAGTCATAATCTTGATCACAAAAAAGGTAATGGAAATCCAGCGATGAATCTTGAATTTGCACGTCCACTAGGAATTAAGTTTTACACGACATGATTTCGAGCTGTGTGGATGGATAGATAGATATTTGTAACCAAGCATTTATTACTTCGAGGATGAATAATTGGATTTTATTTCTTTTTCTGCTCTTGTACTAAACATATCAATGTTTCTTAATAGATGATTGGCTACAAAAGGAATTCTTAAAGAGTTTTTTGCTCACACAAAGGGGGCACTTGGTTATTCAAAAAATTTGATTTTTTTTGGCACCAATATGTGATTGCTATTACAAAAATATAAAAAGTATATTATTTACATATTCTCACTTTTCAAATCATTAATGACACCCATAATAATTTTACTAAAAAAAAGTATTGCATCAATTATCATCATTGCACGTTCCTATCACACACAAGCACACTATTTACTCTCTTATTTTTTCCATCACTAGTCACATATCATTAGTTAACTTAAAAAAATATCATAACATCAACTATCATCATCACATTTTCATCTTAAATTCAATCACACTCTCAAAATTTATTATCAATTTTCCCAAATAATTTTTTCACATTAATCTATCCAAAAATAGAAAGGAACGGAACGAAATATCAAGTAATTTAAATTCAGTATTTCACTTGTATCCTCTTTTTTTTTTCCAAATAACACATCAATATCTTTTGAACTCTAGTAGAACACACGCACACAAATATGACATTTGAAACTGAAATCCGGCCTAAGCCCAAACATTAAATTAGTTAATGATATCTTGACGTAATTAAATCAAAGAATAAAACTAACCAATACCTGCTGTAGAATCATTTCGTGGTGCATCATCCTACACAAAAGCGATAGGCGCTACTCGGGCGGCAGGCTGGGGCTTAGTACCGACGGTGTTAGGTGGGACCTTATTAGAAGAAAAACATAGACGGACAAGGAGAGTCTAGCGCCTAGACATGAACTAATCGGGACTAGGGGAATTGTTCTGCTGGGGCTTACTACCGGCGGTATTAGGCGGGACCTTATTAGAAGAAAAACGCGTGAAGAGACAGAAGGAGAGTCTAGTGCTTGCATACGAACTAATCGGGACTAGGGGAATTTTTAGAACAGTGACCTTCATACAAGGAGGCATAACATTTTGAAATTAAATTGATAATCCGTAACCTAACATTTTGAAATAAAAATATGCAATTTTATTTTTATTTCACTTTTGCCAGAAGCTTGGTTCCAGTCATAGTCATCTTGACCAAATTTGTGTCCAAAAATTCCAAATTACATGTTCTGCTTCCAATGCTTCAAGAGTTTTTCTAATTAAAATTTACCTCAACTTAGTGATACCCAATTACTTCAAGAAATCACTACTAGTAGTTGTCTAAAAGTAATTGTATATTTTGCAGAGATGACAATCTTGAGCCATTAGCTAGGGTTAATGACAATCTGAAACCCTCTTAAAGGTTCAATTATATGTCCAAAACCACAAAAACTGCCTCTATGGAAATTATTACATAACAATTGCCCATATTCCATTAAAAAAAAAAAACACCAGAATTAAGAGGGCTTCTCATATGTATTCTGCTCTCTGAATGTTGCAATGGCGCTTTTGATCATACCAGCCACATCCGAGCGCACGAAAATATGAGTGTTATCCAACACATGTATTATGAACTTGTGTGACTGAGGCAGTGAAGCATTCATGTTGATAATGAACTGAGCCATGGGAATGTCACTGCACAAAGGAGACGAATATTAGACGACCAAAAATCCATTTTCAGTAAGCACACCAATAGATGTGTTTTTCATCTTTATATGGATCTTAAAGCCACATAAAGTGACATTAACATACCCAATGTCAATCCTTACCATCTTTGTTTTTCTAAGAGATATATAACTCTCTTTGTTGAGATATGTCACTTGTGAGTTGTCCCACATTGATTAATTACGGGAAGAGAGTCCACTGTATAAGCCAAGTGAGTTACTCCTATCACCAATTGGTTTTAGGATGGAACCTCACTTGGTGGGCTTGGCTCTCTTCCACACATTGGGTATGCTTCATATGTGGGACCGTACCAAGTCCCCCCGAATTTAACACTCTCTATATATATGAAAGGTGAAAGAGAAAAAGGAAAATATAGCAAATCATCACCATCACTTTAAGACAGAGAATACTAAATTCAACACTTAAGAAAGACAATACGATATTATTTTACCATGTAATGTACAATCCTTTGATTGCATTCACCATGATGATCAATGTCCTCGATCTGCCAAAGGAAAATTAAATTGTAAGAGAATAGATAGATTTCACAAGTCAACACTTAGATTCACAATATGGTATAATGCTACCAGTTTTCCTGGAGGGTCACCGTCGAGAGGATTTTTATCGATTTTGGCGTTAATAACCTCAAATATTGAATAATAGTTCGTGATTGCCAACCAACTCACGCTTTCTTAAGGTAGACGACTTACAATAGGAAACCAAAGATTCCAAACCATATAGAATCAGCATAAAATTATGGAATACAATTATTTAATCGATTAAACCACATAAAAAATGTGGATACTACCACGGCCCAGTATGAATGAACACTTAAAACTGACATAGAATGCAAAAAAATGATCAATTACGTATGAGAGATGATAACATATATTGCAAGCAATTGTACTAAATCGTGTCTCTCTCCTTTTTCAATAAGAAAGCATAACTCGAGGGCATAAAAGTCACAGATCTCATTCATAATCTCACTCCTAAAGGATCTCATATTCTAGTAGTACCTCCAGTGTGTTGGAATTATCCGAAGGGATCCCTTAAGGTTTGAGCTAATAAAAGAAAAACCCCGAGTGGTTTCAAAATTACAAAAAGCCCCCTAAGATATGTTTGTCTTAAATTTAAGGGGGTAATTATAATACTTTTACAAATATCAGGGGTATTTGAAATGTTTTCTACTTATTAAGGGGAAAAATATAAGTGTTTATCGTGAAAGAGAAAACATTAGTTTAAAAATCTTGATTAACTAAAGAGGCAATATTTTTTAGCCAGATACGTTTTGAAATGTTTTCTACTTATTAAGGGGAAAAATATAAGTGTTTATCGTGAAAGAGAAAACATTAGTTTAAAAAGCCTATGTTCAAATAAATATGGCCTACAGAAACGTAACTGGCTAAAAAATATTGCCTCTTTAGTTAATCAAGATTTATAATGATGAAGCTAAAATCATTGTGAAAGCTTCTAATAACACTTGCATAAGAATTTAAATAATCATAAGAGTGTGCAAATTCTGTAGCTCATAAGTCAGGATTGAAGGTTAAAATTCAACATACGTAAAGATAGACGGGTAATATATTAAAGAAAAAAACCGGCAGAACTGCAAGGTAAAAAGATAATACTTGAAGTCTAATGAGACAATGGACAACCACATGTTCTAATGTAGTTGATACTAGCCAATAACCATCCTTTTCTTCAGAACTACTCTTATTACTCTTATAAAGCATGTTTTGTAGCCCTTGCTATCAACCCCTTTGCATGCTAGAAATCAGCTACTTTTTAAATGTCTATGCGCCTCTACTCGGTCACTCAATGTATGAGCTCCGGATTGATTTAGACAGACATTCATCAAAACATATATTCCGGTTATTTCGTTAGAATGATCTGGTGTGGTTTTTGGAAATCAGCAAAATATTGTAATTATGATGATCTACTAAATGCTCAGTTTTCCTTGAGCAAAGAATCTAAACTGAAGAAGAAAATCGCGTAAAATGTTTAGTAGATAAGCAAAATTTTAAAAATACAGCTAAGCTTCTGAACACACATATCGTTTGGTTTGGAAAGCAAACTAACGTAAATTTGCACACATAATCTGAATTGCTACCACGAAGAGTATTTTTGATAAATTATAACCCACATTTTCCTTCTAAGAACCTAGTGTATTTCAATTTAACGAATTATGCCACTGAAGGACTACGAGTACTTGAAACATTAAAACCCATTTAGGGCAAATATTCATGTATGAATAAAAAAAAAATCAAACCCCTGGTGAAAATTCCTAAAATCAATAGCAATTATATTCATCAGTCTAACTACAATTAGAACTAAGGAATACATATGAAAATTTGATCGGAAAAACTTTGGAAAAGAAGTAGAACAAATAAATGAAATTGAGAGAACGAAACTGCATACCTTCCGCAAAAATTGAGCTTTATATAAAGAGCTCTGAGAGAAAGAGAGATTGGATTGGGCTTTGGTCGGAAAGAGTTTCAATTATTATTAATGGCGGATTCCGAAGTTCCAGGCGGCGGAGCGGCGATCAACGGTGGCCGGTTAAGTAATGTTATTTCAGAATTCTGAGAGATACCTTCACTTTTTCTTCAGCTCTGTTAAAATCCTTTGTAAAACTATGTTATTTATTGGGAAATGATTGGGAATAGCCTAATTTTAAACCACATATACACAAATGACCTTACTTATTCAAAAGTTTCAAAAATGGCCTTCTTATTTGATAAAACCCCAAAATACCCCTTATATTGAATTAAAGGTAAAATGATGGTTTTTAAAGGTTTTAGGGGCCGCAAAAATGGTATCAGAGCCTAGGTTTATTAAGAACTTTTAGTTAAATTTATTATATTTATGTAATTAACGATTGGTGAGGAGATATTACTCCAAGATTATGGATCCGGACCGATGTCCGAGATGTACCCTTTACAGGAGATATCGTCAAATTTTGACGATGTATGCACAAGAACACCTTGACCAGGTTTCATAAGTATCGGGAATACCAACATGAAGAAAAAAAAAAAAGCGAGAGCCGACGAGGGAAACCTTAAGAATGCAAAAGGCGAGCGGAATATTATATAGCGATTCACGCTTAACTGCACCTATATATGTTCACTTGATGAACCTTCAAGAAACGGTTCATGAAAATTCCCATCGAAACAATGATTCCGATGGTGGGCCTGGAGTGGAACGAGATACTTCCCGATAAATCTAAGATCTCCAAGATCTTAGAGAAATCCGAAGACGGTGCGAGAATTATGGCAACCGCCATATTCATCTACCGTCTGAAGTTCATCGATCGAGAACTGGATGGAGACGATGGTGAAATATCGAGAAGAAACTCTTGAACTCCTTCATGATATTCGAAACGAGTCAAACCTGGAGGATGTACTCAAGTTCATCCTAGGAAGGAAACGTATTGATTTTGGGGCGGTACCTATTTACACCAAAAAGGAAACCAACCGAAGTTATACGAAAGATGACGAGATGAGGAAAAGCTCATTGCTCTAATCAAAGGAAAATCCATCAAAAATTAAAAAGGATGGATATTGAAAAGATGAATCTTAAAGATCTACATGACCTGCGAATCCTTTGCGGGATTAGGTATTGTAGATTTAAAGATGAACGCAGTGAGAATCGGCTTTGGTTACCTATGACCCACAAGGTAGACCAATTCCACCACCGCCACCAGATTAATCCTAACGTCGAAGAAATGCGGGTTCACATCATGGAACTCGGAGACGAGAGGATGCCTCACGCCGGGGATTTCACGACGGGAGGTGATCCACTTTCGAGAACAGGAGGTCGAAACCTCTTGCGGGAACTGCAACCTACCGGAAGGCCGAATGTTTATCGACGCCTTATGGAAGATCGCACCTGCAGACCCAATACATCCGTATGGGTTGATGTTAAATCTGGACATCCCGATTTTAAGAATGAGAGGTTCTCATTGATGAATGGGCTTGACTATGAGAATTTCAAAGAACCCTCGATCTTACAAAGGATTCATTCATTTTACTTCTTGAAATGAGTCTTGAAGGATCGGTGAAGATTGCAGGGATATGACCGATCTGCAAGTACAAAAAGTTCGGTCACATCAGGGAATCACTTAAAGGAATTGTCGATGGTATGGCGAAATTATTCAAAATCCATTCATCGGCACGGTTATTTCGAGGATTAGAGGATGAAAAAAGAAAGAGATATAAACAAGCCCTCTACTGACGCCGATTCTTGGATATTTGTCATATTGACGAATATATCAAGTTGTTCACCGAATACGGTGGAAATCCAAGATTGAGGAAAAAGAAGCGGCACAATTATTCTTTGCCAAAATTCCGAGTCCCCTGGAGAGAAATGCTTATCGGGGAATATAAGGGTGGAGTCAAGTAGAAACGTGGCGAAAAAATGTCTTTCCTAAAGGCCAAGTTATCGAATGGTGCTATCAAGCGGCTCTGCCGACAGAATTACAAGAGATTAAGAGGAATTAACAAAGCGATTCTATGTTTGCGTGGATAATGATATCCCAACGGTGGTGGGAGGTCAACCAAGGCGCAAGAAGAAGAAGAGCGAAGCCATCCATACCGCCGAGGAAGCAACAAAAGAAGCGTCTTCATGGAGACCTAGAAGGTTTTTGTCAAAACAAAAAGCCCGAAGTTACAAAACGGGACAAAGACCGGCCAAGCAGAATAGAGTCTCATCATCGGGTTAATCAAGCAAGTACAGCGAGAAATCCGGGAAGACGAACTTTCGGGCGTGCTCACACTAGAGCAAATGAAAGTTTCAAAGATCGTAATTGCTGGACATGCGGAGCAAGAGGACATATCTCAACCGATTGTCGAGAAAACCGTAAACGAGGAGTCGAGGCGTTCGAGGCTACACCGAGATTGAAGAAGGCTCTATTATCAAGATCTTATCCAGTGTATCAATTTGAGGATATCCCCTCGGATGAAAGCATCTATGAAGAAGAAATCTATTCGATGATGGAAGTGACTCCGGCTCGAATCGGAGTGAAGAAGAAATTCTTCAATGAGGCGATTAGAGAGGATATGTCGATTCCTCTCTCACACGTGATTTCTCATAAGACTCTTATGAGAATCATGAAGGAAGATCCAAAGCTTCAAGTCTATGATGGATTTACAATTGGAGCTATGGAAAAAGCATTGGATAAGATTGGGTTTCGTAACAGAAAACACCAAATTATTCACAGGGTAACAACTGGAGAACTTGCCATTCCGATGGAGTTTACCGGTAACCTGATCGAGATGCAGTTGGTCCCTATTAGAGAAATACAGGAGATCAAAAGCAGAGTTAAAAGAGAAGTTGCAAACACACTCTCGTGGATTCATATTGGAGCCATAAGAGTCATTATTAAAGCAACATTCAAAGAAGGAATAGATTCGCCACTTAATCTGGCTATCTTTGACAAGCGAATCTCAAACCTCAAGGATTCATGCCTTGGAGCGATTCTGAAAACTTGTATCTTTGGGAAATTGGCATTTAATGTCTATCCCACTGCATACAATCCGGGAGATCGAGACTTGATGGGAGTCCTAACCCTTCATCAAGATTTCAAAAGAGACGATTTGATGAAAGAAGGGAATCGACCCTACTCGATCACATACAAGATATCTTATGCTCTCTCGAATACACATCATTCAGAAGTATTCTTGAGAAAGGAATTTATAGAAGTCCCAAGAATCTTTGAGGACTTTGCCAGGGTGGTGTTACCAGAAATCATTGAATCTCCAACTATTAAGGAAATTGATATGATAATTCAAGATCAACCATCTTCAACAAAAGTCGAAGTCTCGAGTTGAGCGAAGGATGTCTTTCCAACAGGATAGAATGACGAGTAGCAGTCGTTGGGAAGAAAAGAGACAAAGTACAGTTCAGCGTATCCCAGATGTTTTCAAAACAACAGGAGAGCTGAAATGTCCAGAAGGATGGCGGGAGGTTGAAGTAATATTCGACATCACTCAAAAGGATAACATTTTTCCTTGTGATGTTCTATATTATCTTCAACAACCAATAGTTGGAAGGTATCGAGGAAGCTCAAGAAGATAGGAGAAATTGAACTTACTATCACAGGAGTTGCGGGAAAAATCCCGAGCAATTAACACCGGGAATTGAATTTCTCGAGGATCATAAACCTTGGGAAAGATTACAAGACGGAATAGAGTTCACGATGGCTAATAAAAGATATAGAATCGGATGACCACTAGTCCATTCTCCATATACATTTCTATTGGAATGTTATATCTTTGAATACTGGTGAGTATTTCGCCGCCTATATTGATTCAGTCTTAAAATATGTATTTGCAAAGCCGGAAGTTTTTCCTAAAGACATTGGAGAAGATTTACCAGCTATTGCGGGAAGAGATTTCTCTAAAAGGATTCTTATCCTTAATCGAGGAATTAAACAAGCGAAAATCATGATCGGAGGCGCGGGAGGTACCCCATGGTACAAAGTGAAGACGCCACCAATCTATTTCCATGATACAGTGCGATATTTTGCTAGGAAACAATTTCCTACAAACATTCAAGCGGTTTACACAGAGAATGAGACGAGAAGACTTATTTTCACAACATTGTGTGATCATAAGATTATTGTCCGGAGATTGCGAAGCATTTTACGAAAAAATGCCTATTATTTTTCGCAGCAAAGCGTGGTGATGAAGCCAAACTTCGCAATCCAAAAATGGCGGATCGAAGAAAATTTGGTGAAGCATTATTATCCTATGACAATTTGGTTCAAATCAAAAGGATCAAAAACTATGGGATAACAACTTGTATTCATTTCAGACTACAAGGTGAAGAAGCGAGTTACTCGGAAGCCATTGCAGAATTATGGATGAGTCTTATGGAGAATCCACAGAGTGATGTAACCATTGAAGAACAAATAACACTCGAGGATATCAAGAAGAAGATCCAAAGGAATTATAATGAAGATCCTTTGGCATGGTGGGATAAGAACGAGCTCAAAGCATCATTGAAGGTTAAACCTGGAAAGGAGTACGAGTTCGTAAGATTCAAACCAATCCTTATGAACCAGGAGGATCGTGAGGATATGCAGAAGATACTTAAGGAACATCTTGACCTTAAGTTGATTTCACCAGGAGTTTCTCCATACAAAGAATCCGAGATTCTTAGTCGAAACCATGGAGAAATCAAAAGAGGAAAGCGAAGACTTGTTATTAATTACAAAGGCATTAATAACATTTTGGAGTTCGACGGATATTATATCCCAAGCGAGAACATCCGTTAATCGTATCAAAGGTGCCAAGATATTCTCAAAGTTCGATTGTAAATCGGATTCTACCAGATTAAGATGGAGGAAGAAAGCAAGAAGTTCACAACTTTCTCTACACCACAAGGACACTATATTTGGAGCGTGATGCCTATGGGATTGGCTAACGCACCCCGGATATATCAAAGGAAGATGGATAATCTCTTCAAAGATTATTTCGATTTCATGTTCGTGTACATCGATGACATTCTTATCGCATCAAAGAACATGAAGGAACATCTCAAACATTTGGAAATATTTTGGATGTTTGCCACAAAAGGATTAGTGCTTTCGGAGAAGAAGGCGAAATTGCAACAAGGCAGTTGAATTCCTAGGAATTGAGATCGACGAATCTGGAATCATCCTACAAAGTCATATTGTAGAAAAAAATACGGGATTTCCGGATACATTGAAAGACAAGAAGCGACTTGAGTTTTCTTGGAGTTGTCAATTTTCTTTGGAATGTTTATAAACAATCTAGCACATTACGGGAAGGTGTTTAGCCCATTGCTTAAAAAGGATGCAGTGTTCAAATGGGAAAATGAACATCAAGAAGGAATCAAGCAACTTAAAGAAGTTTGCAAAAATCTTCCGAAACTTGCAATTCCACAGGATGAAGATGAACCGGTTCTTTATACGGATGCCGCTGATTATTGGTGGGCGGCCAGTACTTACAAAAGCTACACCAAATGGAGAAGTGCCATGCAGATATCTTGCGATGGTTTATTCACACCCAGTGAATCGACTCGGTGGCATATCAACGAGAAAGAATTCTTTGCGATCGAAAGGCTTTTAAAAAATGGCCTTTATTTTCTCGCTAAAAGTTTATCTTAAAAATTGATAATTCAAGTGTCAAAGCTTTTACGAAAAACAAAATTGAATCAAAACCGAGAAAAAGCTAGGATACTTAGATGGCGGTGAATGCCAATATTATGATTATGATATTGTCATTATAAAATCTCATGAAAATATTCTTGCATTTTCTAACAAGAGATGGAGGGAATTGAAGGCGATTCCATCCTCACCGCATCAAGACATCTTGGAGACCAAATTTGAAATGCTACTCCGAGAATTTGATACCCTGGTCATCAATCTTTGATTTGGCGAAATTACAAAGGAATGATCGGGACAAAGTAACCGATCGTATACGAGCATGTGTTCGGTCTCACTCTCGATTGAGAACGGCATTTCAAGGGCCACTCCTCCGGCCGCTAATAAGCAAAAGGAGCGTTTAGAGCACGGGGCTCCCCAACCTCGTAGTGAGGATTCCAAAGATCCTCTAGCACAAGTCCTAAGTCGCGAAATGTTGGCCCAAGGAAAAACTGATACTCCGGAGTCAAATCCCGAGTTATCACATCAACCCAGCACGTCCGGGGTAAAGGACGAAGAGATCAATCTTAGGCCTATGATGGGCACTTCTAAGGTTGATATTAACGAGATTAAAGTTTCTTCTTCTTGGCAGGAATACCAGGCAAATTGGGAGAAACTAATTACCAGGCATGGAATATCTCCAGAAAAAACAAAGATTGATGTTTCTGGAAAATATCCAAGGGTTTGGATGCTACCAAATTCCAGCCCTCAAGAAGTAAAGAGGTGGTACGAGTTTGGGGCTTTGGCCTCGATCCTATACTACTTCACCAGGATTCCCTGAGATCACAAAATTACCGGGTGGATCCGGGAAGGCACATTTTACAGTCTTTGGTCCAACAATGACAACCTAAGACGAGGGGATACATTGAGTCAGTATTTCATAAGTGCGGAACCGAGCCTCGAGGTCGGAAAAGGTGGACATGAAGCCTTTCATTACATTAAAGCCAAGACCGGATGAAAGAGCCTTCGGAAATATCAAGGAGGCAAGTTCGGAAAGAAGTACAATTGGCCATGACCTTCATCAAGATCGATCACCACAAGAAGGGCATGGGGATTGTGGGTCTCTCACGAGATGGACAAAGTCAAGTTTCCGTTCAAGTTCTACCGAACTCGGTGAACGGGTCATTCTGTTAAATACCATGACAGGGAAAAACTACAAGGTTCGCAGAAAGATCATTCGAAAAGAAAAGAAATCTTCTATGGGAAAATAAGGCTAGGGAGTAAAGAAACTCACCGGAAATATTGTAACATGGCTCATATCGGCCATTGGGAACTTCGGGTATGTCCCGAATGTCAAAACCAGAAAGAACCGGAATTTGGCAAAGGATTCCGGCCAAAAGTCGATCGGAGAAGACCCGTGACGGAGAAGAAAAAAGTCACAAAAGTATCCAAAGTTTGGGGACCACCAAAAAAGTAGATTCCCCAACAAAAAGCTATTGGAGACATGTGACTCAGACAGTAACAACCCACTCGGAAAAAAAGACGAAAAGTGGGTCCATGAAAGATGCCGTCGAATGTATTACAAGACAAAGGGCGAGTCGGCAAGATTTGGAAGTTTGCATAAAGAACTTTGGATACCAGACAAGATGGGGCGATCCATGTGAAGAAAGGGAAAGGCAACTAATTGCTTGCAAGAGAAGAAGCAAGCAATAATTCAAGAGTTTGATGTAAGCGATGGCGTCTCACATTCCAACAAGAGTTGAAGTCCGAAATTGAAATCCGGACTTACATCTATTTAAACCAGAGTTTGAAGGAGGCTGAGGACATCGAAAATTCTCCTAAGTCTTCTACAATAAAAATTTCTGTAATATTGAGTGTTAAGAATTTGAGTGTTTTTCGATTTTAGAGTTTAGTTTTTTAATTTTATGTACAAGAGTGTGATAGCCTTTATGAGAGGCTAAACAAGTTTTCTCCTCCCAAAAGGAGATTACGATGTAATAAATTTTTCTTTAAGTTCTTAATAAAATAAAGGCCGTTTGTTCAACATGTGTTCATAATGTACTATTGATTCATCCCTTTGAAGAATTACTTTTACGCCTTGGAGTAGAAAACGAACCAAGGCGTCTTTGGCCGAGCGGTTTACGAAGGAGTCGGATAACTTGCGATCATCTTCCCGAGGTGAGGTTGAACAGTGAGGAGCCGTTTGTCAAACGATCCGGGGCGATAATTTTCCGATGGTGGCGTTGCGAACCACTTAACCCTTGGTCTTTGTTTGGCCAAAAGAGGTATGAATTTTAAGGGATTTATTAATTTTACGGAAGCATGTTGGGCTGATATGGTCGTAATGGACTATTTCCATTTTCACCGTAAACCTTGGTTTGAATCGATAACATAGAATCGAATATCTTTTAAAATTCTATGACTGTTAAGTTTATCTACCGAAACCCGACATGATCTTTTTAAAACCTCCGTATGGAGACCGGATCTAAGTAGGTGTAACAATGCCACGAATGAAACAGAAATAGAAACTGAAAAGTGTTCGTATTCTATGAAATCTGGTACGAATTAATCAGATTTCCTTATTCTGTTATAAAGGGTATAATGGGAACTTTAGTGCATATTTGAATCCTTTTAATAAGGATGGCCACAGTTGTAAATCAAACTTGAAATAAGGCAGTTTCTGAACATACCCCTTATTTATTGGGTCAGGCAACTAAAAAGGCCCATGAGGCCTTACTTATAGTAATAGACCCTAAGGCCCAAATCATGACAAGAGGCCCAACATGTCATGTATATCTATAGTTCGTTCATGATCATAGTATTAGTAAATTACAATTAAGCGATAAACTCGTTTACTTGCACTAGATTATTTGAATGTTTGAGAACACTTTTTAAATTGACTTCTTAATAATTTTTCAAAAAGTCTCCAATTATAATTTTTCTGAAATGGACTTTTTGGAAGAATGATTTATCCAAAAGTCAATTCTAAATTAATCACCAAACATCAAATATTTTTAAAATGGACCTTTAGATCCAAAGACCAAAAATCCATCTCAAAAGTGCTCCCAACCAAGCACTTTTATCTTCATACATTTGTTGACTTAAGTTATGAGACAACCTGAACCCCTTCTAATCTTGTATGTTCGTGTTGCAGGTATTCCGCACATGGATTCACATTTAAACTTGGAATTTATTACATTGACTCAGATTGACCTTAACTTGGAGAGTCGGAGTGAGTTGCACTTCTCAACATCAATTTTCATTTTCAAAGTGTACATTGTTTTAGCTATTTGAAGTTTAATAATATTATCCACCACTTTTATGTATCTATTTTTATTTTTAAACTTACAAATATTTCATGTTATTGCATAAAAAATACCCATCAAACAAGTTAATAATTAATTCCAAATTTTTTATTTTTATATGAAGTTTTAATAAGAATATTTTCAATTTTGAAAATGCTGAAAAATAGAAAAAGAGGTTGAAAAATAAACTTTTACTATGCATTTCTAAAACTAACAATTTGGAGTTTAGATTTTCTTTTCTTTTTCTTGTCTTTTAGTAATTTATGGGACTATAGGATTATGCTAACGAAGCTAAGGTGATGTGGGGTGAATTCCTACGGCGATGCAGGTTCGAATCCCGTGTGGAGCGGATTTTTACTGAAATATTGTGGGGGTCTGTTCTGGGAGGCGAATCCTGTTGGCTCTCTCCCTTAGAAACCTGTCACTTGGGCACATCCCTCGATTTACATCCTGCTGGGTCAAGGGGCCTCTGACACTAGCAGGTCCAAGATTAGTCAGGTGTAAAAACCTGGATATCTGTATTATCAAAGAAAAAAAAGAAAAAAAAGAGTACAATGCTGTAAATGAGTTGAACTTCATCAGTATTAAAGGCTCAAGCTCAATATTAAACACGTTAATGGGTGTGTGTAACACCTTATCGGTTATTTGTAATTTTGAAAGAAATTCGTAAATAGCATTCGTAATTTTGAAAGACTAGTAGAGTTTTTCATTAGAGGTGTCAATTGTGTCGTGTTTCGTGTTCGTGGATCATGTTTTGATATAGGTATTATACGTTTGACACGAACATGGCACGTTTTAATTATTCGTGTCAGGATACACGACATTAACACGACTTGTTTATGACACAGATAACCCGACACAAAAAAAAATAAAAAACATGGAGAAAAAGCTAAAATTACAAATAAAAAAATACATTAAATTATTACATCACAAAATATGAAAATATATATGTAAATATGTCACTATACAATTAATGGGTTAAAAAAATTAATAGTGTTGGCATGCGGGTTGAGCTAACCTATTTTTTTCATGAGTTAACTTCGCCCAACCCAAATTTGACCCGAACCTGCTAAAGGTTGTATTTGTACCTGCTAAATTCATGTGGGGTTATCGTATAGTGTCACAAATTGACGCCATTATTTTTCTTATTGTAATTAGACTAAGGCTCATGGGTAGTTTTTGTAATTATCCAGAAGAAATGAACCAATCTCAAACATGCACTTCGAACAATATCAAACTTAAATCATAGGAAGCAGCAATTAATACTGGAAAAAAACCCAAAAACCATCAGAGAACCTGCAAATTAATCACTCAAAAAATCAACAATTCCATGCCTAAAAAAAAAATTCAGACACTAATAACCACTAGAGCAAATGGAGTTTAACATTAATCACCGATCCACCAATCAAAATTACAAACTAACAATAACAATATAGAGAAGAGAAGAAGCCTACAATAACTTGAAAAAGATCCTATAGTAACACTAGACCAAATGTAAAAAAACTTGTATGTTTAACTTCAAGTTCAAGGGTAAATTAGACAATCTAAATCATTCTACAACACGACGCAGGGGCAAAAAAAGCCGATCTAACGCGCTAAATTACTACACAATCTCGCCTGCCCAATCCAACGAAAGAAATGAGATTCATCAAATATTGGCCATGGCGGTTCCGTTAATTCGAGTCCAATGCCAATGTGGCCGTTAATTGTGGTCCCACAATCACGAGTCGAAGTCGAAGTCTTTTGTACTTATCAAGCTAAGGTGGCGTTGATGTCGGTCGGCTTATTCCTAGAGTCGGGTGGCATTGATGACCAGCTATCTCCGCGGAAAGAAGGGGAAGTATGGTACGCATCATCCATGCCCGCGTTGGAGATTGGGATAGAAGACGCGGGTATAATAGTCATCGACTCGGGTTTGTGTTTCTTCGTCTTCGGCTCGAGCTGGTTACCCGCTAGGAAACTTCCTATCACAATCTAGTTCAACAAAAACAAGCTTATTATTAAAAAGAAAAAGATAATTACAAAAACTACCCCTGTGGTTTGGGATAATTACAAAAAAAAAAAAGCGAGAAGTTTCTAAATTACAAAAAAATGTAGGGGGGATACTTTAATATTTTTACAAATGTAAAGTGAGTATTTGAAATGTTTTTGCTTATGACACGAGTAAAGTGTAATACAAAATCAAATCTCAAGGGGATTTTTGTAATTTTCAAAAACATATGGGTTTTTCTGTAATTACCCCAAACCTCAGTGGTAGCTTTTGTGATTATCCCAAAAATAAATGAAAGACTTGACACTGTTTTCTAATGGAAGGATTGGGAGATAAGGATTTTGAACGATTCCAAAATTACGTGAATTTCAAATCATCATAATGCTTGGAAAAACAACTCAAAATTGTTCCAAATCAAATAAATTAGGGTGACTTACAAGACTACCATTAAGAAAAATAGCCTAATTATCAAACAAAGAAAAATAGTTATCCTTATTACAAATATTCCCTCAATGTTTGCGTTTGTGTTACAAATATCCCCTTCAAAAGGTGAAATTTGTAGAACAGAACCAAATCTCAAGAGAATATTTATAGTTTTGAGACATAACTGAACTTATTCTGAAATTATGCTGAACCACAGTGAAATTTTTGTAATTTGTCCCTCAAAATACATTTGTAAGTATGGACTTGAAGTCTTAGCTTCCAAATTCTTTAATCCAAATGCTCTACGATTATCATGGGTAAACGAAAAGCATGTGCACACAATCGCAAGCTTTCATGATCAAAGAAAATAATGTAAATGTACTCAATCCTAATGCCTGAGAGAGTCATACCTGGATTGGACTGGCAGCTACTAACAAGCCAGCTACTCCACCCCCAACGACACGCCCATCGGGACTAGCCAAAGAAACACTCATACCACCCGATCTGTTTCTCATTCCTCCCGTCTCAGAAGGCATAAATGATCCAGTCAATGATAGTATCTCAAAGCGACCCTAAAACGAGAGAAGCAGTAAGACACCAAATATACTGGTCGACGACACAAAATTCTAATAACGAAAAATGTAAATTCTTTCATTAACTTCTATAGGAAAAACATCCATTGACACAAAACTTACATTACAAAGAAAGCGGGCTCATATTTCAGTGATTTAACAATCTAGTTTCATACAATAAAAACAATACATAAACAATAGAATATATGGTCAAATAATAAAAAACATTGTGAAGAAGATGGATCCTGTGAGTGTGTATAATTGGAGAATAATCAAGGTACCCCCATCGAACATAAGGGGAAAAAAATTGAATTCCTTTTTCAATACTTGGACTGGGAAAATTACAAGCCACTATATTACGTCTTGCCAACATGTCGAACATGTGGTTTTTGAAATAAATTCATGCTAAGGACTAAGGAGCACTCTTAAAAACACTAGCATTTAAACCTCAATATTTGGTCCACTCCACAGTGCTAAATTTTGAAAGAATGTTAAATAAATCAATATGATAGATTGACATAAGTATGTCAATTAGTTGAAAGTGTTAAAAGAGAACTTAAATGAAGCACCTCATATGTCAATGTACCACCAGAAGAATCGGCTTGACGAAGAGTAACGCTCGAAATTACACCATTGGCCGAGAGAATGCATATTGCCCGGGGGCCTTGTTGAGAGAAAGATATAATTTTCATTGTGACATCCTAAAAGCATCAAAAAAGTAGAATATTAATGCCCTGAATTTCGACTTCCCCCTTTCTCTAATACACAAACAAATTATATAAGCAACCTCCAAAATAACAATGTGATAGAATAACTGGAACCTTATTCAATTTACACCAAAATTCATCTTCAGAGCATCAAAATACGAAAAAATGAATGTAGCTAAAAGATAATGCACCATTAAAAGGAACAAATACTATTTCATTAAACGAGAAGGAAGCAGATGGCAGATACTGTCTTAATAGCATACATGACCGTAAGTGGAGAAGAGTACAAAGCTTATAGATGCATGAGAATTGAGAATATGATACGGAATAATTTTTAAGTGAAATGCAAAATAGGTAGATATACTACTAATCGGTTTATTTAAATAACAAAAGGATATTCATCAAAAAATTTACCTCTCCAGCATTGACAGTGATTATATGTGGTGTAAAATTAGCACCAACAGAACATGAAACCCAATCACCTGCAAAAATAAATATCAGCAAATACGACATGAAGGATATTGTCCGTTTCCAGTCAATATGTATGTAATAGCTTAAACAGCAGAAAAGAAAATGAAGCATGTCATGGTAAATACATTAAAAAAAATCGAGCAAGAATTAAAATTAAGCACAATTTCCAATTTGCATGCATAGTACCAACTGTAGCTAATCTAAAAACAAAATAAATTCATTTTCAATTACAAATGGGAAACAAATCCCCCGGGCATGCTATTGAACCAAAAAAACAAGTAAAATAACAAACTTGAATACTGTGAATCTTTTAATCTCAAGGAAAGTGCATGTTAATAGGATAAACCAAAAATCAGCTAGAATTTGATATAAAGACAGTGCATGCAACAAATGTATGTGCTTATGTTCCCTTCAACAGCGCAAGCCAACACTTGATGTAACACGGGACTCGGCCATGTCAACGCAAGACAAGGGTACATTGATCTGTTATCTTAAGCTTACAAGACATAAAACATCACAAATATTAAAAGAACCCATTAACCATACCTTTTTCCAGTTATTTCAACTATCAAGAACAATAAGATTCTAGATTGAAGTTTCAAAATGGGATACTTCAACAAAAACACTAGTCACTTTGCTAGAATGTAAGACTATCCTACATAAGAGTAATTGTTGTTGAAATAACAATTAATGTTGTCCTTTAACTAAGAAGATCAGGTGAGTACATGACACTAAAAAACACCACTGGAATGCAATTAACAAGACCAATACCTTCCATAATTTCAAGATTTCCTTTTTCCCCACACCAACCCCAAAACAACAAAAAAATAAAATAAAAAATAAATAAAAACACCTGAATTTCAAGACTACCCCCATTTGCAACAAGATCTTAGTTGGCCCACTTCTTCCCCCCAACACCATATCTTCATAATTCCCCACAGAACACTTGAAAACTCGAATTCACACCTCGATACGAACCCGATCTCAAGTTACTGAGAGAAACCCGAACCCAAACAATAAAAACCCAAACACGACTTACACGAATCTGACACAAATTTACCAATTTATCTAAAAACATATTATCTTGAATTTTATTTAATATTTAATGTATTTTGAACATAAACCGAAATTGGCCCAAAGCTAAACACGGACACGACTAGATAACCCGGATTGCTCCCCCTAATTTTCGCACACACAAAAAAAGAAAAAAACACAAGTGGCACACACAGATCGCCATATAAAACAGAGCTTCAATGGCATGCATGCAAATACAACTTTACACGCACAAAAAACGCAGAATTATTATTTACCCAAGCCGTCATACTCCATTCTGACCGGTGGCAGCTTAGCGGCTGAGCCGACGGGCCGGACTTTTCCGCGCTTCCCGACGGCAGAAAAGTCTATCACCGGCGGCGGGGCGGAGGAGGAAATCGGCTTAGGTGAGAGTGCCTTAGCCACTGAGCCATCCGGGCCGTACTTCCTCGGCCTGCCCCTTTTCTTCTTCAAGGTGGTGATGGCGCCGCCAACTCCGGCAGCCTCGGACGGCGGTTGGGTGACGGAAACTGGTGCTGGAGTTACAGTCACAGCTAGTGACGCTGATCCAGTGACCTGAGGTGGGTTTTCATTGGCTGTTCTAGGTGCCACATGATACTCAGAGGGAGCATCTGATCCCACCACTGTTACACCACCGCTATTCAAAGTATTACTACCTTCCATACTTCAAAAACTTCACGAAACAAGTTGTATTTCAACTTTTCTTCAAAATCCCATTTTTGTTTTCTTGTTTTCGGAATAAAACCCCACAAGCTTTCGATTTTCTTGAAAATTTTAAAATGAACAGAGAAATTTTTTTAGGGGAAAAATGAAAAAAGGCCTTAAAACCCAAAACCCAGTTGCAAGAAGCTAACAAGATTCAAAAAATTTGTCACTTAAAACAAGCTTTATTTTCACACAGCTAAAAAAAGTACTGTGAGATCAAACTGGGCTGTAGATTTTTTTTGCCAAAAAGTAATTTAATCAGCAAATAGAGAAGAACAGAGCAGGAAGAGAAAGAAAGAAAAAGAATTATTGAAGATTAACAAGATTTTTGGGGAAAATAGATTTTTGTTTTGGAAAAAGAAAAGTGAGTTTTAGAGGAGAAAAGATGCAATATTTTTTTTTTTTGGGTTTTGTGGGTGATGTGAAAAAATGAGATTTTCGGATTTTAGCTAATTTGGTTCCTTAACTTTCCTCAGATTGTCCGAATTGAGATTTAAAATAATGGTAAATAATGGAAAGAAATATTTAATAGTCAGTCATTAATTCTTTAATTATTTGAAAGCAAGAAATTATGTATTTTGCTTAATAAAAATGGTTGGAGTCCGGAGGAAAAAAAATTATTAAAAAAGTAATTGTAGTTGGGAAAAGTGAAATTAGGTTGCCAAGGCATGAAGACAACCATCACTCACCTTTCAAAAGAGAAAAATAATTATTTTATAAATCCATATTTCTACACACACATATGACAGAAAACACCTCTTTTATGTTATTTATTTCATGATTTTTTAATGGGTACCTAACACACATACACACAAAAAGAATATGAAGCAAAAATATAAAAAAGAAAGAAAAAGAGGAGTAACATGGAAAATTTATGACTCAATTACTTTTTTTAATTCTCATGATAAGAATTAATGCTCAACTTTTTGTCTCTTCTTAATTTTTTCGCTTTTGTTTTCCATTGTAAACCAAACAAGAAACTAAAAAATAGAAAAAACACAAATAGGGGTAGCGATTGAACATTGCATGATTGACCGGCACAAATACAACACGAAAATATAGTATTTGAGCTCGGGCTATTATCAAGGGCGGAGCTAGATGTGTAACGTTGGGGAGCTAAATCAATAAAAAATAAATATTTATTACTAAAAATTAATATTTTAAAATAAAATATACATAAAAATTATTGATTTTCAAAAATTTTGGGGGCTAAAGCCCCCCATGTCCAGGGACGGATTCAGAAACTTCCTATAACGGGGGCACAAAATAAATAAATAGGGGCATAAACAAGTCGTGTCGAGCCGAACATAGTGTTGTTACAACTTATTTGAATTTTAATTGAAATTCACAGTGTTTGAGTTTTGTTTGATTATTAATCGAATCGAACTTTAGTCGAGCCGAACACGAATCGAGCTCGAGTAACTTGATATTTTTACATAGTATTCTTGTTTTACTAACCGAGTCGAGCTTGATCCGTGCTTTACATCTTATTGAACGAAAAAATATTTTCAAGCTTGGTTCGTTATGTTAACGAACTGAACTCAAACGAGCTTTTGACGATTGATCTCATAGTGTGTATCGAGTAGCTTTGGTTCATTTTTCAGTCTTAGTTATAAACTACATCAAAAACAATTAGTAAGAGCATACATTATTTTTTTCATCTAAATACTTAATTAATATATAACTTTTAAAAATAAGTATTAAATATAAAAAATTACATTAAAAAAGTCAATGGGGAATATTTTTTTATAATCTAATTAACATAACTTTTTAATATAAATAGTAAACAAAGAAAATGAAAAAAAAAATAACAGGATGTGTGCATCCGTCTTTGCCCATGTCTTAAGGAGCATACGCCCCTGGCTATTATCGAGCTGATACGATAGGTCCCAGGAAATTGGGTTGAATTTGTGCTGGTCCAATAAGTTTATTTAAAAAATAAATTGTATTTTTAATTATTTTTAAAAAATTGTTAGCTAGTTACTAGGGTTTGTTGTTCTAAAGTCTAAACCTAAAAAATTCATTTTTTAAATTTTATTGAATAAATTTTTTGAAAATTTTAACTAGTTTTATGATATCTATATAAATACGTTGGTGAATGTTGAAGCGGATTTGACGTAAATTTTTTTGTTATCATGACATTGATGCTATGATTTAATGTCTTTGACCTTTAGTATATTTTTGTGGTTTGTTTGTATTGGTAATTTATTAAAAAAAAAACAAATTGGTCTAAGTATCCAATAACAAAATCATATGCAAGTTATTTTAAGGTTTTTAAAGTAGAGTGAATAAGTTTTACTTTGTCAATTAACCAATTAGTGAAAAATAGTTTGGAACAAATTTTCAGGTGGCTCATAGATGCAGCATGAAAATGGATTTTATCTCATCACAAAAGGTTTAGCTAAGCCATGAGCCATCATTCATTCATCCTTTTTCACTCTCTTTTTTATTAATTCATGCTTATGTTCCATGGTAAATTATTGTTAATATGTATTGCGATAATATTTCACAATGTCAAGGGTTTTCACTTTCCATATATAATATATAACTCAAGAGGGAATTGCACTTTTGGTCCCGTTAAAAAAAAAATAAGCACTTTTAGTCTCATGTTTGCTTTGTTGGTCCCAATAGATTTATTTTATCACATTTAGTCTCATACGAATCAAAAAGTTGCAGTTTTAGTCTCAAATTAATGGAAACTTAGCTGAACGTTAACTCTATTATTACGGGACCAAAAGTGCATTTATCCCAAAATCAATCAAATAAAAGAAAAAAATTAATTGAAAAATCTGAAAAATAGTCTAACATTTCTGAAAAATATTTCAATAAAATTTAAAATTATTTACAATTTATTAAAAAAATTTATAAAAAATCCAAAATTATTCAAAAATATAAAATTTTAAAATATAAAATCTGATAATTTGTTTAAAAAACTAAAAGTAGTAAACAAAATAGAAGTTATTTTTAAAATCCAAAATTGTAAAAATAAAATAAGGAAATTGTTAAAAAAAAATACAAACCATTTTTAAAAAATTGACATTTATTTAAAATATTTTAAAAATATTTTAAATTCCCAAATAAAAAAACTCAAAACTCTTTTTAAATTTTGAAAATTGCTTTAAGAATTCTGGAAATTTTCTAAAAAATTAAATAATTTTCAAATGTTTAAAACAATGTTATGGGTTTTTTGTAACAATTTTCATACTAATTTTTCTGTAATTTTTATATTTTAAAATAACTTCAATTTTTTTTTTCGTATTTTAAACAAACTATCATATTTTTTATATTTAAAGTTTTAGATTTTAAAATATTTTTTTGGATTTTTCATAATGTTTTTTTAATAAATTGCAAATAGTTTTAAATATTTATAAAATCTATATATATTGCAAATCTGCAAAACAGCGCCTCCACAATTAAAGATAAAAATTAATAAAGTGAGTGATTTAAGAGTTAAGACGTAGTTGAGGGGATCAACCTTGAGCTCCAGTGGTTGAGACATGTGTTGTAAAGGCGAATAACCCTGGATTCGATCATATACGAGTGCGTATATCCCCTCCCCAAATTCTCCCATTGTACTAAAAGAAAAAGTTAAGACGTAGTTGATGTGTCTCCTATTTACATCTTTTCCTTGACAAAATTGAGACATAAACAGGAAAACTAAAAGTCAAGTTTCTTATGAGTTGTTTCAACTTTCAAGTTCAAAATGCTAACCAAGCTGAAAATTTAAAAATAGAGAAAAAATTGCTTTTATCACAGAGAAATGATTAAAATAATAAGATTATTCAATGCAGTTAATTGCTCTAAATTAATCATAAATTACTATTGAATAAACAAATATTTATGCATCTTTTCAAAAAAAAATATTTATGCATAAATAAGACCAGAAACCTTTTCAAATTACTATAAATTATAATTAATGTAAATAATATAAATTTTACCTAAGCTCAACGAACTTCACCCTTTTATTTTGGGACCTACGAAGGCACCCAATTAGTACAATATGTTTGTCCCCAATTAATTTAAGAACAGTTTATGTTAATGTTTGAATTTTTCAAACATTATTTCTCTTTCGAATTTCTTCCAGATTTCTGGTTATAATTTCTCTAACAGTTAATATTTCAGTTTTGAGAAATTATTTTTAGAAGTTATTTTTCAGTTTTTTAACTCCATAGAAGTTATTAAGTAGTGGGTAGGTAGTTTTCTCCTTAATCTTTGCAGGAAGTTTTCTAATGTTTTCTTGCAGGAAGTTTTCCAAGAGGTATCTATTTAAGGATCAGAAAGCTGCAGAAACGTATTACAGATTCAGAGTTTTAAGAGTTCATCGTCTAGCTTTTTCATATCAGAAAAATTCTGCAGAAGCTCAGTAATATTAAGAATGTTGGTGACATTATTGGCATCATTTTCAGAACTCGAGTGTTGAGAGTTTGTGTGAGATATATTTAGTGTAGAATGAGAGTTTTGAGTACTAAAGTATTCTCAAACTTTGAAGAAATTTTGTTCTAATGAACACCATACAAGTATCTTATACTTATTAAAAAAAAAAATAATCTCTTGTGTCTTATCTTTAAATCTGTCTTTATTTCATATATCATGAAATTGTGTTTTGTTTAAAGTCTTTCGCTGTGTGTTTATGAAGTGTTGACAACACTTTCAACCGCACACTGCATTTTTATAAGAATTGGACCCTTCAATTCTTTCAGTTTATTCTTCATATTCTTTGCTATAGATTATAATCGCAAAAGGATCTAAGGTAATGTGGGGTGCATTCTGCCGACGACGCATGTTCATATCTCGTGTAGAAGCAAATTCTCATTGAAATATTGTGAGGTATGTTTTGGGAGGCTAATTTGTTGACTCTCTTCCTCGAGACCCTGCCACTCTAATACATTCTTCGATTTACATCTTCCTAAACCAATGGGTCTCTGATACTGACATGTTTAGTATTAGGGATAATTACAAAAAGTACCCATAAGGTTTGACCTAATTACAAAAAAACCTAGCTAACTTTAAAACTTACAAAAAGTACCTCTGATGTTTGATTTAGTGTTAAAATTAAGAGGTGTCTATGATGATTTTACAAATATGCAGGGGGATTTTGAAATATATTTCAAACCTCAGGGGAATTTTTAGTAAGTTTTAAAATTATATGGGTTTTTTTGTAATTAGGTTAAACCTCAGGGTACTTTTTGTAATTAATCCTTAGTATTATTCATGAGTAAAGGCATTTGTTGCCGTTTTCCTTGTATAATAAGTATAACTTTTCCCCTAAAAAAAAAGTAATAACATTAAAATCCCCAAATTGCAGTCAACATCTTAGTCATACTTCCCCATGGAGGCTTGTATGTATATAACTGTATCTATATATGATATAAATAACCATTACTTTTCATCTTGAACTAAAATATTCAACAAAAGATAATTTATGTGGAAATTGCCGAAATTCGTAATTAAAATTATAGTACTACTACAACAATGGTTATTACTTATTATATTGAAATTATGAGAAATTGTGGACCATACGCATTGACCAAGGCAAAGCAATGGAACCCATATGCAGGTCCATGACTGTGCTGACACATATAATAATAATTATTCTTCGTAATTATTAAAGTTACCATCAAAAAACAAAAATCACCAAATATAATATAAATATAAATATTATATAATTCAGTAGGTTTTAGATAAGATCGATGCCTTCTTTTATCAGAATTATTTTTTATATAGAGATAATTATTATGAAGGTTAGTGCGTCCACAATAAATTAATTTCTGCCTTTGATCATTTTTTTGTCTTGTATTTTTTTAATAATGCCTAAATAATATATTTGATTGTCCTTACAAATTATTCAATAAATTTGTGAGTAGATAATGGTCAAGTTGTTTAGGGTTACAGTAATATTGTATTCATTAATTTTCGAATAATTTTTGCTTTATAGTATGCATTATATTCTATATTTTGTCTTGCTTTACCCGATTTATTAACGGCACCGCCCCAATCACTTTTTCATTAGTATTGTTATTTTTTTAATCATCCCCCAATAACTTTTAAATTTTTAGGGAGGGATGTGAAATTATCCCTTGAGGCTTAAGGGAAAAAAGTAATCTAATAAGTATTATTTTTTAAAAAGCTTGTAATTTCATTGTGAATGCTACTTTTGGATGTGAATTCATTATGAGGACTTCCACGGATGATGAGATCTTTTGTTTCAAATGGTATTCCGTCTTCTATTTCACTGCACGGATAATTAAAACGTGTATAAAAATTTTTATATGAAAAACTCATATACTTGATTTATGCTTCAAAATTAATATGATAACTTTTATACACATGCCAATTATCCATGCAATAAAATAGAAGACGAGACACCATTTTGTAATAGAAGATCACATCCAAGACTCGGATATCATCTCAAAACAATTCCTTCAATACTTAAAGTCTTCAAAAAAATAAATACCAATTGAAATGGATATTTGTGTTTGCTTATGTTGGAGTATAAATGAGCCATTAGTGGAAATTGGGCCTTTTGGTTTTACAATTTTTTTTACCATAATGAAATATTTATTAAAATAAATAAAACAAAATAAACAAACCTATAGTAATACGTTCATAATAATAATATTCTCCTCTTGTAGTCTTGTGGATCAACAGGTTGATTTCAACAACCATAATTTAGACATCAACAACCTATTCTCATCAACCCTATATACTAAAAGAAAAAAAAAAAAGTTGTCGCGTTCATCCGTCGAAGCATTTGGTACACGTGTCAAGACCTTATTCTTCCAAATCCATGTGTCACCTCCATATTTAGCCACGTGGCAAACCATGCCACCACATTATTCTCCCAATTATAAATTAATTTACTATATCAATTTACTATCAAATTGTCATCAACTTAATAATTAAATTTCCTATTTCCATATATAACTATTAAAATCCAATCAAATATTTAATCAGCAAATTAAATAATCCCAAAAATCAAGGATATAAAAGTAGGAAGTTATTTTTGAGTTTGCAAATGAATTATGATTTAAATATTATTATGATACAAAAAACAAGGATATAATTTCAATTATTATCTCTAATATTTATTATACTTTTAATTGTTAAATCACTTACGGGTATAACAATTATATTTAATATCTTTTTTAAGATTTCAATAATTCATTATTTTTACCATAACTAATTTATTAGCTTTTGTGAAAAAGTAAACTACGGCCAAGTATCACAAATAAATAATTTTATAGAGATTTTTTCCCTTTCCAGATAACATTCAAAGATTGAAATTGCACTCTTTCAACCATTTAAAACTAATGCGGCTTGAAAATTCGTTGTGACGAGGATGATACACTTTCAAATAGAACAAATAATGTAGTTTACAAAGAAGTTTTTTAGAATTTGACAAATCCGTGTAACACACGGGTGTTGTTCTAGTATGCATATATATTGACACACATATAAACAAATTACATGATATAGAGTACATATGTATTATTATTTTTTGTAACAATTTATTTTCTAAACATTAAATAATTTTTCGAAAATTTATTGAAACATAACAAAAATAAGTGTGGATTTTGTTTTAAATTGTGAACCTGCAACCACGCCTTTTGAGGTGCACTAGATAAATTTTCGGGGGTTGACTTAATAACTGCAAACCGCACTAGCTAGATAAACAACATCCTGCAAAGTGACGTCTCTTCATCTTTCACCTACCAAACTTAGTTGAGTTTTTGCTAAAAGGAAAGATTGGTAATCTTTGCTTAGAAGAAGAAAGCAAAACAGCTTTTTTCTTATCATTAGAGAAAAAGACTTGACGTCTCTGGCCCCAAACAAATATATATTATATTGTTTATAAAATTTTGATTGCAAAATACGAGCCTTCAAATATATCAAAAACATCACCTTTCTATTATTAAAAATACTACTTAATGATAGTGGGAGTCACATTTTATGTCCCACATTTTGACAAATTAAAAATATCTAGAAGGCAAATCTAACCCACCAAATTATATCTTTATGCTATATTTGGATTAGTGATTGGATTAGAAAAATAATATTGATTAATCTTATTTAGACCAAGTCTTCGAGATTAACGATTAGGGTGGATGACAATTTTCCAGCCGAAAAATTAATCCCTTGTTGGGCTTAAATCCAACAAAAAATAGTCTTCTTGGTTTCAAATTTGGTGCTTAATTTCAATTAAATTTTAATATTTAAATAAATATGAATTAATTTATCTGCGCTTATCTATCTTAGGGAGACATAATCCGTCTACTATTTTATAGATGAGTAGATTTTTTTCGATTCTTATATAATTTATAGGGATAATTACAATAAAACTCCTGAGATTTAGGCTAATTACAAAAAAATCCACAGATTTGCTTTTGCTTGAAAAAACTCGAGGTTTGCTTTGCTTACATTTTTCCCATTCATATCAAAAACATATTTCAAAAATGCCCTGGATATTTCTATAAACTTACAGTTACCCATTAAATTTAAGACATAATCAAATCTGACGAGTCTTTTTATAATTTTAAAATATTTCTGTTCTTTTTAATTAGTTCAAACCTCAGGGGGGTCTTTTGTAATTATCCTTAATATAAATATATTATTTTCTAAGTACCCATTTTTCAGATGTACAAAGTACTATTTAGATATTTAAGCATTTGACTATAACAAATTTCCTATATTATTACATAAAGTGACATGTGAATATTCACACTCTCTTTGGGCCGATCCAACTGAAAGGCTCTCCTCTAGTGGATTCGTATAGGTGTCTGGATTTAATGATGAAACTGGGCCTAGTGAATCAGGTCTTATATTGGTTCGGATAAAGTTCTTCTTTGGCATATAATCGAGCCCAGTTAGTTAGTTAGTTAGTTTGTTTTTTTTTTTTTTGAGAGGCAGTTTGTTGTTTTATTGTATTTAAATTCAATTGAAAATCTCACGATCTCAATTCTATTTTGTCTACAACATTTTTGGCCCACGATAACCTCGATTTTGGGCCTCATAAATACAGACCTCGACATCATTCTTGAACTTAGAGTTTGAGTTCAATTTATGATCTAGAATTTCATGTTTACTTATTTTCTCAGTCATATAAGTTGACCTATTTAGAGATTTTTTCTTTTTTCTTTTGAATTATGTGATTTAAGTTGGAAAAATTCAGAGATTTTAGTCATCTTACTAGCTATAGTAAATTCTTTGTTCTCCAATTTTTTTTTTATTTTTTTTCCTATTTTCAAAGGTTACGTTTCTAAATTTATTATACACATTTTTATAAATATATAGATTATATTATATACATACTTATTATAAAAAATTAAATATTGTATATGAAATAAGAATTAATTTATTCGACCGAAATGTCAAGTTATTTTCTATTATTCCTTCAAAGCAATCCGCCAACTTAGTCATTTCCTTCCAAAATTAAAATTTCCCCAAATTGAATCCCAAGTCAGCAAAAATAGGCAAACTTTAACTGATATGACAGGTCATGTATGAGTAAATATTTGAATTTGTACAACATAAATGCTATAATTAAAAAAACAAACTAAAAGCTCTAAATATTCCAACTCACAGAACTAAAAAATCATTTTTTTCCTCTAATGGATAATGAATAAGTCGACAAAAATACTATTCATCTAATTATTTTTAAGATCCAGCATATGGTGCAACTTGTGATAGTTAAAATCCTTTGTTGGGCAACGAGACAGATTATCACAGATATAAAGTTGAATATATACATGAGAAAAGACACTAAAAGGCTACTACAAAAATAAGAAAAAAAAATTTGAGATTGATATTCTATTAATTTTGATGAGAGTATATAAGCATCGATTTGGAACATTCGTCCAAAGCAGATGCTTCACAATTTTTGTTTGCATCGATCAATATATATATATCTATATATATATGTGGTCGTATGTGTTTGATGGAATTAATTGATAATTAGGATCCCATTGTTAAGAGGGAAAATACATTAGGCTAAATTCCAAGATTATTACAAGTACACTATTTGTCTCATTTCTTGGTCACACTCTGGCGGCTTTGATATTTTAAGAGTTAAAATTAAATAATGGTTTAGGGATTTTGAAAAAAGTTTGTACTAATTAATAATTAAAGTCTTTGGTTTATTAACATCGTACATGTTTAACAAGATATACGTATGTGAAATGGTTGATAAGCTACCATCAAGTGGTATTTAAGGATCAGCACGACATATCTTTTTTTCCTGTCTTATAGATGCTATTCTTGGAGGAATTCACTAGATGTATATCTATCGTAGATTTGCATATAATACACGTCTGACTGTATGATTATGTCTGAAATTTTACTAAGTCTATGGTTATTATGCAACTGAAGTACTTCTCCAGGTATAGCATGAAATAAAGTTTTTTTTAATCCTATAGTTTTGGTGGAGAACTGGATCAAGAATTCTCTCAGTTCATTATCAACAGAATTTTTATTTATGATGAACTAGATTTACTTTTTTTTTTTTTTTACTTTTTTCATTATGCTTCTTCAATATTTGCTTAATAATCCTAATGATTATATAGAGTGGCTTACGTTGCATAAATTTGGTGGGTTTTGCATAAATTAGTGGAGGAGGAGCTAACAATTTAGTGAATTTACTATAAAGCATTCTTAATTTGATCCAGTTTTGGAAATATTGATGATGGAGGATTGTTCTCATGAATAATAAAATGGAACTATTATTGAAAAAGGACAAGAATACACTTTCGGAATCAATGAGAATAATGTATATATATCCTCCCAACATTAGTTTTGAAATTGATTGCTTGAAATTGTTATTAATTATATAATTAATCATGAATATATATTAATTAATACATAAGAAGATGGTATTTGGTCAAATTTTGGTGGTTACATGTGGTATTACAGGTCAACATTTGTTTGTTTCTAGTTTTTATATAATTATTATAAACTCCATATTTTGGGAGCTAGAAAATGGATGAAACCAAAGAGCCCTATAATTAAAAGATGCGCGGGGTATGTGTATGTGCTTGTAATGTTATGGCTATAATGCTTTCACTTTTGGGTCAATTAGGAGTGGCAACGGGCCGGACTGAGCAGGGTCGGGATTTGGTATCCGTTCTCGTCCCACAAAGGATTGGGACATAGGGACATAGTGAATCGTGGTCGGAATGCAGATGAGGATCTTTATTTGTATTTTTTATAATTTAGATAATATTATTAATTCTTATTATATATTTTAATAAAAATACATATCTATATTTTAGAAATTACCATCCAATATACTAAAAAATATATTCTAGATGATAATAAAACATAATAAATTAATTTTTTTGAGTAGTAATAAAAACGTCATTTATGTGGTAATTACATTAATATCTTTTACTATAAAAAGTCTTCTTTTTGAATGTTCCTTGGTACAAGTTTACAACCCTAGCTAGTTCCTCAATTTGAATTCTCACACACCAAGACAACAACAGAAACAGTTTTGTAGATACTACATCAGGAGCACTATACTTAATGTATCATCTACCAACCGAAATAAGAAAATCCTTCCGACCAATCAAAACCGCGACAACAAATTACAGCTAATTTTAATTAAAATCAACGATAAATTAGTTAACCATAAATTTCATTAACATATTTTGGATATAGTTAACAATGATTTCCTTTGCTTCCTTCTAAGCAACAATGACCCATATTTTGGCTTCTTGCCTATGTTTTTATAGAGTAGTTGGAATATCAATAACCACTACTTGGTTGATTATAATATATATATAATTAGAAAATAAGAAAACAATATAAATCTTGAACAATTAATTTGTTATTTTCGTAGATTATTGAACGAGGGGACAAAATCATTTTGAATAGGATTATAGATTTGATTGAGAGGGTATGGATTAGGATAAGTAAAGAATTATAATTTGAACGAATAATTGGAGATCTTAAATATATATCGGAAGAGGACAAGGTTACACTTTTAGAGCACCTAAAGATAATTATTCCCTCAATCGTGTATATATAATATACAGATTATATATAATCCGCCTGAAAATATTTAATTTTTATACGAGTAGTGATATTAAATCAATATTAACGTATATGGTCGTTCACTATTGTTTGGTAAAATTGGGGTGAATTCACCTCCATGAAAACATGTAGTCCTAGGGGCGTAGCCAACACGACTGGTTACCCTTAGCCCAAATTTTTTCCCCTTAAAAATATATATATATAATTTTTTTTTTATTTTTTTCCACAGGAAAAACGGGACAAAAAAAAATTTTGGGTGCGCGGGGGGCCGGGGTGCCCCCTAGCTACGCCCAGTAGTCCGCAATATAATTAAAATGAACATAAGTTTCACAAGAGTAATTAAGAATATGCTAAAAAAAGTAATTAACATTAATCTTTGAAAAACTTTCTACATCATGTTTACAAGTGCAATATTCCCAGTTGATACAAGTTTTTGCCCTGATAATAATTAGGTTTGACAAAATTTATGTGGAACATAATGGCCTTGTATGGTTATGTTTCCATGAACCATTTCCAGTTTCTAGTGTTGGAAATAGAATTTTGAAAATTTATTGGTTTTCGTGTGAAAACTGGAATTATGTTTGGATGAGAGAATGGAAATGAGTTTTATATATGTTTGAAAATGAGATTATGTTTGGTTGAGTAGTTTTGAAATAGTATTTTATGTATATAATAATTTGAAAAGTTGATAGTGGTTGAATTTTTAATTTTATATATAATATTATATTTGGAAGATTGTAGATTGGTGGGTCCCATTAAATATATATAATTAAAAAATAGTAATATTTTAAGTAGATAGAGTTGGTAATGGAGGGTCCCACGTGTATAATTGGATGAAAAGGTGAAAAAGTGATTGATGTGTGATATAGGGTATAGTATAGGATTGGAAATTGAAAATATAGGTTTGAGATGTTGTTTTATGTGAAAATTGAAAAATGAAAATGATGATTTCCATTGGAAAATTTAGAAACAAACATGATTCCATTTCTATGAATAGTTGGAAATTGGAAATTGGCCCTTGGAAACATAAACAAACAAGGCCATAGATCTCTAATGCATTCGTTGTAATACACTTTTTTTTTTGAAGAAATAGTAACATACTTTTGAGCTTATTTTATGATATTTAACTTTTATCATTAAAAACGTATTTGAGAATTTGAATAAGTGAAGTAATTAACCATACAATACATTAACAAGATTTTTTTTTGTATATTTATGGATTAATATAATTAAAAACAAGAGATATTTTATGGATTAATAATTAATTTCTTCTAGAAGTAGACTGATGTGCTTTGCTGCTTAGACTAGCTAAGTGGAAAGACAGGAAAACATTAGATTTGAATAAAGGCGAAGCTAAGAATAACTTAACATAGAAGCAAATAAAATTTAAATAGGACTCATATATATAGCCTTTATTCGTTTATATAGGTTTTTTGCTATTTTCTATATGACTCGTGTAGATATCCTTTATTCGTTTATATTGGTTTTTGCCAATATTCTACTCGATAGTCCGTACGTACAACTAACATTCTGGAAATTAATTATTAATTTGCATTGCCTTTGATTTAGCTTTAATATTTTCACTCTATTGCAATTTATGCAACTAATAAATACGAACACACAATTTTAATTAACACCCAATTTTTTTGAAGTTAACACCCAATTTTGGTGCGCCTCAAATTCAATACAATAATTAAAAAAAATGAAACTTCAACCTTTGACATTTATAATTACATGTTAATATATGGTGTTTTCATTGGTCTTTAATTAGTTCGTAATGATGTCATTATTGTATATATACATAATGCATTGAAATATCATACGAAACAAGGAATAAATATTAGAACTAGATTGACAATTTCCATAGAGTTAAACTATATTTTGCACCTAATTGTGCATATCTTATCTTTATTTAATTGCCAATTGGTTTGCAATTCTCACATTCAATTCCCTCTCAAATGAATCAAGATAGAAAACAATTTCTTGAAGTGGCATCCCTTCATAAAAAAAACCATAACTCTTGATACTTAAATTCCAATTTTTCCCTTGGCAAGGAGACAAATTAAGGAGAATTTCACAAATTCTAAAGCCAAATGTAATTAATTAATTCCGATGGCGATTAAGAAACCTTAAGTCTTTATTTCTTTTTTAGGGATAATTTTTATTATAAATTCATTTTTAAGATATTCATCCAAACATAAACTTCAAGAGAAACCAATTTACATACAAAAAAATGTGTAGGTAAGTATTAAGATAATTGTAAAGTATTGGTAAAATCGTTGTTGACAAATATTTAATAACAAAATCTAAAATTATTGGTAAAAACCTATAATACTTATGCCGATAAATTTAAAAGTTCTTGGTGATTTGTAGGTAATTAGTTGCTATAATTTGAAAATTAATATTTTGTATTCTGATGATATTATGTAAGTAACTGCAACATTTAGTGACAAATCATTTCCGTCAGTAAATTCTGTCGGTAACTGAAAGTTTTCTTTAGTGATATATCACCTTTTTTTTTAAGTTTGACACAATCATTGTAGGTATCGAACTCGAACCTCGTTATTGCGATATATCACCTGTTTCACTGACTTCTTTTCCATATATTTAGTTATTTTTTTTGTTGTCATACTATTTTGCTGATCATAACAACTTTGTGGGCATACTATTACAAGAAACATTCCTTAAAAGTATTCCGTATTATCAGATTTTTTTAATAACTTGAGTCAATTATATCATATATCAATTGACAACAAACTAACTATCATCAATCAATAATTTTATAAATACCAACTATAAAAAATTATTACTATAAAAGTAAACAAACACTACAAATAAACTTCCACTTTAGCGACAGAATTACCGACAGAGCAAAGCTAGTGATCTTGCAATAAATTTACAGTTATCTACATAATAGTATAATACCGATAGAATAAAATACATTATTTTTCCACAAACTATACCGATCAATTACCAACATAAATATTATATGTATTTACCAATAATTTTAGATTTTGTTATACCTTCAACGATTTACATATACTTTACAGTTATCTTAATACTTTAAATCTAATGGTAAATTAGTTTTCTTCTTGTAGTGAAAACGAAATACATTTTGTGGGGAACAAATTTCATATTTCACTTTTTATGTTCCACTTCATGTTCCACCACATTAGATGGTGGAAATGTGTTAGTAAAATAATCATGGATGTCGATTTTTTAGATGTAAATACACGTGTCAAACTTAACATCCAATAGAGTGGAACATGAAGTGAAATATGAAAATGAAACAAGAAATCTGAATCTCATTTTGTGGGCGATTCTATCTCAATCAGATAGGATCCTTTGTTCCAAACTGCATGTATTTCATCTCGTATTCCTAATATCTTAATATTCCAAAATCTTATACAACTTCAACATTATACGTAAAGTATCATTAAACCCCAAAAGCAAAATTAAAAAAATTGGTGGATTAATTCTATGGGCGCCTTGAGATCACATGATAAAAAAGAATTTAGGTTAGAAAACAACGAGCCTCTCTAAGAAAAGCCTCGAGACCAACATATTGGTGTTATTAGGGAAACCCTCACGGTCTACTCTGAATCTTCCTTGTATTATAATTTATTTAATATCTGAAATGATGAGCCCAAATGACAGAAAATAGTTTGACTCATGTGACTGATTATAATATTTCCTTTTCAGTATATACACGGCGGAGCCAGCTCAGCGTGGCGCCTCGACCGCCGCAATTGCCGCCACGCCCACGTTCAAACCCACGGCGGCAACGTGGAGCCTTTAACTTTTCTAAGGCCATGCATTTTTATTAATCTATTTTTAATTTCTTTTTAGGGTTCTCATGCATATATGCATGTCTCTCTAGGAATCAACTTTTATTCCTCAAATGTATTCAAATATGTATTAGGCATCTTGGGGATTCATAATGCCACATCATAAAAACCTCAAAAAGAAAAAACATTATCATTATCTCCACAATCCAAAAACTTCTAATTAGCTTTTTTGTGGACCCTACACCCTAACAATAAAATCACATAAATCTCTATTAAAAAATAATTAATTAAATTTTTTTTTAATAGAAAGAAGCGGTACCTTGCAGTCGGTAGAGCTTCTTGGTGGAAGGAAAAAACCTATTGCCCACAATGCGCTTAGGTTCTTGGGCTAAGGTTTTTCAATTGAAAAACCTCTCAACAAACCAGTGGCGGGTCCAGAATTTTTAAAATGGGGATACGATAGATATTTAAAAAATACACAATATAAAAATTGTTTATAACTTTGCAAAAGTCGGTCGTGTAACAGTATATGAATAATTAATCATAAAATTTTGTATGAGACGGATCCTATATTTAAATAAAATTTTGACCCAAACTCATACCCATGAAAATAATGCATATTTTTGTATGTTTTAGGATTCGTATCATTAACTTAGATCCATGAGATGGTCCCACATAAGATCTCCTCTTAATTAATATACATATATAAAAGAACTAATTAGAGTAATTAAGAAAATATGAGAGAACAAAAAACATAGTGTTGGTAATATTATTGATTTTATTAGATTTATTTTTTGGGATATTTTTATTTTTGACAGATTTTGCCATGTATTTTATTCCACGTTATTAAATCAAATTTTTATTTTTCAAAATTATATTGTGGAGATTTGTATTATAATATTTGGATTTTCTAATTATTTTTGTAATATTATGGGTACAAATTTAATATTATTTTTATTTTCATTAAAGCTTATTGTTTGGATTTTTCATAAATTGGGGTACAGTTGTACCCCCAAATTTCCATGTAGATCCGCTAGTGCAACAAACCCCACATTGGGGATGCCCTTATCACATATATTCTCAAGCCAAACTTAATTAATAAGATTTCAAATTAAATTAAGCATATGATAGAGGATAATGAGTGTTTCAATTTAAATATATATTATGTCAATTGTGAGTTGTTTTTAGGATGAAATCTGGCTTGGTGGACTTGTATTCTTCCCTCATATTGGTTACATTTAATAATGTGGCCGTACCAAGTCCTAGGGGTGAGCAAAACCGAACCGGAACCGAAAAATCAAATCGATCCGAATATATTAATTTCTATTTATATATATATTTTTTTATATTATTATTTCAATTTTTTTAATTTATTTTATTGTTAAATTGTAAAATAAATATAATATATATATATATAGCAAAAAAATGTAAAGGCCCAAAATTGAGCCCAAACTGAAAAATCGAACCAAACCGAACTAAACCGAAATAGTTCGTTTGGTTCCGTTCGTTTTTTCTAGCATTGCGGTTCGGTTTCGGTTTGAAAAAAATATAAATTCGGTTTTCGGTTTTTTGCGGTTCGGTTCGGTTTTGCACTGAAACGGTCATTTGCTCACCCCTACCAAGTCCCCGAATTTAATAGCCATTGAATTGATTTGTCAATTAAGTAAAAATTAAACATAAAAAGCTTATATTTAGAAATATGTATTGATGGAAATAATATTTGGCTGAGAAAACATATTTAACTTCTCATGTCTGCTTTTGAACCTTGTATTGTTCTTAAATATACTTAAACACATTACACACATATAGATAAATTTCTGGTCAAATTATGTGGTGCTCATGATACAATCCAGACATGTTGCGAGAAACTAATTAAACGTTAGTCCTCTATTAATTATTCCCATGTCTATGCTAATTAGTACTAATTGGATAGATTAATTTTAAGAAACTAAACAAACTTAGAGAATATCATAAAAACAAGATTGGAACTGCTCGATATATCCGAGTAGTGATGGCAGTGGGGCGGAAAATCCCTGTTCCCCGCGGGGAATCCGCCCCGAATGGAGCGGGATTCCCCGAAATTTTTCCCCGTGGGGACGGGGACGGGGATCATACTCCCCGCCCCGCGGGGATCCCTGCGTTGTTCCCCTCGGGGAACCGAATATTATATATAATATAATATTTTAAATATATATAATATATTATAAATATATCCACATTAAATATAATAAAATGACAAAAATCTTTAATTTATTTTATTAATTAGTGTTTTATTAGTTATTTTATATAATTTATATAGTTTTAATATTTAAAAATGAATATTTTTTTAAAAAATATTATTTTTTTTCAAAACAAAAAAAAAATTGAAACGGGGACGGGGATGGGGGGAATTTTTTCCCCGTTTGTCTCACCGGAATGGAGACGGGGATTCCCCGCGGTCGCAGGGACGGGGATGGGGATGGCTCCCCCGATCCCGCCCCGCCCCGTTGACATCCCTATATCCAAGGGACAAAAGTCGTTTACATAACTGGTAGACCTCTTAATGAGTTAATGTCTCAAGTCTTGGCAATTTCCTCGATTACAGAGGAAAACAACTGGCCGTCTAATCTCATTTTGACCTGCCTTAATATATAAATTGGCACTTTTGATAATTATTAAATTTACTTAGTGCGCCTGAAATATCTTTCGCTAAATCCAAAGTTGTGTCTTCTGATTTAAAAAAAAAAATCCAAAGTTGTTTCTTGTAACTAAATTAGACAAATACTATGGAGAAAAACAGTATTTGGCTTGGTGGATGAGGGTTGCGATTCAATGCGCAACCCCGGCGATTATTATTCTGCTCGGAGTTTTGGGGTTGGGTTTGCCCTCCTCCCTTCCTCGTAGACAGACCCATCCCCTGGAAGGACGGATGCCCCATAGTAGCCGGCGCAGTGTGGAGTCTGTCTTTTTGGTTGGTGTGAGATCTACTCCTGATAGAAAAAAAAAAAAAAAAAAAAAAAAAGAATATATGCACAAGACTGCTAGCTGCAACAGCTAGCTCGCCAAAATATTCAGCAATTTAACATATATAACTTAATCACTGTCCATACTCCATACAAGGAATTTTTTCAAAAATTTTCAATTTATTATTATTATTATTATTATTATCACTTAGCCAAGATGCACCTTTGTTGGACGGAATCAAGGAAACAATGCAAAAACAGGGAAAAGAAGGGAAAAGTTCATACAACTTTTGAAATTGACACAGTTTGGTGCATTGAGCTATTCTACTTTTGCCTAAATTGATGGGATTATATATAAGTATTTGATAGATTCATTGAATCATTATGGAGTCGTGACTGTGACTCGTGAGGTCACCTCCCGGGCACAATTCAACTGGTGCGGCCTAAATGATGTGATATTAACTTCGTTGATTCCCACATCATATATGTTTGAATCCGCTTTGTAATATATTGTGGAAGATGATTTTTTTGTGTGTTGACACAATCTAAATTAAAGTAGCTCAGGACCCTCAATCATGGAGGCGTAGCCAGCTATTTCACCTTATCCACGAAATTTTAGAGGTGGGACAATGAGAGTCCTCTAAGGATGGTCCATTATTATTATTAATATTATTATGAAGTCATGAGGTCAATTTCAGACGTGGCCCTTTCAGAAAGTGTCAAAAACAACAGCTACAATTGAACTATGTCCCTTTCAAGCAATTCAATGAACTTCCAACACAGGCAAACTCAAACAATTGACTTTACTAAATTGTAATACGTCAGAGTTCACACCTATTGTTTGCCAGATCTATTTCAAAAACATGAATCATCAGCAAGAACCAATCAATTAATTCAAGAAAGAAAACAAAAAAAATTATGAACTATGTAAAATTGAATGCATTGAATTTAACATCTAATCTAAGAAAAGCACTAGAAGAAGTAAATACTCAAAGCATTAGAAAATGAGAATAATTCTAAAAAAAAAAGTGAAGATATATTTACAAAACATATCCAATGTGAAACCAGCTTCCTCTTCTAAAACAAATACTAATTCTAATAATACCTAATCTTCTTACTCTTTCTGCCACCCAACCTCACCCACCAAGAAAATCTCTACCCTTTCATTCATTTCCTTTTCTATTTCTCCCATCCCAACAAATATTCAAAAAAAAAAAAAATTGGGGCAGGTGCCCCCCACACCATCCATCTGTACAAATCCAGACAACAAGACCCCAACCATAGTCAACTAACTTCACCAACTCCCTGTCTGTAAAATTCCATTTACTATGTACAAAATGCCCAGCTCATAAGGACCAGCATGAAGCAAAGAATAATATGCCAACCAAACAAACTGCACTTCACAATTGCAGCTATTAAGATTTGATCAATCCCAAACTGTATAGATTCCTCTTCACCATGCTCCCAAGTGATAACAACATGGCCCCACCGGCGCCCATTTTCGGCTCGTCCCTTTGGAGCTTTTGGTTAACCTTCAAATTACTCAAACCAATCTTTTGCCGAACCGACTCAATGATTTTTGGATCGGCTAGATTCCCGATCGCATCCGTGACATAAAATATGTTTAGGGCCTTATCTTGTGTGGTGGATATTTCTGCCCTCGTGACATTTAGGCCGTTTTCGCGGAACGTTCGCATTACGTCTGCCAAAAGACCTTTTCTATCAGCTGCAGAGAGCTCAAGCCTCACACCCTGTTATCAGACAGGGGGATTTTATTTAATTAACTGAATTAAAAGGGATATGTGAAATGTATACATCTAGATTGTTTTTTTTTTTTTTTAACATAGTGTAAAGGAACAAGGACAGCACCTGAGATGCCCTTCTTTCGATTGCAGCTTGCAAACAAAGAATCACACGCTGCTTTTCAGCTTCCGAACTTATCGGTGTTCCATCCGTATGTCTGATGAAGAATTCCTGATAAATTGCATTGCGTAGTTTAAGTAAATATTAACTCTAACATAGCCAAAAAGAACAAAGAAACAGTTTATGTATAAAGATTACTGTAAATTTCAAAAATCACCCTGTGGTGTAGCCTAATTTACAAAGCACTCCTTTTTTTGTAATTAGACTGAACCATGACGATAATCTTCGCAATTAACCCAAAAGAAGGGTATACATACCAAAGATGCTGTATCTCTTGATGTGTCAATGGTGGCATGAAAAACAATGTATTCCATGTCTGTCAACGTGCAAACAACGTCAAACAGAAGCTTGTTCCGATCGCTGCACTGAATATTTACCACGGAATAATCCTTTTCCAAATAATTACGAACCAAAACAACAGGAAAATAATAATCATCACAACTCTTGATCATAGGCTTCCTGTCATAATCCCTGTCCGCAAACATCAACTGGTGAAGCCTCCTCTCCGTGTGCGTGACACCCAAAGAAACAGAGGTTTTTGCACTACGGATGTCATTGTCCCCCTTAAGCACATTCCTCAACATTGCTCCGATTAAGTCTAACTTCTGTGAATCCTCAATTGGAGAGCCCGAATCGTCATCCTTAACGTAAATTAAGGATGCAATTCGACCATTGTGAGTCCAAACTTTTGCGTCGACTACGTTACAGCTTAGATTCGACAGCACTGCAAAAACCTCGGATAGAAGGCCAACCCGATCTGTACCCGTTAATTCTAAAGCTGTATGGCCCTTGATGCATTTCGATCTCCCGTAATGAACAGTCTCAAGTGACTGCAATTCCATGGACCAATATTAGACATTATACATCATTCTAATCCCATCAATTAATATCTCAAAAATAAACCACGGATAAAATTTAGAGATAATTACAAAAAAAAAACATGAGGTTCGGGCTAATTGCAAAAACCCCCAGAGATTTCCAGGAATTACACAAAACCCTTATCCGTCTTACCTTTTCCCCCTTTATATGCATAAACATTTCAAAAGCTCCCGCTACATTTATCAAAACATTACAGTTACCCCTTAAATTTAATAGGCGATCAAACCTTAAGTTTTCTTTGTTAATTTTCAGAAATCTCTAGGATTTTTTGGAAGTAGCCCAAAACTTAGGGGGCTATATGTAATTATCCCTAAATTTCATTGCAGTAATACATACCTGTTCAATGTGGGTAAGTAGATGCTAACCAAGTGGGTAGTGCCCAACTCCCGTCGGATTGTGACATGTGTCCCATTTTGATTTTCTTTTTTTAGAAAAAAATATATGCATATGTCATAGTGGGACACTTGGCAAAATCACAAGGGGATTGGGTACAACTCACTTGGGTAGCATCAAACCCCCCGTTCAATGCAGCCCAGGATGCTCTCATCAGTTAATTTGTTTCCATTCAAGTCAGTCACATGAAAAACTGCCAAATTTAATGAAAACCAAAAGGCAGAATTAAAATCAACCTTTTATTTTTGGTAAAAAGTTTAAGCAATAGCAAATTTGGGCCATAAAAGGCCGCGCGTGTCGGCTACTCACCGTCCATGAACCACCGACCATCGGAGCAAATGTAAGCTTTCTTGATCGACAGATTCAAATCCGTCAAAACTTGAACCGCTTCCAGAAGAATCCCATGTTTTCTCGCACTATCAATCTGCAAAAAAATTAGAAAAATTAAACCCCAAAACATTTCAGATTGATTTATTCGGGTCGAGATTTTGACGAATCGGGCATTACCATGAGCCGGGTCGCGTTGGAGCAACCCGCATTGTCGATCATGACCCTGCAAGAAGTGGACGGAGAAACAGTCAGGCGGAGGGCATTTTCGGTATTTCACAAGTCTCGTCCCAGAGTTTTACAGAGGTCATAGAAAAGCAAATCGTTTTGAAAACTGTGTGAGCAACTATTTTAGGGAAGGAGAAACAGAAATCAGAAAAAAAAAATCCCAAAATCAAAGATGAAAATACAACAGAGTGATGCAAAAATTGCGGTTGGTTTTGTTGAAAACTACCGATTTTCATTTCAGACCACAAATTCCCCCAGATTTCCCAATTTTTTCACTCAAACTTAGATATCAAAACAAAAAATTAGAAAATAAATCACACAGAAAAAAAGCTTGGATTGAAGAAAATCGGAAAAACGAAAAAGCTGAATCGCACAGAACAGAGCATCCAGAAAATCACACACAGTGAAGAAGGACTGACCTTGGCGTAGACATTCGAGTAATAAGCTTTTCATATTCATCCAAATACGTCGGCCACTCCATAATCCCCAAATGAAAACTCAAAAAACAAGAAAAAAACAAAAATTAGTCACCAAAAAACCACTCTTCACTGTAAAACTCTCGATACTACTCTCTCTTTCTAAAAGCTCTGCAAAACGCGTTACGGATTTGTGCTTTCTCTCTCTAAAACAACATTGACAGAACACTGCATGCTCTCCACTTTGGTGTTTCCCCACTCAAGGAGGGGAAGGGGTCGGTATATATATATTCTTTTTAATTAATTAAATTTGTTTTCTCTCTAATAAAATTTATTCTTTTCCAAAATTTCGGAATATTTGTTTTCCATATTTTAAACAAAGTAAACAATAATAATACTTGTTTCCTTTATTTAGAAGTCAACTACCAGTTATTGACACGTGTGTAGCTGGGGAGGTAGTCCCGAGTGCCAGCGTGGAGTCCACGTGTATTTATTGAAGTATGCTTTGCGTGTATTCGACTCGATGGATTGTGGTGATTGGTGGGATTTTATCTATTCATGCACTTTAATGTGAATGTTTTATCACTTTTATGTATAAAAATAATTGTAATAATTAAAATAATTGATAGGATATTGTAGTAGAAGATCGAGTTTGTATTTGGCAGTATGGATCTTGTGGATCTCGGGATATAATTAACGTATATAATGTGGAGCTTGTAGTGTCGGAACTAGAGCTCTAAATGAGTTGAGTCAGCGATTTGTTAATCGAATTTCAAAAATTGGGTGTTTGAGTTTGAGTTTTGAACTCAAACGAGCTTTAGTATAAAAATCAAATTACAATCTAATTTATTTTAATTTAAACCTAAAAATTTATCTGACTTTTTTTTTTGAGGGAAAACATAATGGTTGCCCCCAAAAACTACCTCTTCTCGCTGATCACCTTCCCAGATGAAGTCCACCGCGAAACCTGCACAAGGGGGGGCCGGAGGGGGGCTCCGGCATACCCTCTCCGATGCTTAAGTCAGTATCTTGGGAAGGAAGCAAAGGCTAGAGAGAGAAAAAAGAGCAATGTAACAGTAAAAAATGAGATTAGGTTAGAATGAACCTGGGCTTGGGCCTTTTATACATTAGCTCGGATTAGGGTTTCCGTAAAATTCGGGATTCCGTTACGATTTGGTCTCAGAGTCATCATTAGATTAAGATCGGAGCTCTTAAAAACCCTAATTTTACGCCTGTAAGACCGTGGCCCCGACCTGTTTCAAAACACCTCGGCCCAATGTATGGATATAAAGCCCTTGTAATTCTCCAAGGCATCCTCAGTGCCTCATTCATATTTGATCCGAGCTGAACTGTACGTCAGGTCAACAACAGATCGCCTTGAGCCGTGCAGTGCTCGACAGGTCGGTTTAGTACAATGGCCCTTACACAGGTCGGCCCAATACTCGTAAACCCTAGAAGATTCGCCCTATGCTGTAAGCCTCCCCAAATCGGCTCAATGCCTACTTCTCGACAGATCAGCCCAAGAGTATGGGCCTTTACAGGTCGGCCCAAAGCCATCGGCCTGGTCAGGTCAACCCAGACAATCTTTTGCCCTTATCAATTTCTCCCCCCAACTATGGATTGATCCGCACCTCAACCATAGTTGCTGATAGGCCGAGCTGACCTAGTATTTAGGGTTTGTGCTTTTCACATTCCCGCCTACTTTTGGCGTGTGAAATTTCTGCCGCCCTTTGGCCTTTCGAGTACCTGACACGCGGATGTGATTGATGAGACGTCTTTTCAGTTTCCTGACGCCTCGTAGACCGTCAAATGCCTCCTCGAAAATCGAGGCACCCCTTTGTCTTCTCTCTCCCCTTATAAAAGCCACTTTCCTCCTCCATTTTTCACTTTCCCCACATCTCAGATTTTAAAGCTTTCCTCCCTAGCAAACACTCTCCTTCTCCGGCGAGATTCTCCAGATTCCGGCGAAAGTTTTCACGCCCAGACTACTTTCCTCCTTCGACCTCCTATCTCTATCCAGTAAGTAACCCTTTCATTTCCAATATTTCTTTTCTTTTAATATGGCCTCATCTTCTTCTCACTCGACACCGTCGGACCTGGTCGTCGCCGACTTAGAGCGGTGGGCAATAACGACGGGCTCTGCTCCTCTACCACTTTCCCTCATCGGAGTCCATCCATCGGACCCGATGCGGCCAATCCACTCGATTCAGGTCGAATCCGATAATAGAGATCCGAGCTCCGTGCTCGGGTCCTCGCCTATATATCCTCACGATTTTAGGGAGACCACCCTATCGACCTCCAATCTTCAAACTATTAAAAGAATGTACCCAAATTCCTTCCTCTTTTAAACTCTATTTACCCAAAGAACTCCGACCAACTCCAACCGACCTCCCCCAATGCCCTAGCCTAAATTTTCTTTGCGGTCGATAGAGGAGGCCTCCGATTTCCCATTCATCCATTCATGGCTGGGGTGTCCGAGTTCTCTCGGGTGCCTTTGAATCAACTAGCTCCGAACTCATTCCGCATCTTAGCCGGCTTCATAATTTTGACCAAGTACCTAGACATAGAACCCACTCTGGAACTATTCTTCGCCCTTTTCCAAATAAAGAGCTCGACCACTAAGGGCCTTTTCTACATCACCTCCCGAGGTGATGCTCAGTTTTTAAGCAAGTACCCTTCCTCTAACAAATTCTGGAAGGACAAATATTTTTTTATTTTTTCCCCCCGAGTTTGGGGTTTTCCTATTGCTTGGACCTGGACCCTTCCACTCCAACGCAAACACAACCCCAGAGATCGGTCTCCCGATCTCCAAGCTCAGATAAATAAACTCACCCTGGTCAAATACGACCTCTCTCGCCTTATAACCCCTTCCCTTCTGTACTACTTTGAGCTGAGCCCCATCGTGGCTCCCTTGCCTTGTGACATTGGTAATTGTCATTTTTGCACTTGAGTTGTTTTATTTTTAATCATTAGCTAATCTTTTCTCTCCGTGCAGATATGTTCATGGCACAGATGGTTGCTGAGTTGGATGAGGAGGAGCAACCAATTGCTCCTGGATCACTTCCTCCTTCATCCAAAGATCGCCGCCCCGAGCCCTGAGGTCGGCCTCTCTCTACTTAGCGACGACACGATTCGCTGCCGCATGATGGCCATTCTCACAGGCCAAGGGGCTCAACCCTCTATTCGACCTCCTCCTCCAAAGAGGTTGGGTGTTGGCACCAGCGCATGAGCTGCCAAGAGGGCGAAGACCACCACACCTCCTGCTGCTCTCTCTCTCTCTCTCCCGCACTCCCATTCATACACCCAATCAAACTTTTTTCACAGGCAATTCCATCCTGAAGAACAATGATGGAACCTTTGCTATCCAAGACGCTCCAAGCGCAATCGCCCAAACCCGACCGACTGCGCTGGGAGAAGCTTCGGTGATCTTTGAGCTAGTGAGCTCTTTCTGCCTGAACCACTCAAAAGTTGAGGCTCAGCTGGCCGCACTGATTTCGCGAGCTTGGGTTGGTTTTGCTGATCCCTCCCATATTGCCGAGCTCAACAATTCTAAGAAGGACGTCATTCGGCTGAATGCTCGGGAGACTAAACTCCTAGAGGAGAATCGTCGGTACAAGGACAGGGAGGAGGTCAACAAGGGTACCGTGGCTTCTCTAGAGGAAAAAATAAAGGCTTTGGAGACTGATAATGCTGATCTCAAGACCGAGCTGAGCGATCTCCAAATCCATTGCACTGTCAATGTCGACCAAGCCCGAGCTGAGGGCGTCGAAGCTGGTCGGCAAAGTTTCCTCACCTCCCTCGAAGGCTCTTCCATAGTTCAGGCCATTCGGGAGAGGGTGAAGCAAGCCTTTTTGAGCTCCAGGGAATTTATCAAAGTTCTCTCTGTATCTGCCATGGAGTACTACGGCTTTGCTATTGACCAGGCCGAGCTTCAGCTCAGGGAACGCGGTATCACTACCGAGCCCTTCGATCGCCGAGGTCCCCGGAGGATTTTGCCCGACCCCAAAGGTTTCGTGTTTTCTGACGAGGCGGAGCGTCTCAACCTTGCTCTTGTGGGGGAGTTCGTAGAATCCTTATCTGCTCCTTTTATCCTCCACCCTGCCTCCAAATCGGCCCTTCTCAAGCTCCCCGGAGCTCGGTCAACCTCGCCTTCTGCAGTCAAGTTCAGGATATCCCGGATGGCGATCCTGAACTCGCTCTCATAGACGATGTGACCATCTCTATGGACGACCTGAACACCGAGAATGTTCCTCCTACTACTTAGGAGTTTAGTTCTGCTTTTGTAATTTTCCATCATGTACTTGTATTTATTTTGAATGATCAATAAAGTTTATTCGCACTTTCATTTTCTCGATCTCTTGTCTATTATTCTTGTAATAATTTTTTGTTTTTTTTTTTTACAAAAAAGATTGGCATATTGAGCTCATCAAATGAAGCTGGCTCGAGCCGAGCTCCTCGCATGGCCTCGTGGTCCCAAGTATTTGGAGACTAGCTTGAGCTGAGCTTCAAATACTTGTTGGTTTCATCAAATGAAGTTGGCTCGAGTCGAGCTCCTCGCATGGCCTCGTGCCCCCAAGTATTTGGAGACTAGCTCGAGCTGAGCTCCAAATACTTGTCAGTTTCTTCAAAGGAAGCTGGCTCAAGCCGAGCTCCTCGCATGGCCTCGTGGCCCCAAGTATTTGGACACTAGCTCGAGCTGAGCTCCAAATACTTATCAGTTTCTTCAAAAGAAGCTGGCTCGAGCCGAGCTCCTCGCATGGCCTCGTGGCCCCAAGTGTTTGGAGACTAGCTCGAGCTGAGCTCCAAATACTTGTCAGTTTCTTCAAAGGAAGTTGGCTCGAGCCGAGCTCCTCGCATGGCCTCGTGGCCCCAAGTATTTGGAGACTAGCTCGAGCTGAGCTCCAAATACTTGTCGGTTTCTTCAAAGGAAGCTGGCTCGAGCCGAGCTCCTCGCATGGCCTCGTGGACCCAAATATTTGGAGACTAGCTCGAGCTGAGCTCCAAATACTTGTTAGTTTCTTCAAAGGAAACTGGCTCGAGCCAGGCTCCTCGCATGGCCTCGTGGCCCCAAGTATTTGGAGACTAGCTCGAGCTGAGCTCCAAATACTTGTCGGTTTCTTCAAAGGAAGCTGGCTCGAGCCGAGCTCCTCGCATGGCCTCGTGGCCCCAAGTATTTGGAGACTAGCACGAGCTGAGCTCCAAATACTTGTCAGTTTCTTCAAAGGAAGTTGGCTCGAGCCGGCTCCTCGCATGGCCTCGTGGCCCCAAGTATTTGGAGACTAGCTCGAGCTGAGCACCAAATACTTGTCGGTTTCTTCAAAGGAAGCTGGCTCGAGCCGAGCTCCTCGCATGGCCTCGTGGCCCCAAGTATTTGGAGACTAGCTCGAGCTGAGCTCCAAATACTTGTCGGTTTCTTCAAATGAAGCTGGCTCGAGCCGAGCTCCTCGCATGGCCTCGTGGCCCCAAGTATTTGGAGACTAGCTCGAGCTGAGCTCCAAATACTTGTCGGTTTCTTCAAAGGAAGGCGCTCTCGAACCGAGCTCCTCGCATGGCCTCATGGCCCCAAGTATTTGGAGACTAGCTCGAGCTGAGCTCCAAATACTTGTTAGTTTCTTCAAAGGAAGCTGGTTCGAGCCGAGCTCCTCGCATGGCCTCATGGCCTCAAGTATTTGGAGACTAGCTCGAGCTGAGCTCCAAATACTTATCGGTTTCATCAAGGAAGCTGGCTCGAGCCGAGCTCCTCGCATGGCCTCGTGGCCCCAAGTATTTGGAGACTAGCTAGAGCTGAGCTCCAAATACTTGTCAGTTTTTATCTTTTCCACTTTCCGAACTCATAGTGTGGTAGCGGATCATTTCATTCAAAACGAGTAGATTGATTACATCAAATATTTCTCTATTCTAGGAATGATATTTCTTCAAATTGCAACTGTTCCAAGCCCTCGGGAGCTTTCGACCTCCGATCTCTTCCAGCTCGTATGCCTGCCAGTACCTTCACCACCCGAAGTGGTCCTTCCCAATTCGCATCCAATTTCCCTTTGTTTTTGCTAGCATCCGACCTTCTCAAAACTAAATCACCGACCTGAAAGGCCCTTTTCTTTACTTTCTTGTCATAAGTTGCTTTGATCCTTCCTCGTGTCTTTTCCATCTGCAAAAATGCCATCTCCCTTTTCTCATTTATCGTATCCAATGCCTCTCGAATCAACAACTCATTAATATTTTCATCAAAATTCTGGACTCGATGTATTTCCATTCCGATCTCTGCCGGTATCACAGCATCCATACCATACACTAAGCTGAACGGAGCCTCGCCAGTGGCCTCCTTCGTATTAGTTCGGTAAGCCCACAGCACCGAACTGAGCTCTCGGACCCACATTTCTCCTGCTTTTTCCAGCCGAGCTTTCAATCCCTGGACAAGAATTCTATTAGTCACTTCCACTTGCCCATTAGCTTGCGGGTGGGCCACCGAAGTGAAGTTTTACTTAATCTTCAGTTCCTCACACCAAGCTCGGATTTCTGCCCCCGCGAACTGCGTTCCATTATCTGATATCAAGACCCGAGGCACTCCATACCGACACACTATGTTTTGCCAAATAAATTTCATCACTGCATCCTCATTTATCTTAGCAAGAGGTTCTGCCTCCACCCACTTGCTAAAATAGTCGATTGCCACAATCAAGAATTTCCTCTGACCTGGCGGGAGAAAGGGACCCACTATATCAATTCCCCACTTTGCAAATGGACATGCCGAGCTCATCGTCATGAGCTCCTCCGCCGGTCGATGTACCAAAGGTGCATGGATCTGACATTTTTCACATGCTTTCACCAACTTTTCTGCTTCCCCTTTCAGGTAAGGCCAAAAATACCCTGCTCTAAGGACCTTTTTCATCAAAATCCTTGCGCCCATGTGGTTCCCACAACAACCTTCATGTATTTCTCTCAGTACATACGTACTCTCTTCTCCATTCAAGCACCTCAGCAAAGGCATAGAGAAGCCTCTCTTATATAACTTGTCTCCGACAATGCAGAAACATGTCGCATGACCTGTTGGTAAGACCCATTCCTTTAGGTAGGCTATGATAGCCGACCTCCAATCCTCCTTATCCTCGATCTCTCCGACCTCTAGCCCCAGTGCAGTTTCATTTGCCACCAAAAGTGTAATCTCTAGATTAGAGGTGCTGGAAATCGTCCAGCAACGATTGACAAATGTTCGGTGGGAGATAATCCCAAACATGGGAATCCCCAGACATGTTTTTTGCATACGAAGCTAGAAAATGAGCAACAAAATTTTTATGGCGTCGGATCCAAGAAATCCGATGAATGGAAGCGTGTGACTTCAAGGCAGAGATATAGTCTTCAATGGCAACACAAGAGGCTGGGAAGGAGGCTTCACCATTTACCACGAGGATAATGGCTGCAGCGTCTCCGAAAATTTCTATAAGACTGAGATTTAGCTGACACCCAAGACGGATAGCTTCGCGGAGGGCAATAGCTTCAGCAACTTCGGCTTTGAGAACTTGAGGAATCTTCATGGACAGTCCCTGTAGGAATTGGCCTAAATTCGTCCAAATTGCAATGCCAATGCCGGTGCAAATGGCCAATGTGGCACCATCAAAGTAGATACATGGTCCCCCGGGAGTTGATTCCGATAAACAATCAGCAAACAGAGATGGGGAGGGCCTTTCAGGCCAATTATGTGCATTATTAAAATCCAAAAGTTGCCTGTTTGCCCAGATGACAACCGAGTACGGGTTAGGATCCACATCTTCAAATTTCTTCTTATTCCTAGAGAGCCAAATTAGATCGCATATAACAGCAAAAATTTGACAAATATCTTTGTCAACTTCCTGTATTATATCAGCAATCCATAAATGAAAACAAGGTTGCGCAAAATGGTTAATGGTGTCCCATAATCCGACTAGTTTCCACACAGATTCCGCAAATGGGCACAAGGCAAAAATATGTGAAGCGGTAGCCGACGGGGTTCCACAAAAGAGGCAGGGAGACGGGTTGTATAGATGATGATGTTGCAGGTTGTCTGAAGTCGCAATGGAACCTGTTAAACATCTCCAAAGAAATAATTGTGTACGGGGAGGGATACGCAATTTCCAAATTTTTCGCCAAGTAGAGTTACAACCCGATGACGAGGAAGCAACAACTTGATGATGACTAGAGAATTGATGGGATTCTAAAATCACATGATACGCGGATCGAACAGTAAACTTACCACTCTTCGTAAAATGCCATCCCCATATATCATTAGAACGACATAAAAATTAAGAGGGATCGAGAGAATAGCCAGTGATTCCTCTTCCGAGAAAAAGTTGTGAATCATTTCAGATTTCCAAGTGCCACTGTTGTGATCGATGAGGTCCGCTACTAGCTTGACGTTCGAAGATGAGGGAGGAAGGTTGTGGATGCGAAAGTCCGAGTGAATTGGGAGCCAAGGATCTCTCCATATATGAGTAGACGAGCCTGATTTGATGAATTTCCTACAACCCAATTTTAAGTACTGAATACTTTCAAATATACTCCTCCAGGACCATGATGGGCGAGTGCCAAGGGAGGCCGAAAAAATATCCGAGAAGGGAAATTATTTAGCTTTAAACATCCGAGCAAGGAGTGAGGAAGGACAAGAAACCATGCGCCACACCTATTTTGAGAGTAGGGCAATATTGAACGCCTTGAGATTTCGAAAACCCAAGCCTCCCGAATTTTTGCTATGACAGAGTTTTGCCAAACTCTTCCAATGAATAGCATTTCTGTCAGGTGCGGATCCCCATAAAAATTTACCAGCCATAGAGTGTATCTTATCAACCAAACCATCAGGAAGCTTGAAGCATGTCATAGCGAACATTGGAATTGCTTGAATAATGGATTGAATGAGAATAATTCTACCCGCTTGAGATAAAGTTTTCTCTTTCCAGCCTTTCAGACAAGTCCAACACCGATCTAAAATAGATTCAAAAATCTGTTTTTTGTTTGCTCCAATGAGGGATGGTAGTCCAAGATATTTACCATGATTTGGAACTTCAGGGATGCCGAGGAGGTGCGTGATGGAGGCTCTGGTCGACTGGCATGTGTTTGGGCTGAAATAAATGCCTGATTTATCGTAATTTATTTTTTGACCCGAAACTTCCTCATAGAGTTTAATAGCGAACCGGAGATTTGTTGCTTCCTCGATTGTGGCATGTCCGAAAAGAAGAGTGTCGTCCGCAAAAAATAAATGGGATATCATAGGTGCGAGCCGGTTTATTGCAATCCCATGAATTCTTCCAACCGCCTGTAAGTCCTGTAAAATAAGAGAGAAAACTTCGGAGCATATGATGAAAATATACGGGGAGAGGGGATCGCCTTGCCGTATACCACGGTTTGGCGTGAGGGAGCCCACTTGATTACCATTTAACAGAAATGAGAAAGTGGGCGTGGATATGCACGTACGAATAAGCGAGATAAAATGATCCGGAAAGCCTAAAGCTTCTAAGACACGAAGAATGAAACACAATTCAATCCTATCAAAAGTTTTGCTCATATCAAGTTTTATGGACATATGGCCTAATTTACGAGATTTTCGAAGTTTTATAGAGTGATGCATTTCATATGCAACGAGGATATTATCTGTGATAAGTCTACCAGGCACAAAAGCTGATTGGGAATCCAAAATGATGGACGGGAGGATAGTACGAAGACGTAAAGCCAAAACTTTCGAAGCAATTTTGTATGTGATATTACAAAGGCTTATGGGATGGAATTGGGTGATAGAGTCTGGATTTTTTACCTTCGGGATGAGAACAATATGCGTGAAGTTATAAGAAGGCGGGAGGGAGTTATTGTTTAAGAAATTAAGAACAAAATTCGTCACTTCTTTTTAACAATATGCTAGAATGTTTGGTAAAAAACAGGACTCATACCATCTGGACCCGGGGATTTAAAAGGATGCATATGTTTAAGAGCATGGGTTACCTCATCACCAGTGAAGGGTTGGACCAGGGAGTCAGCCATTGCCGTTGAAATCTTGCGGTGTACTCGACTTAGAGCCTGGGTAACCATTATGGATGATGGCGAAGAAGAGGTGAAGATATCTAAAAAATATTTACCAATAATCTGTTCAATTTTCTTCGGGTCAGACTGAATAACACCATTTTCATTTTTAAGAGCATCAATCTGGTTAATCTCCTTTCTGGCTGACGCCATCACATGAAAAAATTTAGAATTACGGTCCCCCTCCCGAAACCAATGTTGTTTCGCTCTTTGTTCCCACCGTAGTTCAGAGAGGGACAGAAGGGCCTCGAGTTGAGCATTTAAGAGAGCAAGCTTTTCTTTGCAGTCTGGAGTTATCAATCCAGATCGAAGAGTAGCAATCTCTTTTTTGAGAACTTTGATTTTGTCTGGTAAGTGGCCGAATTTTGTCCTTCTCCAACTGAGTAAACCAATTTTGCAATTCTCAATGTTTTGCTCGATATCATTGGTGTCCGTATCCCAGTTATCAGCAATAATTTTCTCGCAATCGGAAGATCGGATCCACATGGCTTCGAAACGGAAGGGTTTTTTGGGTTTGGACGGAGTGAAGGGGTTGGAGGTGCGGTTTGAGGCGGATATGTGAAGGATTTTGTGGTCGGAGGTGAAGGAATCATGGTGCATGACATTCCAATGAGGAAAAATGGATCAAAAAGATTCATTGCAGATACTACGATCAAGTCTGGCACGCTGGGTATGAGGGTGGATGGCAAGGCGACTCCAAGTGAAAATATTTCCTTTGTATCCCATGTCTTGGAGATCACAGTAATCGAGAGCCAATCGAAAAGCATCAATCTGCCAGGATGCTCGAGGACCGCTACCTTGAAATTCGGCTTGTGTGAGGACTTCATTGAAATCTCCGAAACATAGCCACGGAGAATTCTGACCATCTTGGAGAGATTTAAAAAATTCCCAGAATTGCCGGCGTAGGGAGACTTCGGGTTGTCCATAAATTCCGGTAATTCTGATAGAATTATTTCTGAAAATCATGTCGGCGTCAATGAATCGATCACAAAACGAGCGAAGAGAAATTGAAATGGATTTTTTCCAGAGAATGGCAAGACCTCCAGAGCGGCCTGTAGATGGTGCGGCAATTCCAAAAAAGCCAAGAGAGTTTTTAGTTTTCTCGATAACATTTACGTTGCATTTAGTTTCGCAAAGAAATACAATGTCGGGAGACTTAGCGCGGACAAAATCCCGCAGTTCTTTAACTGAGCGAGGGTTCCCAAGCCCTCGATAGTTCCAACTTAGGATATTCATTGTTGATGGCGGAGTTGGTCTTCGCCAAACTCCGCCGGGCTAGGAAATGAATGATCAGGCTCAAAGCTAGTAGGAATACCGCAATGGGAGGGAGAATCCATCTTCTATTTTTTAGAAGTAATTTCAACCGGGATATCTGAAAAATTGGTATCTAGAAAGCCATCAATATCTAGCTTTCTCTTCGAGTGGGGGTGAGAGGGGGAGAAAACAAGGGATGATTTTTTCCAAAGGATGGTGATTTTGTGGGCTATTTTTTTGGCTGGAGTATCAAGGTTCATCGGGACGAGAGCGAGGAAAGGGCTGGGGGGTACGAGTTGAGAGTTTTGGAAATCTGGAAGGGCAGAAATAGATTTATCAGGTGGAGAGAGTGGAGATATATTATTTGTGAGGGATTGTTTAGTATCAATAGAAAGAGGGTCAGTGGAATTAATCGAGTTAGAAGAAAAATTTTCATTTATAGGATTATTAGGAGCAGTTAAAAGAGGGATATAAGAGGTAAGAGTGTTTAAGTGGGGAGCATGGGCTCGGTTCGAGGGGGAAGTGGGTGGCGAATTTTCTTGTGGGTTGGTTTGAGTAGGGGATAGAGGCACTGAGGGGGATTTATGGGGTGGCGTGTAGAGTTGAGCTTCTCGAGGGTAGGAGGATTTTGGAGATTGTGAGATGGATGGAAGTTTATTAGGATTAATATTGTTGGGGGAATCATGTAATATCAGAGTGTTATCATTGTTGGGGGGTTATGTTGCAGCGAATTAGGTGAAGGGTTTTCTGTAGGTGGGGATGGATGATTTTGTTTTGGGTGTTAGGCTGTGGATTGCGTGGGTTGTGATGGTTGGGAATGTTTGAGTTGCGATTGGAAGAAGGAAAGAGTAGGCTACCTGGAGGGGCTCGAAGCCAAGAACCGTACTCCAGTAGTCCAGAGACTGATTCTGAGTCGGCATTACGAGATTCGCAGTTTCTTAATATGTGTCCGATAATTCCGCAGTGATAGCAGAAATCTGGAAGACGCTCATATTTCAAGGAGATCGACTTTTTCTTTCCATCAAAATCAGCATGCAGGAAACGAAGAAGGGGTTTTGTGATATCCATATTAACTTTGATACGTAAAAATTTGCCGATAACTGATCCTGTAGCGTCGTATTCCAGATCCGCAAATTTGCCAATGGCATTGCCAGCAATTTTTGCGAATTCTTTATTCATGAGGCCGAGAGGGAGATTATGTAATTGCACCCAAATGTCACAACGAGAAAAATCCGTTTCGGTGGGATGTAGATCCGGTTTAGCATCGCTGATGAGAAGGAGATATCTGTCGAATAACCACGGAGATCCTGACACAACTCTTTTTTTTTTCTGCGGCGATATCAAAAGAGAACAAAAATATATTGCCATGGATAGGTTTACATGACATTGATCCTTTTGGGCTCCACAGTCGTTTGAATAGATTGAACACTTGATCTGCATGGATTATTCTAGGTGATAAGATTTTGGCCACAAAACAATTTCTGGGATCCAATTGCGATGAGGGAACGGAGTCAGTGTGCAAAATTTTATTCTCGTCATCCCCTAACGAGAGCCGCTCGTATAATCTCTCCAATTCGTCATCCATCACGAGAAACGCAGAAACCGAGTCATAGAAAACCGCAAGATACGATAGTGATGTACCGAAACTTGAGTCGTAACGAACTTCGCTGGTGAAGTGGCCTGGAACAAAACAAAAAAATCACGGTGAGAAAATGAAACAGCAAAAAAGAAAATCAGCGAAATGTGAAGCAAAGGAAACAAGAGAGAAGAAAGGAATGGAAACAAATCAATCATGGATGAGAGATCGCCATGAAGGAGAAGGCTAGAAAAACCCTAGACTTGAACAGTAATGAGAGATCTCAAAGAGAAAACCCTAGGACTCGTGAAAAAACAGGGGTAAAAATTTATCTGACTTAAATATAAATAAGTTTGGACACTTTTCACGTTCTACGAATTTTGAATTTCATCTTGGTTAGTAAGAAAATATAAATTTAGTATAATAAAAAACTATAATTAACTTTTATTAAATCAATTGAACGAACGAAATGTGTGTACGTGATCGTTAAGTACTGGTTATAATTAGTACTTTCTCATATTCACAATAATTGCCTTTCTATGAAAAAAGCACACATATTAGGAATGTATTAAAATACTCAATATACCCTCAATTAATCATAAATATTATTTTGAAAAGAAAACAAAATTTTGGCATTGTTGAAGTATAAGGGTAATTTGTGGAAAACATTTTCATATTAGTCTTGAAAACATTAAATGTCATTCTTTTTGGATAACTTTTTATTGTGAAAAAGACATTTATTGTGAATAGGTGGAGTATATCATATTAATTAATAGCAAAATCAATTTGTTCATAGATCATATTTTTAAGACAATGATTATAACCTAACATTCAAAATTAATAGTTAGTTGGAGTGGAACTTTAGTAATTAAGACATGAGAGGGTAGTCGATCCACGTGGCGTGGTAGGGTCGGTAAATTAGTGCGGTAATTAGGGGGTATCTTGAAGATTAAGTCAGGATCTGCCGACCAAATATTATGACGTGCGCACGTGTTACAACGCTCCTTTCGGCTTTTCTCTTGTCATTGTTTTTCCGCCGGATTTTCTTGTATTTCTCGCTGCATAATAAGTGATATCAATTATACTATACTTTACATCAAAAAAAAATTTATACTATACTATCATAGTTTTTTCAACGGTCAAGATTAATTAGCGTTTTTTTTCAGATTTTTGTTGTTTTTTTAATTAAATGTAAATGTAGTATAGTATAGTAGTATCATTCTTTAATTTGATAAGTTTCATACGATTTTAGGGGCGGTTTATGTTATATTGGTAAAATGCCGAATTTTAATAAAATTTAGTGAAGATTTTTTTGGATTAATTCATCTTTGCTAAATTATTTTCTTTTCGGATTTAATGAGTGTTAGTTCAAAGTTGTAGTGCAGTATGTTTTAGTTCAAGTTGCAGTCAAGTGTTTTTTTTTTTGTTTATTTTAGTATTTTTATTGCGTAGTTAGCATTAATTTGTTGCTTATTTAGTACTCGTTATTGTTTGTGTATCACTAGTTTGTTGATTATTTAGGATATTTGGTTGCTTATTCAGTTTTGTTATTGCTTATTTCGTACTAGTTTCTCGCTCATTTAGTATTGAATATTTACTTATGTAGTATTTATTATTACTTACTTAGTACTGGTTTCTTGCTCATTTTGTATTGAATATCTACTTATTTAGTATTTATTGTTGCTTACTTAACCAATATGTTTTCACAAAGCTTGTATTCTAAATATGCACATAAAAACATACTCTGAAAGGACAACAAAATTTGTTTGTTATTCTGTTACTTTTCGTCATTTATGTAACTATCGAAGAATGAATCAGTTTAGATACCTTTCAAATTCGACTTTTCATTTTTATCAATTCAACTTCTAATTTAATTTTAAAATTAATTATCTATTTGTCCATAATAATTAATTATTTAGTCGAATTATTGTTGATTGGTCCATGAGGCCCAATTCATTACTAAAAGCCCAATACACCTACAGTCCAGTATATAAATATTCAATCTCCTCTCATTTGTTAGCTCTAAGCTAAATTACATTTTTTTATCTACTCAAGTTCTTTCATTGGATTATTTTGCATATCCTATACTGACTAGTATCAGATGGGCTTCTCTAGGATAACCCTAGAGTCCTGCTAATCTTGTATATTGTATTGCAGGTCAATTTCCTGCACAAGATTACCTGAGCTATTAAAGTTACCTTGACTCTTGGATTTGGACTATTGAACAATTGTACTATTTTCCCTTACTGAAGTGATATACGTATTTCAGTAGCACGAGTTTACAAAATAAACTCATAGAAGCCCAAATGTCAACTTCACGAGACGCAGTATGAAATCTCAATCCCATTGGCCCTCAAAGCCCTAAATGATCTATGCACCATATCGCACAATGTACCATACCTCAATACCTCAAATTTCTACCATTTTCAAGATAAGTAGTTTAATATAAAAATATTCATTTTTCTCGTAAAGTTTACATTAATTTGAATATGGATAGTGTATCCAAGAATTAGTTTTGAGAACTGTTAAGTGTTAATGTTTGATCGTGACGTTGCAGGTAGAGCCTCATGCCCTCATCTATTACATACTTATGACAAGTGAAAATCACAAATAGTCAATTTTCACTCACTGCAGTAGGTTGTCGATCATGTTATCACGTGTTCCTTGATTCTTCTTAAACCTCAAATCAGTGATAAATTGCATTTTCTCTCCAATTCATTCACACAATCACCAATCAAACATATATTACGCTTCACAATGCATTTTTTTACTAATATACACATTTTCCAATACATGATATCCAACTTATTCTCCCTCATAAACTTTTCTCAATCACCTCAATTACCAAAAACACAACACAAATTGTTTAATATGACTATGGAAATAATTTCACTAATTCTTTGCTAGAAAATGTAGTATTTAAAATCTAATATTTATTATGTTATTCTATCTTATATCTAATTAAGACACTGCGTAAACTATAAAATTAATAAACTACTCATCCATTTGAGACTAGTCAACAGCCCAAACACACACACACACACAGAAGAATAGAGTATTATATATATATATATATATTTTAAAGGAAATAGAGTACTATATACCATTGGAACAAATTTTATATTATAAGCAATAAAGAAATTATATAACAACTGCATGGCAGAATTGCTTGCCTATGCGTGGCAATATTAATAAAGGGTCATGGACAAACAACTAAAAAAACATGACCGAAACCAAATACAGTCAAGGAACCACGCTACTTGCAACTTGTCCACCAAAATTTTTCTTATTGAATTGTGTCCTTTTTTTTCTTTTAGTGTATGAAAAATATATAATATAAGATATGATTTGAAAAAACAAATCTCAAATAAGATATCATATTAATTCTTATAAAAATAAAAAAATACATTTAAATTTATTTTAATATCTTAACAAATTCCTTTAATTGTATTATATTAATTATAAAAATAAATACATTGGAAGTAAGTATAAGTATGACAATCCTATATTGGTCATTGGTCAACCCCGTTCAATTTTTTGTTTAAGTTTATAATTTGTAAAATATTTTAAAATATAGTAATAATTTGTAAAACATATTAAAATAAAACATGCTCTTAAAATATGTGGACACGCAAAAGCATGACTTAATTAATTAATTGGTTTAGCAAAATACATGGGTTCCTTTTGTTCTGACAATCACGTGCATGCCCTTCATGAAACACGTTCTCTTGTTGCCCATTTGTCTCCGCCACCCACCTCCACCATGCCACTCCACCGCCGCCGTCCAACGCCCACCGTGAGTACATTATAATTTATATCAAATGAACAAGGGAAACAAGCATTGAAAACAAGCATTGAAAACAATTAATTTTGAAAAATGTTTGTTTATAAGATTAATGTTGATAATGTGAGCCAGAAATCAAGAAGAAAAGAAACTGATGTGTGTTATACATCAATCGAATATAGAAAGGTGAGATTAAAGTCTGGAAATACAAATATATAAAGCTACAGTGTTAACTAACTTAACAGACTAAAACTACCCTAACAGAACTAATGAAACAGTAATTTAAATGAAATGTAAATTAAATTTACTTAAAATGAAATTACATTTATTTTGATTTATCAATATCTTGACACCCCCTCAAGTGGAGCATGAATGTCTATCATGCTCAACTTGTTGATAAAATGGTTGAACAAGTGGGAAGGTAGAGGTTTTGTAAATATGTTTGTTGTTTGTTGAGATGAAGGTAGGAAGATAAGTTTGAGCAATCCTTCTTGTAGTTTTTCTCGGACAAAATGACAATCCAATTATGCACTTTTGCTATCAGTATAGACCAAAGCAGGTTGTTTGTGTGGGATTTGTATATCTTGGAGAAGGTATGTCAGCCATTGCAACTCGCAAGTGATTAGAGCAATGGCTCTATACTCAACTTCGATGACCTGGCGATGGTAGGTTACTTCTTTGTCTTCCATGATATCAATGAACTCGCTTAGAAACACCGCATAGCCACTAATGCTTCTCCTTGTATCGGGACATTTTACCCAATTTGCATCAAGAAATCCTTTTAGATGTAAATCAATTAGAAGAATAGAAAATACCTTTTTCTGGATTGTTTTTTATGTATCTCAACACCCTATGTTTATCTCATCCATATTGTTACCTGCTAAGATAATATCATCAACATAGACACATAATACAATTATATGTTGAGAATTGAACTTTATAAATAGAGATGGATCAGATTTGGATTGTTGAAAACCATAGGTAAGTAAGCAAGAGGTTAGCTTTTCAAACCATTGTCTAGAAGCTTGTTTAAGACCATATAAACTTTTGATAAGTTTGCAAACCCTCTTGTCATTCTCTGCACAATAGCCTGGTGGAGAGATCATATATACTTCTTCATTTAAGTCACCATGCAATAAGGCATTGTTGACATCCAATTGGTGTAAAAACCATCCAGAAGCTGTTGCTACTGCAATAATCAACCTTACAGTTGTGATGTTAGCAACATGGGAAAATGTATCAAAATAATCCATACCTTCTTCCTATGTGTAACCTTTAAGCTTACCTTATATCTTTCTATGGTACCATCTGACTTGTATTTTACCTTATATACCCACTTGCAGCCAATGCAATGTTTGTTTGGTGGGAGTTTCAGTCAAAAGCCAGGTGTTGTTTTTCTCAAGAGCTGTTAACTCAGCTTTCATAGCTGTTGCCATTCCAAACTTTTGCTTGCTTGTGCATATGTTTTTGGCTCAGAAACTACAGATATGTTAGCTGTAAATACTTTGTGGCTGTGAGACAACTGTTTAATCGATAAAGAATTACAGATGCTATATTGCTTCCCAGTTGAAGCATACTGTGTTGAGGATTGTAGTGAAAGAGGTAAAACACAGTCATATACTTGAAGATAAGTAGGTGCAGTTCTATTTCTAGTTAATTTCCTTACAACAGGAATAGGAGAAAGGATAGAATTATCTGAAGGATTATAAATGTGATTTTCAGAAGTTTCTGAGGGACTAGTAATATGGTTTTCAAAAATATCTGAGGGACCATGCATGTTGTTTTCATGTATATTTGAGGGACTAGAAATATAATTTTCAGGAATATTGGGTAAATTTTGCTGAACTAATGGAATAGTGTCAAAAGCTGCATTTTCTGCATTAATAAACATAGGAGTATTAGTATCATGCATAAAAGTGTTAGATTTCTGAGAAGAAACATCATCAAAAGGAAAAACATCTTCACAAAATTGAACATGTCTAGATATAACCATTTTTTTTGTTAATGAGATCATACAACTTATAACCTTTTGAACCAAAGGATATCCTAGAAAAAACACACTTAGATGACCTTGGCTCAAATTTGTTTTTGTTGGCAGTTAATGTAGAAGCATATGCTAGACAACCAAAATTTTTGAAATGAGAGTAATCTGATTTTTTTATTAAATAACACTTCAAATGGAGATTTGTTATGAAGAACAGGGGTGGGAAGTCTATTTATAATGTGAGCAGCAGTCATCACACACTCATCCCAAAAGAAAAGAGGAACTTTGGAATGAAATAATAATGCTCTAGCAATTTGAAGCAAATGTTGGTGTTTTCTTTCTACCAAGCCATTTTATTGTGGAGTTTCAACACAACTTGTTTGATGCAAAATACCATTTGAAGAGTAAAAATTAGAAAGAAGAAACTCAGTGTCATTGTCAGATCTAATGATCTTTATTTTACTATTAAACTGAGTATGTACCATATTTAGGAAAGATTTAAGACTATGTCTTGTGTCTGGTTTGTTTTTCAAAGATATAAATCCAAGTGCACCGAGAAAAATCATCAACAATTGTAAGAAAATATTTAAAACCACTATGAGATATTGTAGAAAATGGACCTCATAAATCACAATGAATGAGCTTAAAAGGAAGAGTTGAAACTGAAACACTTTTATTAATAGCCAACTTTCTCTATTTGGCAAAATGACAAATATCACAAGCCTTAAAATCATATACAACAGAAGTAAGATGTGGTAATATTGCTAGAGTCTTAGCAGAAGTATGTCCTAGTCTTGCATGCCAAAGTATAGAATCTGAAATTTTTACAGATGTAACAGTCTTTACAGATGCATTAAAGGGAAATTTAAAATGATATAGACCATCCTTTTGCTCATCACATCCAATCATCTCGTGGTTGCTCATATCCTGTAAAAAACAGTGTGAAGACAAGAAATGCAAAGCACAATTGGAGGATTTTGATAGTTGTGAGACAGAGATAAGGTTGAAAGTAAAAGTTGGTACACACAAAACTTTGTGTAATTTTAAAGTGTCAGTTAATGAGATTGTACCAATATGAGTAGCTGTAGCAATATTACCATTTGGTAAGTGTACATGTATAGAAACAGGTGTAGGAGGACTTGAAAATAAGGATTGATCACATATCATATGATCAATTGCACATGTATCAAGTATCCATTTATGATGAATCAAAGAATTACTAGAAATGCTACCTGCAAAAGTAGAAGTTGTGTCAGATTGAGGAATAGATGTTGCTGCAGAGTGCACATCTTTAGAATTGTTGGCTTGACGGCTCTTTGCAAAAACCAAAAATTGCTCCAAAGATTTCTTTGATATCGTGAGGATTATCCACAAAGCACTCTTTCTTTACGAGGGGAAATTTCTCAGTTTGTAGCAGCATTAGGAGCAGGATCTTTTGCCATCCAATGACCCTTAGGCCCTTTCCAACCAGGAGGATAGCCTATTAATTGGAAACACGTGTCTATAGTGTGCCCAATATAGCCACAATGTGAACATCTTGGCTTCTTCTTGTCTTTGGATTTAAATTTTGAAAATTTTGTTGTCTTGCCATCATTGGTACTGACTCAATGGGATTGGAACAAGAACTGATAGACAGATTATTCAATCCCCTTTGAGATTCTTCTTGAAGTAATAGGGAATAAACCTTGGCAAGTGAAGGTAATGGAGAATTTAGTAGTAATTGGCTCCTTAATTGTGCATAAGATTCATGTAACCCCACAAGAAATTTTATGACAGAGTCATTTTGTTGGGTTACAGCCATTTGAGCAACAATGTTACAAGAACAAGATCCACAAGAACACTTCATAATAGGTCTATGATTTATATATTCATCCCACAGTTTATGACTGTGTCCTTCCTAAATCTATTCAACACAAGCACACAGCTCAACATGTTACTACAGGTAAACAATATGATATTGCTCAATTTATTTCTTTGGACCAGTTGTCTGCAAAACATAAGGCTTTCACAGCTGCTATTACACAACTTACTAAGCCAAAAACTTATGCTCAAGCTAGTAAAAGTCATGAGTGGCAAGAAGCTATGAAAGTTGAACTTACAGCTCTTGAGAAAAACAATACCTGGATTCTTACAGCTTTGCCTCCAAATAAACATTCTATTGGTTGCAAATGGGTTTTTAAAATTAAATATAAGGTTGATGGGTCCATAGAAAGATACAAAGCACGGTTAGTGGCAAAAGGATATACACAAGAAGAAGGTTTAGATTATTTTGATACTTTTTCTCATGTTACTAAACTAACAACTGTGAGACTAATTTTAGCTCTTGCAGCTTCACAGAACTGGCATCTACACCAATTGGATGTTAATAACGCATTCTTACATGGAGATTTAGATGAAGAGGTCTACATGCAACCACCTCCAGGTTATTGTCTTGATGGCAGAGTGTGCAAACTCACCAAAAGTCTCTATGGCGTGAAACAAGCATCCAGGCAGTGGTTTCAAAAACTAACCTCTTGTCTTATCTCTTATGGCTTCTTACAATCTAAATCTGATAGTTCTTTTTTTACTAAAATAATTAATCATTCCATCACAGTATTATGTGTTTATGTGGATGATATTATTCTTGCCGAAATGATATTAATGAGATTCGAGTTTAAAACAACATTTGGATGATGTCTTTACAATAAAAGACTTGGGTTGTCTTAAATATATATTAGGTATTGAGGTTGCTCGAAGTTCCAAAGGCATCACATTATGCCAAAGAAAGTATGCTCTGGATATTCTCACAGAGACTGGATATTTAGGGTGCAAACCTTGCACTACTCCTATGGACTCAAAGGCTGATCTTAAACAACAAGATAGTCCTTCCTTATCTAATCCCTCAGAATATAGAAGATTGGTTGGAAGATTACTCTATCTAACTATAACAAGGTCTGAACTTTCTTATACTATACATACTTTGTCTCAATTTGTATCTAATCCTACCTCTTTTCATTTAGCTGCAGTACACAGAGTCCTAAGATACCTCAAATCAAATCCAAGAAAAGGATTACTCTACCCCTCAGATTCTAGTCTTCAGCTAAAAGGTTATTGTGATGCAGATTGGGGCAGGTGTCCTGACACAAGGAGGAGTGTCACAGGCTATGCCATCTACATTGGAAATTCTTTAATTTCTTGGAAATCCAAGAAACAGCAAACAATAAGTCAGATCATCAACTGAAGCAGAATATAAAGCTATTGCATCCATAACCTGTGAGATTCAATGGATTACTTACTTGCTGCAAGACATTCAGCTGCAACATTCAGGACCATCTCTCATTTGCACAAACAGCAAGTCTGCCTACCACATTGCTCATAATCCCTGTCATCATGAAAGAACTAAACACATACAGATTGACTGTCACTTTGTTAGAGAAAAAGTTGAGTTCTGGATTAATCAAAATCATACATATACCTTCCAGTCATCAAACCGCAGATATTCTCACAAAGCCTCAAACTCCACAGGCTTTCCAACACTTTATACTCAAGTTGGGCATGATTGACATACATGCCCCACTTCATGGGGAGGGGGTGTAAAGATACACCTAGTCATAAAGAAATTAGAAGAAAAAAAAACAAAAGAGTTAGTTATTATCAATTTGTTATGTTAGTTACAAATAGCAGTTAGAATTTTACATGTATAAAAAGCTACACAATGTACATTCTTTATCATTCAATTTACTTGAATAAATCTGAATATACTTCATCTTCTTCAAGAAGCATTCTCTTCATTTCTTTCTGCAACATATATGAATTCTGATATAATCAACAAATTTGGAAGTCAAAGCATTTTTTCCCTTGAGAAAAGAGGGTTAAACTTTTGCAAAGTTTCTATAGCCCCTAAGAGTTCAAGACCTTATCCAAGTTCATATCAAGTAGAGTTTTATCTTTATTAATTAATTAGCAATTTATTCTGAAAAGTTTTTCATATTACTTTATGACACTTCTCAAAATTCTTAGCCCATCCAACTAAAAGAAATGAATCTACATTAAATGTGGCTTATATAATACATTAATATGTCCCAGCCCATGGCCATGATCCTAATTCCTAGCAATATCTATTTTCACGATTTTATCATGTCTCATGCTGAGTGCAATTGTTAATGCGACGTGCTATGCAGTAACTGACCTCACTGATCGCCACCAATCCCACCTCGGTGCCCTCTTAGCCTAGTTTCATATTGATTTTATTTTATTTTATGATATTTTATATAATATATGTACACCAAATATATCATACCAAGTGTATGTACACCAGATATAACATTCACAGACCGCTTTTAACAGGAATCCGGCGGGAGGCAAAGGCCGGTGTTATGATCTCCCCACCAAATTTTATGACTGGGGTGTCGATCGAGTGGGACTCTCGCTTGTTTCGATCACACGAGTGACAATTTGGGTTATCGAGCCGTGTTCGTGTTTAGTCTCGAATCAATTTCTGGTTATGTTCAAAATCATCAAAAATTAAATAAAATTCAAGATATAATATATGTTTTAAAATAAATTGGTAACTTCGTGTTAGACGTGTTCAAATTCAAGTTTATTATGTTCGTGTTCTGATTTATTTCAATTACTTCAAGTCGGATTTATCGTCTTACATGTCATGGATTGCCTTCCCTAGTTTTAATGTGACCAATACTTCGTTAACGAGCAGGTGTCATAATCTCTTTGGTGTTTTTCTTTTTTTAACACCAGCATGTACATGTTCTCCTCTCTGTAAGGAGCCGTGTTCTCTGTAAGGAGTGTCCGTCCCCTTTAGGGTTCCGTTAGGGTTCGTCCCCTTTCGCCGCCTCCAACCTCCCACCTATCCGACCTGTTCTCTCCTCTCGTTTTGCTCTCTCCTCCCCAGCGTCCCAACCCTCTCCTCTTTTCCTCACTCTTTGGTCTCGCTTCTCTCTCCTAGCTTCCTGGTTCTACTTTCGGATCTCACAAACCTCGTATTTTTTTAGTTCTATACCCATATCCGCATGGCCTGCTTTCAAATACTACGGTTAAGACGTGTGTCGGGTCCTGTCTTATGTGCTTTGTGTCTGACACCCATCTAACACTGCTGTCCTTTACTCCCATGAGCTGGATATTCTTGTACTAAAATCAAGACACCCATCATCTTCCTACAGGAGCAGCTTTTAGAGCCTTTTTCCCCCACTACCACTCTCTAAATCTTGTAAATCTTTTTTTTTCCTCTTATTAAATCTGGTTTTTGTTTTTTTGTTATTCTTGGTGTTTGGTGCAGTGAGCCTTTGATCTAGTTGAGGTCTTCGAACAAATGGAAGATCTTGTGGAACAAGAGGCATACATAGTCGATCTAGACGGTTTGATGATGAGTTGAATATCAATGAGTTGCTACAGTTGGAACTGTCGGGGGCTTGGGAACCCCCGAACAGTTCAGGTGCTTAAACGCGAAATCAAACAAAAAGATCCCAGTTTGGTCTTCCTAATGGAAACCAAGCTTGTTAAAGAGGAAATCACAAAGATCAAAGAAAGTTGAATATGTCCGAGTTTTATAGTGTTGATTGCGATATGAACTCGGGGGGTAGAAAGGAGGACTTTGCCTATTTTGGAAGGAGACCATACAAGTGACGATTCAATCTGCTTCCCTTCATGCTATTGATGCATTAATCCGAGATCCAGTCTCTAAAGTCGATTGGCAACTTTCTTGCGTTTATGGGTGGCCAGAAGAGAATTTAAAATCAAATACGTGGCAAATCACATAGAGCTATTTTCCAACACGCGAGACCCTGGCTTTGTTTAGGCGACTTTAATGAGATTTTGTATCATCATGAAAAAAATAGAGGTCGGGCAAAAGACGATTATAAAATAATGGCTTTCCGCGAAGTCATGGCTCTTTGCGAACTTGACGATCTGGGTTTTGATGGTCTCAAATTCACATGGACTAATGGCCAAGCTAATGAGGCGAACATACAAGAACGATTAGACCGTGCACTGGCCAATATCCACTGGGTTAGCCAATTCCCGGACTACAAGGTCGAACATCAAACTCGTTTTGCTTCGACCATTGTCCAATTTTAGTCTCGTGGTCCGACGGGTGATGAATCGAAGGCATCGTAGACAAAGACTCTTCCGCTTCGAAAAAATGTGGTTAGATGATGAATCTTGTCGACCTTTCATCCAAGAGACTTGGGCTTCCACGCAAATCGATCCATCACCCGAATCACAAACAAAAAATTGCCAATATGGGACGCTCCCTCTTTGCATGGGAAAAATCTCATTTTGGCAAGATAAACCAATTGATATCCACCTCGCGAGCTCGGCTACAAAAAGTGCAAAAATTGATACCAAATTCAAAAATTTGGCAAATGGCAAAAAGTCTTGAACGGAAAATTGAAATACTAATGAAACGTGAAGAGTCTATGTGGCACCAACGGGCCCGATTAATTGGTTGAAAGATGGGGACAAAATACAAATTTTTTCCATAAAGTTGCGAGCGGTAGGAGAAGACGGAATACAATCGAATGGATCAAAAATGACAACGGAGACACAAAGTGGATGATCCGCACACATTGAGCGATATTGATCGAATTCTTCCACAACCTGCTCGGGTTCCATAACTAGATCAAATAGCGCACAGTGCCCTCGACGCCATTGACACAAAAATCCCGGATGAACTCAATGCGCGCCACCGATCCTTTCACAGAATCCGAAATCATTGAAGCCTTATCCCAAATGCATCCCTCAAAAGCACCGGGACCCGACGGTATGCCTGCCCTCTTTTTCCAAACTTTCTGGCCCTATTTGCGTTTTGATATATCTCGTGTAATTCTCAATGTCTTGAATAATGAGGCGGACCCCACTCCCCTTAATCATACTCACATAGTCTTAATCCCAAAGAAAAAAGATCCTGAATCCCCGAGCGACTTTAGACCCATTAGCCTATGCAACGTTATTTTTAAAATCATCACAAAAGCTATAGCTAATAGGTTAAAAAGCGCCCCCCCATCTTATACACTCCAAATACGGCTTTTGTCCCGGTCGTCTTATTATCGATAATGCGCTCATTGCTTTTGAAATTTTCCATGCTATGAAACATAACCTAGCTAAAAACGTGGAAATTTTGCATTAAAGCTTGATATGAGTAAAGCATATGATCGAGTTGAATGGTCGTTTCTTGAGAATACTATGTTAAAAATGGGAATTAACTCTAAATTTGTATCCCTTGTTATGCGATGTGTCTCTACGGTCTCCTACTCGGTCCCGACTAACGGTGTCCCCGGTAACCCTTTATCCCGACGAGAGGGCCTTAGACAAGGCGATCCCCTATCCCCATACTTGTTTCTTTTTTGTGCGTGCTTTTCTCGCCCTTATTCGAAAGCGAACACACAGTCGATTACATGGAAAGAAAATTTGCGCGTACATGCACCTCCTATATCACACTTATTCTTCGCAGACGATAGCCTTATTTTTGGTCGAGCAACGACAAACGAAATTGAGGTTATCAAGGGTATTATCAATACATACAAATGTTTGTCGGGCAAATAGTTAATTTTGATAAATCGAAAATTAACTTTAGCAAAGGGGTACTCGGACGGAGGCAATTGGGATGGCCAGGCAACTAGAGTCCAATTGGTAGAAAAACACGCCATCTACCTTGGGCTCCAGACTACGGTTGGTCGCTCGAAAAAATTAATATTCCGCACCCTCCTTGATCGCGTGAGGAAAAAGCTAAAGGATCGAAATCTAAAACACTATCAATCGCGGAAAGATGGTCCTTATTAAAAGTGTGGCACATGCAATTCCTACTTTCATCATGAGTTGCTTCTTACTCCCCCAAAAAATTTGCAAAACAATTGACTCCTTAACGCAAATTTTTGGTGGGGACAAAAAGCGACGAAAATAGAATACATTGAAATCCTGGCACTTTTGCTACTCGAAGATGGAGGAGGACTTGGTTTCAGAGAAATTGCACGCTTTTTAACAAGGCAATGCTTGCCAAACAAGGGTGGCGGTTGATTCAAGATGATACTCTGTTGGCTAGAATCTTAAAGGCCCGATATTTCCCGAACGGTGATTTTCTCACAAATAAAATCGGTAATAACCCGAGCTTCACATGGCGTAGCATGTTAGCCGCCAAGAAATTCTGTTGAAGGGAACCGGATGGATTGTGGGTAATGGTAATAAAATAAGTGCATGGAATGACCCCCTGCTTGCAAAAACTCCAACTTTAGACCACGCAATTGGGCTACAAATGACCAACAAAGAACCCAAGAGTGCAGGATTTAATTAAGATTGATGAGCATAAGTGGGATGAACATTTGATAACGTACACTTTCAAATCCGTCGGATGCGGCACAAATTTTAAAGATCCCGCTTAGAATTTCTCGAGCACGATGTATTAGCATGGCACCATACGACTAACGGTTTCTACTCGGTCAAGTCGGGATATAAAGTTGCGATCCAAATGTCCGATTTTCACAAGAACAAACCTTCAACTTCAAGGCCCATCACCGTTGTGGAAATGGATTTGGAACCTCAAAATCCCAACAAAAGTCCAAATATTCCTATGGAAAGTCGCTACGGGTACTCTCCTCATTAACACATCCCTAGCAAGGAAATCGAGAGGTTAGCCCTCTTTGCGACGCGCGATTAGCCGACGAAACCATCGAACATGCTCTTCGCGATTGTCACCGGAGTATTTTCTATCAAGCGTCGTCCCTCTCTCCGTTTAGACACGCTTACACGGAGTCACATGCATCGATTCCCGATTTGATGATGGAAATTGCGAAATCAAATGACGAAGAGGGTGAAGAAATTTTTTCAGACATTGGGCCATATGGTACTCCAGAATATGTTGGTGTTTCAAGGAAAAACTTTAACACATTTGGATTGCTTCGATGGCCACCAAATGTTATCAATCATACAAAGAAGCAAAAACTCACGAGCACAATTTAACACAAGTCCAAATAATCATACTTTCACGCCGTAAAAAGCTTTTCTCTCCCGCCACTATTATAATCTCCTTGGACGCATCCATAGCTACCGGTAAAGGGAATCGAGCGGCGTTTAGGGACCATGAAGGGACGGTTATATATGTTCATGCAAAACACTTTCGCCAAGAATACACGGTTGATGTCGCGAGGCAATAGCTTGTCGAGAAGCGCTTATCTTAGCCCGCACCCATCATCATACCACAAGAGGCGGTGGCATCGGATTGCGCTTTACACTCATCAACGGACTCAAAAGACTCGGTGAACTTATCATACTGGGGAGCATCATAGCCGATATTCGCAAGACTCGGGCTTAGACTTTTCACAATTTCGTTTTCTTATATTCCTAGAACGGCCAATGTTCGCCCATAATTTAGCACGCTTTGCTTTTTCAATGGATTTTGATTGTCACTATATCGGGGAGGTTCCACCTACTCTCCAACATTGTGTTTTTCTGGAGGCTTCTGCCTAATTGTTGAATGCAAGTTCATTTTTCCCTCAAAAAAAAAAAATACTTCGTTAACGAGCATGATGGGCCAATGAAATAAATAGAATAAAATGAAATGGAAAACTTAGAGAAATTTCTCCCACAACTATTACACATATATAATTTGTTTTAAACCTTGAAAAATCTGGCAGCCTTTTGAATGGATGAAGGGGCAAAGAGGAAAAGGAGGGACACGTGGAAGACAGCTTCATTCCCAGCCATTGGTTGTGTCTTTTTTGGATTTTTTTATTCCATATTACATATTTTTTATTTTATTTTTAATTTCCTTTTCCCCTCTTCTACTACTTTTTTGACTGTTTTAAAGGATGGCGCCAAATTCAAATATATGGGAGGGAACAAATTATTAATGTTCCATGAATTATTAGGTTACGTTTGGTTGTATGATTGTAACGTGCTTCATTAATTCCCATTTTATTACTTTGTCTTATCCAATTGATATATTAATGCTTAATATATTATTTGTTTGAAGGATTAGGCCGTGAGATATATGTGAGATTATTAATTGATTGTTTGGTCAAATTATATAATAAGTCCCCAAATACATTTATAATATTTTTGTGCCATTCACTTTCCATTGATTTTCCCAGTATTACCCATATGTCGTACTTTAGCTTTTGGACACCTAAGGGTAATTAAGTAATTTTAATAGCAATAAATTGAATTGGATTATACATCCCACCTAGGGGCGGAATTCCTAATAATTAAAGGGGTTGATAAATAACTGGGCTACACCCATTTCAAGGGTCTCTCATGCGTGAACCAAACAAAATAATAAAAATAAAATAATAAGAAAGTGTGTGATATCCCACCGATAAACCACAACCAAACGGAGCCTTAGTAGTTACATGCATCTTATTACCATTACTCAATTTTTATCATTATTTTTAAACTTGAATTAAGTTGGTAATGGTACCATAAATTGACATTATAAAAGAAAAGACATTTTGGTAAAAGGAAATCCATTTTTTAGAAATTAAGTATTTAGTTAAGGATTTATCGAATACACAATACATATAAGCAATGAATTTAAGAATATTTTGGCTTGTATGTTCCTATTTTGTGTTTGTGATATACCACGTGCGATATTATATTCGGCAATTAAATAAAAAAACTTACTGAAATTTTAGAAAAACAAAATTTCAGGAAATGCAAAAATTATAGACCGAGTCTAGAATTCGACTCTATATCTTTAAGACGAATTGCCCCGCTACAGTGCATACAGTTGAGTAGTAAACGTCTTCCAAGATATAACGGTCACCTTTTGTTATAGTAGCACTCCAAATAACAAGAGGCGACGAACTTCGAATATTTTGTACTCTCTCTTTTCTAACAAAAAATATTTTGACAGAAAACTATGCTTATGAATATATGCAAATGTTAACGAAAAAATCTACAGATTTGCGGGATATGTATATATTACAAAAGGTCACAAGTGAAACAACACAATCAAGAAACAAACATGTCCATTTATTCGAACAGACACGCCCATTTGTTTCAAACGAAACAACACAACTATTTGGATAAACCTTTTAATTCAAAAGTTTCCAATGGACAATCACACCTTTTGACAACAATTTCTCATTCATTCGGAAATATCTATCATATTTCCAACATTTTCAAATTCATATTTTAAATTTTATAATATTCATAAGTATAAATATGTTTGTTTGATGTAATTCCATTGAACACAACACATTTATAAATATGTATTTTCTTAAAAAAATCACCATTCATTCATTCTCAAAATTTTCAAATCTGTTTTGGCACTTATGCGCCTCGAATATCCCTTACATTATCATTCAATCTCATCCACATTATCACAACATCATCTACCCATCTTCCCAATTAATACAACTCAATAAACAAATATAACAATATATTTTTACGTCTATCAAGCATTTTTGCTGCTTCTCAAAAAAAAAAAAAAAGCATTTTTGCAAAACAATCATTATTAAAATTACTATATATACAAACATCATTTTATTCTTAAACCTATTAATATTTCAACATTTGCATTTCAACCAAACATTTTCTCAATTCCACATCAAAACCAGAAGAATCCAAAACAAATTTAATGGAAATAGTGAAAACGGAAAATCTAAGTGAATACACGACCATACGAGCCATTTGCTCCCTAATTTCAATATTCATTTTTTTACTAATTGTAATTTGTAAAGACATAAGTGAGAATTAAAAAAAGTAAAGATTATGGTATTTTCACCCTTTAATCCTCAAAACTTGTTCCAATATCCACCAATATCATATTCTTATTTTTAATAAAATAATAAGTTAGAAAACACATTTTATTAAAAAAAATATGACAGTATTCGATTCGTGAATGGCCCAAAGGCCCCAAACGACATTCAAAATGAGATCGTCGACATAGCATTACTAATTCTCAACCATTAATTTTGTGAATATACATACATAAAAACTTTTATTTCTAAATTCTTACTTTAATTCGGATCAAATAAAAAATTTATATTTCGCAAGAGGGAGTATAAAATAACATTTTGTTTATTTTATTTTAAGGAAAGCCGACATGTTTGGGCATGTTTTTCTCTCAAACGTGATTAGACATGTTTATCCGAAGATTTTAATGCCCTTGCAAATCTCAGTTGATTTAGACTCGATTATGTTGCCTAATCCACAGATTTTTACATAATTAAATATTAATCATGTCTATCAGTCTATCGTGGGTCCCATTAAGAACGAGTGTGGGATCTTACATAATCTTTTTTCCTCTAATCTTGGGCTACACAATTTACATAAGTTTTGATTTTTTTTAAAGTTAATTTTCTATTTTGAAAATCCCTTGTCAAAATTAACTCAAATAAAGAAAAGGAAATTTGTGGGTCAAAGCGTTATAAACACGTGAAATCCTAACTATTGCGTGATTAATTGACATATAAGATTTTTAGGTGATATATTTGATCACAATTATCAGTTTGTCAGTTTGTGACACCATCTCTGCTACTATTACTAGAAAATATAAATACTACAATTCGACATCATGAACCCTATTTATATGTGCATGTATTTTTTATTTTTTTTACCCATGTAGCACTTATACACAACCTATCGATGTAACACAATAAGAAAGTACAATTACTTAAACGATGGTGGTTGAGGTTTGAAGTGTGGTTTGCAATTAAAGCGTAAAGATTAGAGGAAATTTGATAATAGTTAAAACTCTCAAGACCAAACAATATATTTATGATTCGATTCTCATAATCCTACTCCTCCATCCCAGGATTTATACTCCCCAAAAAAGGTGATGATTGAACTCCACTGAATTTCTATATATTTGAGTTATAATTGTTCTCTCATCAACAACTACTATACGATATCAATATATTGTGTGACGTGGTATCATTTAAATAATCAAACCTCCGAATTGGATTGTAACTTCTAAGTGCATTCGCTACTTGCAATACCTAAAGTTAGGAAAATCCTCGCCACCCTCTGATGTTCAAGTTAAACTTAAAGAAATATGATAATCTAAAAGTAAAAGAATAAAATAACAAATGAATTTTGCATATATATTAGTAAATAGCATAATGGAATATTTATAGTGATTTGATGGAGAATTATCATTGGGCGTTGGGTTTGCATGGACCCTTAATTGGCCCATTGAGCCCATTAAAAGAAAATGAATTTATTAGGCATATTTGAAATGTCAATTGAACCCTAAGTAGTTGAGCCATATTCTGCCAATGAGTATATATCAGATAGAATAATTGATGTATTCATTGTAATTGAGAGAGAAAATATAGTTCTTACAATTGAAGAGAAGAAAAGACTACAACACAAATGAGGATGAAGGCTCCTCTAAATAATGCTAGGTTACAAGTTGCTAAAAGACTAAACTACCCTTAACAATACAAACAAATAACAATAATAACATAACACTAAATTACTCTAACATCCCCCACAAACTCAAGATGCGGCTGCAAGGAGCATCGAGAGTTTGCCAACCAAAAAATGAAAACGAGAAGACGGATGTGCTTTGGTGAAGAAGTCAGCAATTTGTGATGAGGATGTAACGAACGACAAAGTAATAGTACCCTGCTGAAGATGGTGACGAGTGAGATGACAATCAATTTCAATATGTTTTGTCCTTTCATGAAACACCGAATTGTGGGCAATTTGAATGGCGCTCCTATTATCGCAAAGACATAGGAGTGGGATGACTAAGAGAAACACCCATATCAGCAAGTAACCATCGTAACCAAACGATCTCTGTGGTAGTAGAAGCCATAGCTCGGTACTCAGCTTCGCTAGAAGAACGAGAGACAACAGTTTGTTTCTTGCTCTTCCACGAAATAAGAGAATCCCCAAGGAAAATACAAAATCCTGTAGTAGATTTACGATCTACCGGATCACTAGCCCAATCAGCATCTGAGAAAGCACGTAACTCCAAAGAGGAAGTAGACGAAAATAAGAGACTACGAAATATGGTGCCTCTAAGGTATCGTAAGATACGAAGAACACCGCCCAAAGGAATGAATCGTAGGAGAAGTAACAAATTGACTAACAATGTGAACAACATAAGCAATATCTGGGCGTGTAATAGTGAGATAAACTAAGCTGCCAACAATGGTACGATACAAAGTAGGATCGGCCAAAAGTGTGCCATCAGAAGAAGAATATCGAACATTAACTTCAATGGGAGAATCAACATCCTAGTGTCGGTGATGCGAGCCCGCTCAAGAATATCGATTGTATACTTGGATCGTGAGATAAGATAACCTTTAGGTGACCAACTCGACCTCAATACCTAGAAAATATCGTAGAGAACCCAAGTCTTTCATTTCAAAAAGAGAGGACAATTCGATTTGAGCAAAGGTAATCCCATCAACATCACTACCCGTGATAATCATATCATCAACATATAATGAGAGCACAATAATACCGCCAAAGAGTTCTTGACAAAGAGAGCGAATCGTGATCACTCCGATGAAATCCAAGAGAAATAAGGGCAATCGAGAACTTCTCAAACCAAGCACGAGGTGCCCGTTTGAGACCATACAAAGCTTTCTTAAGTTTACAAACCTCTCCTGGATTATGGGCCACACCAGGAGGTGGAACCATATAAACCTCTTCTTGAAGAATTCCATTCAAGAAGGCATTTCTAACATCCATCTGGGATATATGCCATTTTCGAGAAGATGCAACGGCAACACGTGTACGAATTGTAGTCATCTTTACAACAGGAGCGAAAGTTTCCTCATAATCCAAACCATATTGTTGAGAGAATCCTTTAGCAACCAATCGTGCCTTATACCGCTCAATAGAACCATCGACTTTGTTTTAATTTTAAATACCCAACGAGAACCAATTGCATTTTTACCATGTGGTAGAGGTACCAAATCCCAAGTTTCTTTTTTGACAAAGCGGACAATTCTTCGACCATAGCTTGTTGCCAAAGAGGATCAAGAGTCGCCTCTTTTTGTAAGAAGTTGGCTCGGAAAGATTGTGAATAGATGATAAAAATGATGTAAACGATGGTGAATAAGAAGAATACACAAAATCGTAATTGAGTAGACTTACGAACTCGTGAATGATAACGGGGAGTAGGATCCACAATCTCGGGAGACGGAGAGGTAGTCGTAGGAGGAGAGGTAGCAAGAGTATCGTTGAATCATCGGTACATACGATGATCTGCAAAAAATCATCAATATCACCAAAGAAAAGGATCAATATGGATAAGATCGACTTAGACACATTGTGAGAGCTAGATGGAATGGTAAAAAGAGAATATGCTCAAGAAAGAAAACATGACGTGACACATATAATTTTTGTGCAACAGATCATAACAACGATACCCCTTTTGACCATCCCCATAGCTTTAAGAAACACACATAGCAGAACGAGAAGACAATTTACTACGTTCAACGTGAGGACGAAGAACAAAACATGTAGAACCAAATACTCGTAAGAAAGAGTAATCAGGAGCATAACCAAATAATTTCTCAAATGGTGACACACCCGAGTTATGAGCGGTTGGGATCCTGTTGATTGAATAAATCTGTCAGAAAACGACTTCCCCCAAAATTCACTAGGGACTAAGCGAGATAATAAAAGAGAACGGGCGTTTCAATGATATGTCTATGTTTTCTTTCAAAGAACACCATTTTGTTCAGGCGTATCAGTAACAAGAAGTTTGATATATAGTTCCATCTAAAGCAAGCAATTCACGAAAATTATTAGATGTATATTCCCCACCCAAATCACACCTGAAACACTTTATAACCGCATAATGTTGCGTTTTGACAAGAGCTCGAAAAGAGGTATAAATTCCCAAGAAATCAGAACGACGTTTCATCATATAAACCCAACAATAGCGTGTATGATCATCACGAAGAGCCATAAGAAACTGAACCAACCGTTGTTCATTACGTCGGGCAATATAAGGAGCAAATGCACTAAGCTCTGCTGATTCTGTCAAAGCTAATTGGTCCCAAAGATTAGTCATTGCCGAATAAAATTCCTGGATAGTCATGTCTTTTTGTTGAAGAGTTCGAATATCCATTTCTAACTGATATTGTTTAGCAAAATTTGATTGTGTGTACAATCATTCTAAGTGCTCCCAAACTTCTCTTGCCGTGTCATATTTTGCCAATTGCATACCAATCGAACTCTCAACAGAATTATTAATCCATGTAATAATCTTAGAATTATTAACCTCCCAAGCCTCCAGTTGTTCAGTATACTTGTCATTATTCTCACTCTTAGGTTTAGATTGAGTCCCATTTACAATACTCCACATCCGTTTTCCCCTCAAAAAAATTTTTATCACATAACTCCAATATGTATAATTTTTCCCATCCAATCGAACACCAATAGATTGCAACGAATCATCCTTTTCTGAAGCCATATTACACAACCAACAAATAAGCTCAACCAAATAACCAACAAAAGAGGCCAAACCCAAACAAACAAAACAGATTCGAACTTGAAATATTCGACAGAAAATAGTAGTAAGGAAGATTACCCAAACATCAAAACAATGAATATGGCAAATCGCTCCCCGATCTGCTTCGATCTATTCCGATATATTGAACGAAATGCTCCGATCTGCTCCGACAACTACTCTGATCTACTCCGATCTGCTCCGATCTACTGAAACTACGAAGTGGGGAAAAAAAATTCATTGTAATTGATGCATTCATTGTAGTTGGATCCGCGAACGTTGTGTATGGGATTAAATTTGGCTCTGATGCCATGATAGAATAATTGATGCATTCATTGTAATTGAGAAAGAAAATATGGTTCTTACAATTGAAGAGAAGAAAAAGACTACAACGCAAATGAGGATGAAGGCTCCTCTAAATAGTCTTTGGTTACAAGTTCAAAAGACTAAACTACCCTTAACAATACAAACAAATAACAATAATAACATAACACTAAATTACTCTAACAATATCATCATGTATAATTTTACATGAATATAGAATGAATTTGTATTTAACCATATTCACTAGCTTCTTGCCTTCAAATATAAGGACATAGCCTGATTCAAGTAATTGAAATAAATACATGTCTTCAATTTTTCTTTTGTCCCTTATACCCCTTATATGCTTATTTTAATGTGATTTATTATTATCTATACAAGGAATAGAAACTATTGGGGAGACATTCTATGTACCGACAATTATTATCTATACAAGGAATAGAAACTATTGGGGAGACATTCTATGTACCGACAGCCTAAGTTATTAACTTCTATAGTCAAAATAGAATGTGGGGCCCTTACTGCCATTTCAAGACACCAAGACAGAAATTGCATGTGAGTATACATTTAGTTCATTCATCTCCCTCTATTCTTGAAGTAATATGCAATGAATGGTTTACTATCATTAGTAACAAATACAATTTTTTTTCTTGAGGAAATTAGATATACTCTCATAAGTTTGTGAGATGCTATATACTCATTCACTCATGTGATTTATGTTTAAGTAAGCATTATGTGTAAGAATTGATTAAACAATTGAGATCTGAAACTCATGTGAATTATCAATAACAATTAGAATATTAAATCATAATCGAAAAGTACCTTAATTCGTAATCACATATTCTGTTGATTGATTTTAGTCATCCATAGTCAAATTACCCTGATTACTCAATGAGATCTCTGTAGCCATAGACGAAGCTACTAAGGGGCCAAGGGGGGCACTGGCCCCCCCTCAAATTTTGAGAAAAAAGTATGGGTATTTTGGTCATTTCATATTTTAATATTAAAATAAATGAAAAATAGAAAAATAGGATAAAAAATGTCTTCAATTATTTTTCCTTCCTTTTTCCTATTTTGATTTGTAAATCTTAAAAAATATGAATCTTAGTCATTTTATTCTTTTTCTTAAAATTTTGTACATTTTTTAAACTCCGCATAAACTTTATCTTGAATTTTGCATTATTCTCTTGTGTCTCTCTTTGTCCTTTTTGGCGTATTGATGTAATTGTATTTTGTTATTTATTTTTGAATATTAAGATGTGATTGAATTAATAGAATGACTTATCAAAACTTCCACTTATTTCAAATTTGATGTATTATTTTTTATTTTTATATGTTGTAATGGACAAATTGTCCACTTACGTTTTGTATAAATAAAAATTAGTCATAATTTTCGAAAACATATTTTTAACCATTTTGATATAGTCATACCCTTTTTGTGTTCTCTGATGAGGTATTTGATTATATTTCAAAATTTGATGTTGTCCAGTTCGGTCCAGAAATGAAAAAAGACAAAGTGAAAATTTGAACTAAAAAATAGCTAAAAAAACATGGTTACTATTTTGGAAAAGTAGCCAAAAATCCGACGAACTCTATCCATATTAATATTAATTGGGCCCCTCTACCCGAAATTCCTGGCTTCGTCACTGTCTGTAGATGGGAAACAGGAGAAGAGTAAGAAGTATTTATGATTGACTTGGGGATATGGCCGACAATGGGTCGGGTCGGGTCGGGCATGTAAAGACCCAAGGCTCCCTTGTCCCTAGAATGGGGCAGGGCACCATGAGTCACGGGGCGAGTCGAGTCGCCTTGTCCCTACTTTGACTCAGCCCGACTCCAGCGGTCATGTCCTAGTTGGCCCGATCCAATATAGTTATAAATATGGGGTTCGAATTGACATGGGCCAAGAAATCAGTGGATCGATTTAATTTTAGAACTGTCCAACCTAGTCGATTTTATGCATTGGCTGGACAAACCCGACCCGACCGTTTGACATATGTAGTGTTGACTGGTTCAAGTATCAAAAAGTCTATAATGGGCAATTCCAACACCCCTAACCCTTGTTTTGCAATGTGTTTGGATGTCTATTCAAGTTGTTCGATCATTGAATCTTAGTATGTATGATTTTGTACGCATCAATACATAAACACTCCAATAATCTCTATTACAACACTACCAATATGTTGGTTGATTTCCCCACTTATAGGTTGATTTCTTTCACAGTAACTATGAATAAAATGTCACTATATACAGACATATAAAATATTGAATATTTCTCATTCGTTTTTAACAAGTTTCACAATCTTGAAATACTATTAAAATAATTCCTTTATTATAGTAATTCCAACATTTTAAAGTCAGAAATTAATGTGCTCATGTTTCATGATAACTTAGCTTGGAAAATGATACAAAAAAGTTATTTTCGGGGTTGGGTGTGTGTGTAAAGATTTTGCTATCCTTTTGTGGCCCATCAAAATTCATCTCTTTGTTAAAAACTAGGCCTGCTAATTACTTGGATCAAGACCCACACTAAGTTGGGCTGGACCTAGTCATCTTATTTATATAGGTATTCTGGATTTTGGGAACTAGTTTTAATACCTAACCCATTTAGATATTCTTTTCCAAAAAAACTTTTAAAAAATAAAATAAACCCATTTAGATATTGGATGTCATATATATAATGTTTTATTGAAATTTAATTTTGCCAAACACCTTTTAGATATCTTGGTCATGTTTAGGGTAACAAATTATAGTTCTAAGCATCTTGTTGGGTTTACTTTTTCAATGTGATCTTTCACTTCGAATTGAACATTACAGATATATGTTAAGTGTATTTTTCTTAGGTTTTTAATTCGATTCTATATACTTAATGTATATTTTTATGAAATAGAATACGAAGATGAAACACTAAATTAGAACAAATGATTCATTCGATTTCCTATTGCACCTCACATATGACAAATATGAAGAGCGCTCTATAGTTTGCTATATTCAAAGATTGCTACAGATTTTTCCCTCAAAAAAAAAAAAAAAAAAAAGTTTGCTACAGATTTTGAATGTCAAATTTCCTGCTAGACAATGTAATATGTTCTCTCATATGCTTGCTACTTCATTCCCCCCCTCTCATTATAGTCATGCCAAAAGAATTATATCACACGTTGGCCATGAGTCCATGTTTTGCCCGATTTGATAGTCATGGTAGCCTTAAGGCTATCAAGCCGGCTGCCTACGAACCCAAAATTAGTGAAGGCCCCTACATTAGTTTTGTATATGTATTTAATTAATCAAGTATCTATGTGTATAGATCCAAAATTAATATTTGACGGGAAAATAGAAATAAATATAGAAATATTAGACTACATAATGAGATTGGATTCTTTTCCAAATGGACACATTACTTATAGATTATTATTGAATATACTTGTGACTATTTCTAGTACCGAAAGAAGTTTTTCAAGTATGGACACATAATGAGATTGGATTCTTTTCCAAATGGACACATTACTTATGTTTTGACATCAAGTATGTTACAAGTAAATTGAATGGACCAATCAGGCAATCATATTATGAGAGGTTTGCAATCATTTAAAAAAGGCACTTCTTAGTTTTTAGCTGAAAAAAACACTTTGTATTTGCAAGTGTTAATTTCAGCTTCTGAATTTGCTTCATTTAATTAGAATCTAAAAGTAGGAAAATGTGTGATTTAGATTTCTGCTTCTACTTCTGGTTTGACTTTTACTAACAAATAAGTATTTGTCTAACTTTTCACCAAACACTCTCATCTTCTATTTTCAGACACTACCAACTTCTGATTCTCAACTACTTTTACTTCTACTATAATAAATCACTTCTTTTAAAAGCAGAAATTTTAACAAATACTTAATTAGTTCTACTATAATAAATCACTTATTCTAAAAACATAATTATTGCAAACACTCCCTGTATATTACGAATGAAATGTTAGAAATGGTTGGTTATAAAACTATAAAAGTAATTTCGTAACTCAAAAAGCTATAAAATTAAAAGGAAGACTAATGATATATTATCACTAGGCCTCTATATACTATTTTTTTTGCTTAAGGCCTACCGTGGACACAGTTATGCCAATTTGGGACGGTTATAATATAATTTTTGATATTAAGTCAAAACTTTTTTAAAAAAAAAATCTTAGCAATTGTAGTAATAACCATAGTGTCCAAACTTCTTTCCAACTCATGCGAATTTTCTGTCATACTTTTTTTCTCAGTTAGGTAACTGTACAAAATAATTTGAATCTTTTTTTTTTTTTTTTTTTTGGCAAACCAAATTAAATACATATATTAATGAGCAGAGCAATTATAAATGCAAGACAGAAGGAACCCCACCATGATATTGCGGCTCGATCCAAATACACGGACTATCAAATTAAAAAGAACAAGTGGGTTGTAAAATAATTTGAGTCATTCAGTATTGTAATGCACGCCAAATTTTATTTCACCAATACACGCAATTCAAATATTCAATTAGTCATGTCATGTAAATCTGTAAAGTGCACGTGAAACAACTCAAAGATATTCCAAATAGTAGCATATATATATTTTTAATTATTCGAGATTTACAATCTTTTTTTTTTTTTTTTTAACGATAGAATTATATTAAAACAACTCAAAAACTAAAATTACAACTACAATCATAAATGCAAATCTGCCAAGAAACAAAGACTAACTAAGAGCCAAGCGGGGGTTGGTAAAACCAATTGATTCACATGTACTAAAAAAAAACTACCCACCCCAAAACTACCCACTCCACGAGACTTCAAAGACTCCTTAAAGGAGACTCGTAATACACCAAAAAAACTAAAATCGGGCACGAGCAACCACTACATACTTTGCAGAACGTAAAAACCGATCCGCCTACGAGTTTCGCAAATCAACCGAGAAAAGAAAACACAACCAAAATAAGAAAAAAACAGAAATACTAACAAACTAGAGAAAAAAGCAAAAAATTGCCTCTCCCTCTCCCAAATCTACTACCGCAGCCCATCGTCTTCTCCGCTCCAAGACACCTCCGTGAAGCTCCGACCCGCGCCCCGACCAAAAATTCCTACCACCTTCAAACGCCCAAGGACCGCTTTTTGGTATCCCTCCAATAAAACCATGGAGGGGGGAGGGAGGGGAAGGAGGAGGGAGGGGGGGGAGGGGGAAGGGGCGGCTGCAAAGGGAGAGGGAGGGGGAAACTTAGGGTTTTTTTTTTTTTTAGAGGGAGTTAGAGAGAAGGGGAAGAGAGTTAGAGAGAAGGGGGAGAGAAGACAGTCAACGTTTTCCCATTCCCACAGATCTACCATCTCCTTCATTTTTCCACTACAAATTCATAACACCCAACTACCCATTATTCCCATTACTGAAACAATTAAGTAGCTAGGCCCAATAATACACAGAAAGAAACCATGGCCGCCTCTTCTTCTACAGCTTGCACCACTACAATTTTTTCTTCTCACAATCTCAAAAAAATAACAAATATTAAGAATGATGGGCAGTGCTTTTTTAATCTACGCCGGAGCAATTTGCAGAGATTTGCTACAACAACAATCAACAAACCATCAAACACGTATTATATATATCTGTGTCACTGTGTGTGTGTGTGTGTGTGAAATTAATTATGTGTTAAAAATTGTTTGTTTTGTTTTTGGGGTACTGCAGGGTGGATTTGGTTATTAGGAAGGCGAGTCCTGAAGTAGCCGGAGATGTTCTGTCTACTTTGTCGCTCCCCGGCGGGTTCGGAGATCATAATGAATGGTTAGCAGTTGTCATTTTATTTAGCGCTTTTAACTCACAAGTTGAAAATCACATTTATTGTGAGAGCGTTTGAAATCGGATGAAATCTTCTATTCCAGGATGGTGTTTCATCTCCTATTACACCGCACGGTTGATTGACACGTGTGTATAAGTTACCATATTAACTTTGGAGCATAAGTCAAGACAAAATTGTGGGATTTTAATATAGTTACTTCTGTACGCATGTCAATCATGCGTGCGGTAGAACAAGAGATGAAACACCATCCTGGAATAGAATATCCCATCCGGTTTGAAATCACTCTTCTCATGTTTTGACTTAAGAAAAAAAGTAATTTTTAGTGTTTGCAAATGATAACTTTTGCGTATAATTCTGCTTCATTTAGTTAGAATTTAAAAGTAGGAAGATAATAATAATGTTTTAGATTCTGGTTCTACTTGTGGTTTGACTTTTACAAATAAATAAGCATTTTCACAACTTTTTCACCAAAACACTACCAACTTCTGATTCTCAACTTTTAATTCTATTTTCAAACAATACCAACTTTAAATTTCCAACTATTCTACTTCTGCTACAAACAAATCACTTCTATTAAAAGTATAAGTTTTGCAAACATTCAATGTATCCATGTTCAACTTTGTTAAATACTATTTAGACTGTGATTAATACCATTTACTTAAACAATTGTGATATTTGAAGTTGATTAATTGATATTTGAAGTTGAATTAAAAATATTTAAATATAAAAAGTAATTAAGATTTAGCTCTATATTCAATCCTATGTTTATTTCCAGCATTTTCAGGGTTTTTATTATTTTTGTCCAATGAATTGTTTTTAGATACAGGAATGATAATACACTTATTTGATAGCCTGTTCTACATGAAAAGACGTGATATTTTAAATAGTCTTGTATAAAATATTTTGGTAGGTGGTGTGGTGGATCTTCATTTCTAATTTTAGTCGAACACTTTATTTTACGTACTAAAATTAATTGTGAAAACACTATAAAAAAGAAATGAAAATAGCTTTTAAATTTTCAGATATTTTGCTAAACTCTCTCAATCTAGCTATATAGCTAGATATAATTTATTTCCGTTGTGCATTTAATTGCCACTTAATTACACTGTTTTGTGTAATTAAGATGTAACAAATCTTGTGTTGCAGGTTAGCAGGGGCTGCTGGACTCTTAGTAACAGTGCCTTTAATGGTCCAAAGGCTATTATCATTAACAAGTAAGGAACATAACATTTTAATATTTCTTGCTAGCTAGTAAATTATTTCTGTTTAATTCAATATAATGCACAACATTATTCCTATTTAATCACAATTTTATTTATTTATTTATTTATAGAGGAGGTCGATATGGCGGCGCAGACAGTGGAAAAAATAGCCGACGCGGTGGGGAAGGTGGCGGAGGAGGTGGATAAAGCGGCGGAAGATATAGCTGAAGCGCTGCCTGAAGGTGGTCTTAAGAATATGGTTAGTTTTGTGGAAGATTTGGCTGAAGAAACTGCTAAGGATGCTCAAAAGGTGGAAGATTTGATGGATAAGGTAGCTCTTTCATTAGAAATTATACTTCGCCCCTAGACTGAGATGATTATGTCCAAATCGATGAAAAAATAGTTTCTGCAAAAAATCGGGCATAGACTACCTGTCAAAAGTAGATTAAAATTTATTTATTTATTTTTTCAAAAAAGTGTTATTTCTAGGTGTCCGATGCCGTAAGTGCAATGGCGGAGACAGGGCTGGGCCAACCTGAGCCCTAGCCAGACCTTTTTTTTTAAAAAGAAAAATTTAGTGAGAATTTTTAAAAAAAAATAGTTATAATTTGTATTATTTTTTGTTGGATTTTCTATCCGGCCCACCATATTTTCGTGTATCGGCCCATCCTGCTAAAGTGTTCTGGCTCTGCCATTGCCTAAGAGATAGGTACCAGGCTGCTGTGTCCAATTAGCGTTTAGCGGTTTCTACGATCTTATATAAATATAGAATATTAAATCAAATTGTTTGTGGGGTGGAGGTCAGAGGTTCATATACCTGCTCCATCAAATTGCTCCCCGGGGCATATGCGAGCTGATGAAGATTTGGTGGAAACTCATACTGAATAGCATCCGTGTGGGTTCGATTCGGTGAGAGATCATTATTAGTAGATTGGGGGGTCGAACATAATTGTTCTCTTTACCTTTATCTGATTGTACGACAACAGACCCCCGTAACACTGGCCAAGTCGTGCAGATCCCGCTGTTTATTTCGCTTGAATGGCGGCAAAGAATGCGAAACATTGTCATCGCCATGCGTAGTCATACGATAATGAAATCTGAAAGCTGAGTTATAAAAAAAAAATATTAAATCAAAACAAAGGATTCAGATTGATACGGGTGGGGCTATATTTATTCAATTTATTGTAGTAGTTGGGTCTGATAGGCACGTGAAGTTGCCATCCTTCCATAAAGTCAAGTCAAAATTATTTTTGACAACGTCAAAATTATTAAGGTATTATTTTTATAATATGATATTATAACTGGCTTTATGCTCAAAGTGACTATTTCATACTTATCATGTCATTAGTTTAATCTTTGTATTCTAGCCAAAAAAAAAAGTTTAATCTTTGTATAAGTCATCAGTTACATAATATAGATTATATATGAATTTCCATTAATTAGAACTTATGTTTATATATATATGCAGGTGGAAGAACTGGACGACAAGCTGGAGGAATTTCTCAACAATAATTTCAAAGGCTCTGGTAAAGCCTGAATTTACTAAAAAGTACATGATAAGGAAACATATGACTTTCCTTCATTTTATCTTATTCTACATTGATATTTAATTTTTTAAACTTAATTTATTTTCTTCTATAGTTGATCACAAATTTGGTTCGCAATTTTTATGTTTTATAATATTTCATCCTTATTGTTGGAGTACTGTAACCTATATAAGTAAGTTATAGTTCAGTGCCATAAATTAACACTCTCTTTAATTTAGACATTAATTATGCTAACATGGGCTTTATTTCGAATCACAAGTGACGATGTGACATTACCGTGTGTGGATGTGATCTTGTATTCTAAAATGGTACTTCATTTCATATTTTACTTCATTTATTTAATGAATGATATATAGCATCGCTCTAAAGAACAGTTCGAAAATTAACTTCAAAGATTTTGGAGCAATGTTACATATTTCAGATTTGACCTAGCTAGAATTTTGAAAAACATTATTGCAAATTGATTCACTTGAATGAATTTCATAAATACTTCCTATAGGGTATAAAATTAGCCAGTAATCTATAACAAGAGTGCTTTTTTTTTTTTTTTTTTGAAAACAAAAGGTAGCATTATATTAGAGGCGTTGGAAATCGTCCAACAACGATTGACAAAGTGGTTCAGGAGTTTATCCCAAGACATCACAACATCCGAGTCCATATGTTTTGCAAACGACGCTAATCTATGTGCAACTAAATTAAAATTCCTACGAAACCGAAAAAACCACTAATTGTCGAGGAGGATTTAAGTCGAATGATATCCTGGAGAATGGGAGAACAAGCCGTTGCACAATAAGATTCACTGCTTTTACAGCAAGAAGAATAATCATGAAGAATCACCAAAAATGGAGATGTGATTAAAACTAAGTGTTTGAGCAAATTTAACAGCTTCAAGAAGAGCCAAGAACTCCGCAACTTCGGGATCAGAAATACCCGAAATTTTCGACTAAGACCTTGAATAAAAACGCCCGTGCTGTCGAAAAACAGAACTCCCACACCAGCGTTCGGACCATCTGGTGCTATTGCCCCATCAAAACAAATTTTCGGGCCAGAGATGTCATGGGACATTAAAGGCGAGTTTATTAAAGCCGACGAAGGTATATCAGGCCTTTGTTGTATTCTACAGAAGTCTTGAAGGACTGAATTTGCAGCAATAACAACAGAGGCGGGGCCAGTGGTATTATTCTCGAATTTCCATTTATTTCGGTAAAACCATAACAAACAACATAATACCACAAAAAGACTACCAATAAAGGGCGGAGCATTAAGAACAATTTCCTGAAACCAAAACATGAAGGACGGTTGCTCAAATCTGAATATAATATCCTTAAGTCCTGAATGATGCCAAACCTGGGAAGCATATGAACAAGTAAAGAAAATATGATTAGCTGTGTCTTCTGGATATTGACAAAAAGTGCAAAAAGTGCAGCAACTTGAAGACATAATGTGATGAGCAGCAAGACAATCGGTAGAAGCAATGGATCCTGAACAACATCGCCAAGCAAAAAACTTAAACCGAGGGGGTATATTCATATGCCAAATTTTTTTCCAGACTAAATTATATGTGGCGTGCGAAGGGTCGGAGGAAAAAATGAGTGGCGATGGGGATTCATGTGCCATGGCGACATAGTATGCAGACTTGACGGTGTATTTTCCATGCCGTGTGTGGTGCCAACACCATAAATCGTGCAAGTTACAATTAACCAAGGGTAAACTCAAAATAATGGCAGCTTCGCCTGGAGAAAAAATAGATTTTATAAGTTCGAACGCCAAGATGCGAAGCATGATCAATAAGATCACCGACCAGATCGGAAAAATGCGGCGGTGTAGGCGAGTTGACAAGGAAATTAGCATCACGGGAAGCCATGGGTCGACCAAATATGTGTATGCATCCCAGATCGAATAAGACGCCGCGCACCACGACGTATAAGGAACGACTTTCAAGGATACTCCTCCAACTCCACGAAGGTCTATTGCCCAAAGATGCATTAAGAAAATTCCCGTCTCTGGGAAGTACTTAGCCCGAAAAATACGTGCAACCAGAGAGCAAGGTTGAGTGAGAATTCGCCAAGCTTGTTTACCCAAAAGTGCAAAGTGTTAAAAGCCCGTAGGTGTCTCGAAACCGAGTCCACCTCGATTTTTAGGAATCGCCAATTTATTCCACGAGCCAATGAATTTTCTTGTTGTTTGCTGATCCACTCCAAAGAAAATCCGCATCATTGATTGAATTTTATCAAGCACATTATCGAGAATACGGAAGCACGACATCGCGTATGTAGGAGTTGATTGAATAACGATTTAATTAAGATTTCCCGACCCGCTTGTGATAGGTTTTTCTCTTTCCATCCTTGTAGTCTCTTCCATGCCCTGGTCTTGTAATGATAAGAAGACTTCCCGTTTGTTTTTGCCAATAACAGACGGAAGACCTAAGTATTTCCCATGAGAAGACACAATGGGAATACCTAGATGTTCGAAATTTGGCAAGCAACGTCTGTTTGTAGTGTTGGGGCTAAATAGAATGCCGTTTATCAAGATTGATCTGTTGCCGGACGCATTCTCATATAGGGTAAGAGCAAATTTCATCATTCGAGCTTCCTCCAAAGTAGCCTCTCCAAAGAGTAAGGTATCATCGGCGAAGAAGAGATGCGACACACGTGGGGCTCGCCTATTTACTTGAATTCCGTGAAGTCGGCCCGTCGCGCTAAAAGGTCCTGCAAAATTTTGGAAAGCACTTAACATATGATAAAAATATAGGGGAGAGGGGATCTCCTTGGCGTATTCCTCATTTGTGGAGTAAGTGAACCAAACTGTGTGCCATTCAAAAGAAAAGAGAAAGACGACGTGGAAATGCAAAGTTTAATTAATTCAATAAAAGAACTAGGAAAACCTAAGGACTCGAGAAACAGAAAAGCAAAAGACCACTCAATTCTATCAAAAGCTTTGCTCATATCTAACTTAATGGACATAAGACCCTTATTACCTCGGTTCTAAGTTTCATGGAGTGGTGCGTCTCATATGCAACAAGGATATTATCGATAATAAGGCGGCCGGGAAAAAGGCCGATGAAATCCGAAATAATAGTAGGGAGAAGTGGGCGAAACCTTAGTGATGATTTTGGATGCAATTCTATATATAACATTGCACAAACTAATAGACGAAATTGCGACACTAATTTAGGATTTTTGATTTTGGGGATCAAAACTATGTGGGTGAAATTCATGCCACTGTAGAGGAATTTATTGTTTAAAAAACGGAGGACAACATGGGTGATATCTTTGCCAATAATATGCCAGAATTTTTGGAAGAAAATAGGACTCATACCCATGGGCGTAGCTGTGGATTCACAGACATGCGGCCGGTCGGATTTTTTTCGTTTTGGTGGGATGTTTGTCGGGCCGAAATTTTTCGAAAATAGAAAATAAAAAAGGCAAATCTAAAGGCCAATACATTACAACAATATTTTGTGAGTTTTCATAATCTCTTGTGACTTCTCTAGAATGAACTTTTTGGAGTGTGATTTATCCAAAAGTTCATTCTAAATTAATCTCCAAATAACTATTAATAGATTTTGAGATCCAAAAATTTATTTTAAAAATGTTTCCATAAATATTATTCATTATCAAGTTCAAACATATACCTTATTTGGGTTAGATAATTTCTTAATCGGGTCGATATAATTCTTAATTTTTTTTGGATCAAGAAGGTTTAATGGACATTTTAAATTTTAGCTCAATTTTTATTATATGAATTCGACATTCGGTTGAATTTTCAGTGCGGTCCAAATCAAATTTAACAGGATCACTCCGAATTTGAGTGCGGTCCGCCGACCGCGCTCGGCCTAAGGTGGCTACGCCACTGCTCATACCATCGGGTCCAGGCGATTTAAATGGATGCATTTGTTTGACCGCCCTGGCAACTTCCTCTTCGGTGAAAGCAAGCGAAAGCTGTTCGGATATACAAATACGTATGATTGCATAAGTAGTATATATCCAATATTGTTTTAATTGACTTAACCTTTTGTTGTACAAGACTACTAGTTAATTTTTACATTCCCTATAGAGTGATATGATCACTTCTCGGTCCATTACCTTCTTATCACTTCATTTAAGCTACATCTCATATTCCTTAGACACATGTACAACAATACCATTATTTTATACACATGAAATTTACTTGATATATTAAATTAAACACGGTTGGAAATTGAAAATCCGGTATCACTCCTGAGGTTTAGCCTTCTCAGTCTTACAAAAAAACCCATTTATTTTTCAAAATTACAAATACTTCATTGACATTTATTTCTATATTAATTATTCACCGACAAGAATGTGTATTTATTAGGTAAACACAAAAATCAAGGGATGTTTGCAACACACCTTAAGGGAGTAATTGTAAATTCGAAAAATAATTGGAATTTTTTGTAATTATGCTAAACCTCATGGTATTATTTGTAATTATCCCTAAGATTTAACAAATAAAGACATTACATTTAAAATTGCTGACTGCTAGCTAACTTGAAGAGATTCCAACACTGTTACAAAAGAAGCTAAACTACAAAAAAAAAGGCACACCCAAACACATCAAACAAGAATAAACTCTTATGACAGTAATAAACATACATTTACACACACAAGTATAGAAGAAATTAAAGAAATCTAGAAGTATAAATGTTACTCGAATTTGCAATTCCATCTCAAATAAATTGCAAGCTTCAGCTTCTAAAGATCTATCAAAATGTAAGATATATTCAAAAGGAATTCGGAGCAAAACAACAGAGGTATTAAGAAAATTAATTGATACAAGAAAAAGCATAACAAAAGAGTGGTTGGTTCCCACACGCATCATCGGACCATCTATTGAACCCTGCATGTGCATTAATCTTCCTTCTTGCCGGTCAATTTTATGAACATAAAAAACCAGTCATTTCCATCATCAACGCAATATCTGCGGCTCTTTTGCAGTGGCCAAGTCTCTTCAAATTTCAGACTCATCTTATACAACAAGTATTTCGTTCGTTTTCAGATCACATCTGGCTGATTTCTGATTACCATCCTCACATCTCTTTGTATTTGGCTTTCAGATTCTTCCTATCGTCTTTGTATTTGGCAAAAGCATTTGATTATTCTCTGTATTTGGCAAGATCATAATTGTATGCATCTATAGCTAGATGAGGATACTCAGTGTGGTCATTTATGGTTGTTTAGACAGGATAAAAATTGTATTTTCCATCATCAAAGTTTGAATGATACCATAAGAAGCTCGTAATTCATAATAATTAGTTCAAATGTTGTTCGTGGAAAATCATAACACAATTCTATTTTCGGGGTACTAACATCAAAAGCGAAGTACGGACTAAAATGACTCACCACCGTTTATCACTCAAAAAGAAACACCACAATTAAGGGGAACTTTACGAGCAAGAGTCACTCGATCTTGCCAACCTTCGGATGATTTGAACTCAAGATCAAACATCTCAATTTCAGTTTTAATGATCAACGTGGACTAACTTATGAAACTAACCACTTGAATGGAAAAAAAAGTATTACCAGATCACTTACACTCCTTTGCCCAATTGTCCTATATTCGAGGGAGTTTTTCCATCATATAGTCGCAGGATCACAAAAACTCAAAATCAATTGGACGAGTAGTTTCATCATCATAAGGATTGAACAAAATATGGATGAAAATACTAGGATTTTCCATCAGCAGTTGTAATGACTTTAAAGAATCTTTTGGGGTGACACATAGAACTTGTGTACTTTATCATATTATCATCCACTTTAACGTTGGTCTTGGTTAAATATTTTGATAACTTAAGGGTAGCTATGAATGTTCCCGTATTAAATAACTAAAGATTATGACTTGATTGAAACATATAAAGCTTTATCCTAAAACACAAACATTGTGGGCCTGGAAATGATCAACATCAATTATAAGAATACCAGATAAAACTTTATCAATAGAGTTGTCTGTAGAAGTTAAATCTACAAAGTATATATCAAAAGCATTCTTCAACATCTCACACGCACGCCAAGGAATACACAGTAGCTCTCGAGGTTGTGAGATGTTAAAAACTGCTTTCAATATATACTTTGTAGGTGTAACATCTACAGACAACTAAGTTGGTAAAGTTTTATCTCCTACCCTTTTAATTGATGTTGATTATTTCCAAGCCTACACTGTTTGTGTTCTAGGATCGAAACTTTATATGTTTCAGTCAAATCATTATCCTAATTTATATGGTTCGGGGACGTCCGTAGCTACTCTTAAGTTATCAAAATATTTAACTAAGAAGAACGTCAAAGTTGATGATAATATGATATAGTACACAAGCTCTATGTGGCACTCCAAAAAATCCCCTAAAGCTATTCCAACCCAGATGGGAAAATCCTAGTTTTTTCATCTCATATCATGTTTAATCCTCATATTGATGATGAAACTACTCGTTCATTTGATTTTGAGTTGTATGATCCTGCGACTAAACGATGGAAAGTACTCCCTCGAATATACGACAATTGGGAAATAAAGCGTAAGCTCTCTGGTAGCTCTTTTTCCATTCAAGCGGCTGGTTTCATAAGTGAGTCTACGTTGATCATTAAAGGTTTAATTGGGATGCTTGATCTTGAGCTCGAATCATCTAGAGGTTGGCAAGATCGGGTTACCCTTGCTCGTAAAGCTTCCCGTCATTCTGGTGTTTCCTTTTCAGTAATTGGTGGTGGTGAGTTATATCTTAGTCCGTACTACGCTTTCGATATTAATACCCCAAATGGACATTGTGTGTTATGAATTCCCACAAACAACATTTTATACTAATTATTATGAATTACGAGTTTCGATGGTATCATCCGACTTTGGATGGTGATGGAAAATGCAATTTTTGCCGTGTTCAAACAAAGATAAATGTACACACCGAGTATCCTCACCTAGCTATAGATGTATACCATTGTAATCTTCATAAAGACCATGGATAGCCCTTCCAAAGTATGCTCACGATCTTAGGTACCCAGAATCGAAAAATATTGAAGAGGGAAAGGACTAGTTAGATCAAAATAAGAATAAAGACAACCAAAAAAAGTGAATGAACTCATTTCAAACTCGAGTAATGAACAACAACAAATAATGGATTCAACAATAACCAATAGGATAAGTAAAATGAATCTAGCCATCGTAGAAGGCAAAGAAACGATACATTCAATGTCATCAGCATAGTGTCAAAAGGTCAACATATACTAGCCAAATACTGTATGTCCTAATTAAATTTTCAAAGGATGTTTATCAAATCAATATGGTACTTTTGAGAAAAGCACATTAGCAGGTAGACAGAAATATGACAATTAGTTGAATATGTTCAAGAGAACTTAAATGAATCACCTCATATGTCACTGTACCGCCAGAAGAATCAGCTTGACGAAGAGTAACGCTCGAAATTACACCATTGGCCGAGAGAATGCATATTGCCCGGGGGCCTTGTTGAGAGAAAGATATAATTTTCATGTGACGTCCTAAAACCACCAAAAAAAAGTAGAATATTAATGCCCTGAATTTCGACTTCCACCTTTCTCTATTTCACAGAAAACAAATTGCTGACATTAGCAAGTAGCAACCACTGAAGTAACAATGTGATAGAATAACTGGATAGCAGATATAAGGAACAAATACTATTTCATTAAACAAGAAGGAAGCAGACACCAGATAGTGTCTAAATAGCATACATGAAGAGGCAAATACAAAGCTTACAATAGATGCATTGAATAACTTAAGTAAAAAGATAAATCGGTAAATATACTACTAATCATTTTATCTGGGAAAAAAAAAAGGATATTCATCAAAATTTTACATCTCCAGAATTGACAGTGATTATATGTGGTGTAAAATTAGCAATATAAGCAACCAGCAACTACGATATGAAGGATATTTTATGTTTATACAAGCTTAAACAACAGAACAATATTGAGCATGCATTGTAAAATACATTAAAATATATTCAAGTGAGAAATAAACATAAGCACAACTTCCATTATATATGCATACATCACACCAACTGTATTTATTATAAAAAGCTCAAAATAGATTCATTCAATTGCAAACGCCCGGACGCATGCTAATGGACAACAAATAAAAATATCCAACTTGAATATTGTGAATCTTTGTCAAAGCTCAAGGAAAGTGCATGTTAATAGGATAAATTATCAGCTAGAATTTGAGATAAAGACAAAGCATGCAACTAAATTATGTGCTCATGCTCCCTTCAATAGGGCAAGCCAACACTGGATGTAACTTGGCCATGTCATTGCAAGACAAGGGTACATTGATCTGTTATCTTAAGCTTACAAGACATAAAACATCACAAATATTAAAAGAACCAATTAACCATACCTTTTTTCCAGTTATTTCAACTATCAAGAACAATAAGATTTTAGATTGAAGTTTCAAAATGGGATACTTCAACAAAAACACAAGTCTTTTTGCTAGAATGTAAGACTATCCCATCCCACATAAGGGGACTTCTTGTTGAGATAGTAACCAATGAGTTTTGTCCTTTAACTAAGAACATCAGGTGAGTACAGGATAGATACTAAACCCACTAATGGTGTGCAAATGAACAAGCAGATATCTTAGTTGGACCACACCAACCAGAAAAACAACAAAAATAAAAGTAAAAACACCTGAATTTCAAGACTACCCATTTGCAACAAGATCTTAGTTGGCCCAATTATTCCCTCCAAGTCTCCAACAGCATATCTTCATAATTCCCCACAGAACACTTGAAAACTCGAATTCATGTAAAAAAGAAAAAGAAAAAAAAAACACGATTGACACACACAGAAAGCCATATAAAACAGAGCTTCAGTGGCATTCATGCAAGTACAACTTCACACGCACAAAAACGTAAAAAAAAAAAAGAACACAGAATTATCATTTCATCAGGGCCTTACTTCCTAGGCCAGCCCCTTTTCTTCTTCAAGGTGGTGGCGCCGCCAACTCCGGCAGCCCCGGACGGCGGCTGGGTGATGGAAACTGGTGCTGGAGTTGCGGTCACAGCTAGTGACGCCGAAAAACCCAAAAAACTCCAAGAAACAATTTTTTTTCAACTTTTCTTCAAAAGCCCTTTTTTTGTTTTTCTTATTAGGAAGAAAACCCCACAAGCTTTCGATTTTCTTGAAAATTATAAACTGAACATAGAATTTTTCTTAGGGGAAAAATGAAAAAAGGCCTTAAAACCCAAAACCCAGTTGCAAGAAGTTAACAAGATTCAAAATTTTCACTTAAACAAGCTTTATTTTGACAGCTGAAAAAAAGAAGTTAACTCGAAAGCTTTGCTGGGAGGGTGGATAGGTAATGAAAGAGGAGATGTGACTGTATCTAGGTAGACATGCCCAACGGTTCGAACCGAACCGGCGAACCGGCGGTTTCGAACCGTGGTCAACGGTTTTCGAACCGTTGACCCCGGTTTCGGTTCGTTTCGGTTCGAACCGGAACCGTAAACCTTAATTTTAAGGTTAGGTTATGGTTCCGGAATTCTCAAACCGTAAACCGCCGGTTAAACCGGCGGTTTTTCTATTTTTTTTTTTTTACAATTTGAAATTGAAATTTGAATTTCAAATTTCAAATTGAAATTCAAATTTGAAACGGTCACTTTTAGTGAATCGTTAAACCGTTGAACCTGATTTTTTTTAAAAACCGCCGATTTTAAAACCGGCGGTTTAACTTTTTTGAAAATTTGAAATTTGAAAAAATTAACGGTCAAGATCATTTGACCGTTGAAAACCGCCGTTTCGGTTAAAACCGGCGGTTTTCCGTTTTTTTTTTTTTTTTTTTTTTTTTTTTTTTTGAATTTCATTTTTTTCCTATAAATACCCCTTCCAATTCATCCATTTTTCCTCACACCAAATTTCTAATCTCCCAAATCTCTACATTCTCTATATTCAACTTTTCAAGTTTAAATTCCAAGTTTCAATTTAAGTTTTAGTAGTTTCATACTTTTAATTTCATTAGCTATTTTAAAAAATGTCGAGACGTGGAGGATCTTTCCATCAATCTAAGGGCAAAGGTTTGGCGTCCGGCTCGAGCAACAACCACCACCACCACCACGTTTTGATGAAGCTTTCGATTTGAACGAAGATGAAATCGAAGCTTGTTTTGCTAGTTTGCAACAAGAAGGTGAGGCTCAACCGAATCGCAATCGCCAACTCAAACTCAAAGTCGCCGAGCTCGCCACTTAGATCCGATATTTTTTCGGTTCATTTTAAAAAATTCCGGATCCTACAACCTACTGTTTCAAAGTTACTTGCAATTATTGCACTAATTCCTACAAGTTTAGAGGAGGGGCGGTTATGGGGCGTTCACGAACCACCTCAACAAAAAGCATCCTGGATAAAGTTGGGCTAGATCGTGCTCAAACACAACTACCGACGGGATTCACGGGTTCTTCAACAAGTATAGAGTCTTCTTCTTCTTCTTTATTTTTAAATATACCGATTTAAATGCTAGAAAAGAGACAGTTTTATTTGTTAGTGGTATGTCACTTCCTTTTACCTTTGTCGATAATAAAAATTTGAAAGGTATACTAGACGTGCTTTTAACCCCGCCGCTAATAAAATTTCACGTTCTACATTGACTCGCGATATTAAAAAAAAAACAGTTTGTGAATATAAGTTTCAATTAATTAACTCATTTGCTAATTTACAAACAAAAGTTTCAATTTGTTCGGATGTATGGAGTGATCATTGGCAAAGAAGTTTTTTTATGGGAATTACTTGTCATTGGGTTGATGATTCATGGACTTTGCAAAAACGTTTAATTGCATATAAAGATTTTAATGTTGAACATACCGCTATTAATATTTCTCATAAAATTCATACTATTTTACAAGAATATGGTTTAGTTACAAAAATTTTTTCAATTTCATTTGATAATGCTAGTGCTAATACGGCTAGTTTACCATCACTTATTAATATTTGTGAACCTTCTATTGGTGGCAAATTTTTTCATGTTCGTTGTATATGTCATATTATTAATTTATGTGTTCAAGATGGTTTAAAACCCCACAAGCTTTCGATTTTCTTGAAAATTATAAACTGAACATAGAATTTTTCTTAGGGGAAAAATGAAAAAAGGCCTTAAAACCCAAAACCCAGTTGCAAGAAGTTAACAAGATTCAAATTTGTCACTTAAACAAGCTTTATTTTGACAGCTGAAAAAAAGAAGTTAACTCGAAAGCTTTGCTGGGAGGGTGGATAGGTAATGAAAGAGGAGATGTGACTGTATCTAGGGACCTTTTTTCGTTGTCCAAGACAGTTTGAATTTATTGTCTTTAGTGGCACCAACTTTCTATGCAAAAAATAGATTATAATGCAGGACTTGTTTCATAATTAATGGTTGCATAGATTAGTCCCCTCACGAAATGAGGAGTTTCTTCAATAGTTTAAATAAAAAAAAAGTTAAAAGTACCAGAACTCCATTTCAATGCTGGACATGTTTCTTTTTTCCTTTTTTTTCTCTTTTTTTTTTTCAAAGAATGCAGGACATGTTTCTTTTCTAGTACTCCCCAGTCCCCAACTTTTCCAGCGCGTGGTTACAAAGCCAGCTATTTTCGTTATTTTTTTTAATTTTTTATCGTTATTTCCATAAGTAGCAACAGTTTTTGGCGGGAAATTACTTAAAATAGGACTTTCTTGTGAAAATGAAAAATGAGGTTGGTCTTGCTTGGTTGTGGAAAAATTCTCAAAGAATTCACTCCCAGAATTTTTTTGAGATGAATATGAACTTGTTTGTGGACTTGTTTCAAAATTTATTTGGTTTTTCACTGTTCATTAATTTCAAATTTAATAGTACATTGGTGGATTCTGAGAAAAGCAACAGTGATATCACACTTTGCATTGAAAAAGTGTTGCACATTTTTCCATGTCTGTTGTAGGCTTGTAGCCTCCTGCTTCCCCATTCCTTTTACAGTTTCGAAATCACAATATTTTTCTGGCTTATTTTCATCTCTGTCAAATTCTTTTTTTTTTATTTTTTTATAACTTAGTTTCCAGGCATACGCCTGACTATGCCCCGGGGAGCAATTTGATGGAGCAGGGGATATGAACCTCTGACCTCCACCCCACAAACAATTTGATAGAGCAGGGATTTGAACCCCTGACCTCCACCCTACAATTACTTGTGATGGCCAGGTGGGCTAAGCCACCTGGTTATCTCTGTCCCATTCTCTACTTGTGTTAGATTCATTTTTTTTTTGATAATGACTTCAGATGGGGTTAATGTGTTTTTTGGTCATATAATATTACATTGCATAAGAAATCAAGATTACATTAACGTACTTGACCGTACATGTGGTAGTTATTAGTAACCAAACTTATAAATAAACATTGGTTTATAGAATACAAAGGTATCATATATTTTCTTGCTTTCAGAAAAACAAAATTTTGTAGAATGAGTTTTCATACTTCAAATTTGTAAAGAAAATACATCTCTCTACAATTAATTGCTTAAATGATTAGTTACTTCCATTATCCCATTTGTCGATTTCTTGCACTTTAAATGATCATTTTCATTGATAGTTTCTAAAAAGTAACATAAATTTGAAATAAAGAGCCAAATACAAAAAGTGTATTAAAAAATGTCAAAAATATCACTCTTTAACAAAAAAATACTCTTTAAATTTAAAGAGTCTCTTGAAATGCTCTAACACTAATGTTAAAAGTGAAGTACAATATACTAAGTCAATGAATTATTTCAAGTACATCTTAATATTCAAAAAAGAAATAACATAATACAATTACATAATATATCATAACATTTTAAAATCGTTGAATAATATCGTCATTACTAATATTTCAAAAAGAAAATATTGGTGGAAAATCACAAAGCGTACAAGTTTCTCCATTATCAGACACTTTTAAAAAATTTATAAATTCTTAAACATCTTATAAAATATTTTGAAGAGCTTACAAGCTCAACCAAACACCCTATTAGTCCCAACCTTAGTTCCCAAGCAACTCCTACACTTGAATATATTTTAAAATTGTTGTGTGCTAGCTAGCTAAATTGAAGAAATTCCAAAACTGTTGCAAAAGAAATTAAACTCCAAAGGGGGAGATGAGTAATGGGTTGAAATTATTTTTGAGGCAACAATTGCATTAGCAGCCTCTGTGTAATGAATTCCATCCCAACTTATATATGGTATCCCTTTTCCGCACACTGTATATCCCGTTCCCAAACACGTCTTATCGAAATCAGGATCGTAGTTGTAAGGTGCGCCACCGTAGCCACAACAAGCCATCAACGGATTCTTGAAACCTATTCATTCCCAATCCGAACGCTCAATAAGTGAAGAAATATCGATAAATCACAGAGTATTAAATAAGTACACAAAAACTCACCATAAGATGTGGAATTTGCAATGAGATCGTACTTGATGGAGTAGACGTCCACATACACAATCGTAGATTTCTCCATTTGAGATTGTAGTTCTCCACAAAGAGCGTTTAGTTTGGCATTGAATGCTTTTGCGCCATCATTCAGAGACTTTATGCATCCGTACTCATCAAAATCATTGGCATTTAATTTGTCTCTAATGGCGAGTTCGCGAGGTAAACAACCCAATGGTCCTGTATTATGCACCCAGAAGTTCCTCCCACCAAGTTGATATATGGCCTAAATTACATCATGTGTTCGATGAATAAAGAGGACAACTCGACAATTTACAGTATTAAAGTACTAAAGATATACAAGTACTAAAAATTATGTTTTTCAATAATGAGCTTCAGAAGTTGCTACCTGATCGGTTTGTGATCAGAACTTTTTTCTTTCTTTTATATATTTCTATTTATTTAAAAAAATAATGAGCTTCAGAAGGGTATTTAGCTGAGCTTGTAAGAAATTTAGAACACTTTATACTAATAAAAGGGATAGTTACAAAAACACCCCTGAGGTTTGGGTTAATTACAAAAAAACCAGACATGTTTCAAAATTGCAAAAAATCCCTTCAGGTTTCGTTTTGTCTTAAATTTAAGGGGGTAACTGTATATTTTTGTAAATGTCAGGGTTTTTTTTTTTGAAATATTTTCGAAAATCACCGGAAAAAAATGTAAGACGGAATCAAACCTCAAGGATTTTTTTGTAATTTTCAAAGAACTCTGTTTTTTTTTTTTGTAATTAGCCCAAACCTTAGGGGTGTTTTTGTAATTATCCCAAAGTAAAATGATAGAATCTTATAATCTTGTAACATTTAACATTTAACATTTAACATTTGTAAGCTTTAGAATGATCTAATGAAATGTAATGTAGAAGATGTTTTAATGATCTTAGCAGAACATCTTATGAGCATAAATGAAGGTTAAAAAGGAAAAAAAAAAAAAAAAAGAACTCACCCACATAGCATCCTTGATTTCAGATATGAAAGAAGGGATCTTCTCAATGACTTGAGCATACGAAAGGGAGCCAAACGAACCCGATAGATCATTTTGTCCGATGTCGATGGTGTACAACGCATTTTTGAAATCCTCTTCCCCAAAAAAAATTGTGACACCTAAAGCATCGAAAAATTAAAATAAAATAACAACTAAAACTTAATCAATCAACCCATTTTTGTTTTGGGGAAGATTGAAATGGAAAAGCCTCAAAGTGTTTTACGTACCCTTCGAATGGAGCTCCAAAGAGTGGTTGTGGAAGCGTTTGAATTGAAGAAGTTGAATGTTCAAATTGAAGCTAACATATTTAGGGAGAGTGGCCACGCCACATACTGCGAAGTTAACTCCGTTTGTGAAATCGGGTTCCAACGAATCCAAATACGGACTCAAATAATGTGTATCAAGATATTCACCTGTGAATTCAAGTTGCAGCAAATTTGATATTTTAGTTTCATCTATGTTATGGAAATGCAGTAAAAAATCCATGAATTCTCCCACCAAATGTTCAATTGGTCCCAAGATGAAGTTTAAAGGGCTATGCCTGATCATTCTAACAACGAAAAAGTCTCTTGTGAGACCGTGATACTTTTAGTATAAAAAGTGATACTCAAAGTAAATACACTAATTTAGGTGTATTTAGACAAATATCACTTTTTATACTAAAAGTATCACCGTCTCACGGACTTTCACCGTGCGTTCAACAAATAGACAGATTGAATGAATCTGAATTTAACAAAACTACCACTCGCAAAACTTGACCTCTATATATATATAGGAAAATATTACCCAAAAAAGAATAGGAAAAGGAAAAAAAGGAGGCCTGGGTGCCTCCTTGGACCCAGCAAACTCAATTCATTTTTTCTTATCATTCATTGATTATAATTCTATATCTAACAAAATAATTGATTTCCATCTAGTAAATTTCAAATTCTAATATATATTAAAAGAAAAAACGAAACCATTTACTCAATTACTGGTAATATTTCGCAAAGTAATTTTCTTAATAAGTTGAGAGTACTAGTTGGAGAAGAGAGGATAAATTTCAAAGAATCAAGAATGTTGGGTTTGAACCTCATTCAACACCCTTATAAAAGGTGAACAATCTACCACTGGCCTTTCTGTTTCGTCTTTATTTCGCAAAGTGTATTTACTCAATCAGATGATAGAGAGAAATTTGCTCAATACTTAAATTCATTACAGAGATCTAGAAGAAACTCATATTACCAAAAACTTTCCCCTGCATCTACATTAAATTTACTTAAATTTGTTTCTTGAAATCTCCCTTCTACTAAAGCAATAAAGTCAACTACACTAAATGGAAGCAACTATTTCACATGTTAGTTTAATTTAAATTATGAATTGATGGTTGTGATGAAAACATCATATAAATTTAACCTAAAAAGGAAGTAATTGGTTCAATTTTTTTTTATTATCGAACACAGAACTTACAAAGGAAATCGATGACTAATCGTCCATCACTTGCTCGGCCCGTCGGTCGCCGGAAAAATGCGCGGCCGTAGGGATATCCGGCTTCCAATCCGAGTCCGGCGGTGAGGCCACCGGTGTCCGAATTCGAGTCGCCGAAGTTGAAAATCACAGCTCTGTTCCTACTGCACAGAGAAACAACAATAGGGAGACTAATTACGAGAGCAAGAAATGGCAGCAAAGGAACTGGAAATACACGCATATTTGCTCAGAAACAAAAACCCAGATAATAATCAGCAGTATTAGGAGCAGAGCTTGAAATTCGTGGATATATTATTTATTAGTCCTGATGAGGGATGTCCTAATTGCTAAAAGAGTTACTTTTTTATTCTGATTTAATGTTGAATCTTCTATTCTCATATTTACAGGGTGTTTGGCTGAGCTTATAAGCTCTTAAAAATAACTTATAAGATGTTTAAGAACTTATAAGTTCTTAAAATGTGTTTGGTAATTTTTTTCCAAAAGAGCTTATAAGCTCTAAAAAAAAGCTGTTAGAGAGCTTATAAGCTCCTAAAAAAAAGTACCTCCACCCCAACTTTTTTTAAAAGAGCTTATAAGCTTCTTATTTTAAACATTCAAAAGACAAAAATATACTTAATAATTTTATAAGATATAAAAACTGCTTATAAGTTCAACTATCTTATTTTATCCAAACACTCTGACAGCTTAATTTTAAAATAAGATCTAATATCTTATAAGCTATCTAAAACAGCTTATCAGATGTATGAGTTTATAAGATATTTTAAATAAGCTTAGCCAAACACCCTCGTAATATACAAATGAAAAATATTTTAAATAAAACCCTTGGCATTTATAAAAACATTACATTTACCCCTTTAAATTTAAGATAAAATTAAATCTGAGGAATTTTTGTAATTTTGAAACATTCTTGGATTTTTGTTTAATTAGCCCAAGTCTCAGGGTTGTTTTTGTAATTATTCCTAATTTGTAAGAATTATGTACACTATACTTGTATCTGTAATATACAATAGAAGATTTGAATTGTATATTGAAATAAAAGATTTGAATTGATTCGAGTGGGGTTAAATTGCTCAATTTATTGTAGTGGTTGGCGCAGATAGATACATAAAGTTGCCTCAATTAAGGTATTATCTACTTATCTTCATAATAGGGCTTTATAATTGGCTTTAAGCTTTGTATGGGTAGCATCGACTAACTACGATGGGCCAGAGTAGATAATTCATACCAATCATGTATAGTTCATTTATAGTTATTAATAAATCATCAATTACTTAGGTAATACAAAACTTATGTTTAAATCCAGGTGGAAGAGCTGGACGACAACAAGAGCTAGACTAGGGGTGAGATTTATTTTCTTTGGGGGGCAAAATCATAAAATTTAATAATTTTACGTTCAAATATTTATATTATATATAATTTTTTTTTTTTGAAGTTGAGGGGGGCAGCTGGCGACTTGGCTCTGTCTCTGACGACAAGTACGGGTTAAACGAATAGTCGAGCCAAACATTGTATTGTTTGAGTTTGCTTGAATTTTTATCGAGTTTAAAAAATTGTGTTTGAGTTTGACTTGATTATTAACTGAATCAAGCTAGCTCGAACGAGCTTTAGCCGGTCCGAATACAAATCGAGCTCGAGTAGCTCGATATTTTTACACAAATTTCATAATTTACTTTTAATAATCGAGTCAAGTTCAAGCTGAGCTTTAAATATTATCAAACGAAAAAATGTGTTCAAATTTGATTTGTTATATTAACGATCGATCTCGAGTAAGTTTGTCTGTTTTTCAGCCACAACTATAAGTTGGATGCATTTCTAAACACGAAATTCGGAGGCACTAGGAAAAAGAAAAAAGGAAAACAAAATGAAAAGGAAAACAAAAATCAAAGGCACTGGTACACATTATTTACGCTGATATTTCACTTTATTCAACGAAATTTAAGACATGGTTAGAGTACGACACATTTCTTATTGCCAATTAATTCAATTGGGGTCGTTCCATGAATACTTTATATGTACGGTAAAAAAAAAAAAAAAAAGACGAACCCCATGCCTGAAGACCCTCATTGCATTTGCCATAAAGTTTCGTGAAGGATGTGAAGCACGGGTTATACCTTAATTAGTCAGGGTACGGTAAAGACTTCAGATTGCGAAAGATAGTTTATGTGTACTGGGAGTTCACGAGTGACTAGTTTGTTTGTTGACGAAAAAAATACTAAAACCCCAAAATTATGCGTTTTTTGTACTTTACTATATGAACTATTTTTTTTATATTTTACCATACAAACTATGCAAGTTTTGCATTTTCCATACAACGTACATCGCCGGTGAAATATTCTTCGAATATTCCAGCACGAACTCTCCACTTGAGGGGAAAACCGTTTTTGTTTAAAACTCAAACAAAAGTTGTTACACATTACCATCTGGACTTTGTTAAGAATTTGAATTTATCATATGAACTTTACGCAATTTCACTTTGTCGTGTCAATTTTAAAAGAACATTATATAAAATTATGATGTCTTAATATAATTGCAAATAGCACATGCTAGGTATGTAATTAAATCAAAATTGTTGAATACTAAGCTAAGAGATTCCAACACTGTTACAAAAGAAGTTAAACTCCAGAGGGGGAGATGAATAATGTGTCGAATGTATTTTGGAGGCAACAATTGCATTAGCAGCCTCTGTGTAATGAGTTCCATCCCAACTTATGTATCGCGTCCCTTTTTCGCACACTGTATATCCAGTGCCCAAACACGTCTTATCGAAATCAGGATCGAAGTTGTAAGGTGCTCCACCGTGGCCACAACAAGTCATCAACGGATTCTTGAAACCTTTTCATTCACAATCCGAACGGTCAGTGAGTGAAGTGTATGAAAAATTATCAAGTTTTAAGTACGTACACGAAAAACTCACCATAAAATGTGGAATTTATGATGAGATTGTGCTTAATGGAGTAGACGTCTACATAGACAATCGTAGATTTCTCCATTTGAGACCGTAGTTGTTGACAAAGAGCCTTTAGTTTGGCGTTGAATGCTTTTGCGCCTTCATTTAGAGACTTTATGCATCCATATTCATCAAAATCATTGGTATTTAAGTTGTTTCTAATGGCGAGTTCACGAGGTAAACAACCCAATGGTCCTGTGTTGTGCACCCAGAAGTTCCTCCCACCAAGTTGATATATGGCCTAAAGCACATTTGTTTAAACAATTTACAATTCAATTGAAACATATGTAAGTACAAAATTGTACATAAAACTGTTGAAGGGTATTTGACTGAGTTTGTGAACAGATTTAAACATTTTATACCAAACTAATAACATGTTACATTTTTTCAAAAAAAAAAAAATAACATGTTACATCATTTTCAGAACGATTGAAAACTTAGGTTGCAACTGAATGTAATTCATTTCATAAATCCCTTTTCCTTTTTCTACTAGAAAATAGTGATTAAAGTTTTTTGAAAGAAAAATAAAGTTTTTTCATAGTGTGATTGGATATGAGATGAATATACAATGATGAAAATTGGTTTGATATAAAAATATAGAAATAGTAAAATAATTATTGGTGCCCCAGGGGTATGCGCGAGTTGGTAAGGCCTGAGGTGACGTGTGATGAATTATTCCGGGAAAATAGGTTCGAGTCCCTTGTGGAGAAAATTCTCACCGAAATATTTTTGGGGTCTTATGGGATGGTATCCTGTTGGCTCTCTCCTTCAAATCTCCCCCACTCGTGCACATTTCTTGATTTACACTTGGTTTGGTCAAGAGGCATCTGGCGCAGGTAGGTCTAGAACTTTATATAATTGTTGGTAATTAGAAATATTTAAGTGAGCGAATAATAGAATTTTTGGGGAAATATATAATAATGATTGGACTTGATGACTTTTTTCTAAAAAAATAATATAAGTGATTGAATGGAGAAAAAAGTAAAATTGGGCGAATTATATATTTTCTGAAACAACAATAGGATTTTGAGGTAAATAAATTTCTCCAGAATAACGATAAGGAGAATTTTTTTGGTATCTAGTCGAAGCCTTATAAGCTAGTTTCTATAGGTTAGAATTAATGTTAGATGCTTTCTTAGGGGCTTCTGAAACAAAAATTCCTAATTTTATGTATGAAATATATACAAACTCTTTTAATTTTGACCTTTTATATTAAAAAAAAGCTTAAATCAATATCGTGTGACTTCCATAATCATATATATTTATAAACCCAAATACTTCAAGACTTTATTTTAGCCGAATCTTATGAACAAGAATGTAGGATAAAAGAAAAGAACTCACCCACATAGCATCCTTGATTTCAGATATGAAAGAAGGGATCTTCTCAATGACTTGAGCATACGTAAGGGCGCCAAATGAACCTGATAGATCATTTTGTCCAATATCGATAGTGTACATTGCATTTTTGAAGTCTTCTACCCCAAACAAATTTGTGATACCTAATGCATTCTTTAGGTCAAAAAATAAAACTAAAAATAAAAATAAATAGGGATAATAACAAAATCTATCCCTGAGGTCCAACCTGATTACAAAAACCTCTAGTTATCTTTCAAAAGGAATAATTACAAAAAGTACTCCTAAGTTTCACCTAATTACAAAAAAATACAGCTAACTTTTAAAATTACAGAAAGTATGCCTGATGTTTGATTCAGTGTTAAAATTAAGGGGTAAACTGCAATGTTTTTATAAATATGAAGGGAGATATTGAAATATTTTTCGCTTATGATGGGTTTAAATGTTAGACAAATTAAACACCGGGGCTGTTTTTCTATAATTCTGAAAGTTAGCTGGGATTTTTTTTGTAATTTGGTCAAATCTCAAGAGTACTTTTTGTAATTAACCCTTTTCAAAATTATTTACTCAACAAATACCGATGGTGCAGTTTATAACATATAAATAAATTAAGGTGATATTTGTAATTTTAAAAGATAACTGATATTTTGTAATTAAATCAAAATCTTAGGAGTAATTTTTGCATGTAATCAACTTGAAATAAAATCCCAACTAAAACTTAATCAACCAAATTGAACCTTTTGCTTTACCCTTGGTATGGAGCTCGATGGAGCGGTTGTGAAAGCGTTTGAATTGAAGAATTTGAATGTTCAAATTGAAGGGAACATTTCTAGGGAGAGTGGCCGCGCCACATATTGCAAAGTTAACTCCGTTTGAGAAATTGGGTTCCAACGAATCCAAATACGGACTCAAGTAATCCGTATCAAGATATTCACCTGTGCATTAAATTAAACGTCAGCAAATTAGATATTTTAGTTTCATCTTCTTAATTATTCCACTATATTGCATATATGGTGGAAATGAGTTAACACACATGTGTATATATGTGTGTGTGTGTGAGAAATGAATCTGAATGGAATTAATAAATTAATCACTAGCAAACCCTACCTGGCTCGGATGGGATCTTCTATTCCAAAATCGTGTTTCATCTCCTATTCCAATTGTGTGGATGATTGACACGTGTATTACACTTACCATGTTTATTTCCAAGCATAAATTGTGGGATTCTAATATGGTAAGTGTAACGTGTCAACCATCCACATGGTTGGAATAGGAGATGAAACACGATTTTGGAATAGAAAATCCCATCCGTACCTAACTAGCTACCTCCATTTATGGATAAGAATTAAAAAGAGAGAAAATATTATAAAAGAGAGAAGAAAAAAAAGGATAAAAGGGCTAGTTTCCAAGGTCTAACCCAACTCAAACTCAATTCGCTTTTGCCAATTATCATTCATCGATTATAAATTTCTTTATCTAAAACAATAATTAATTTCCATCTACTAAATTTCAAAATTTTAAATATAAATTGAGAGAGAGAGAAATCTTCACTAATTATTATAGCTGTCAATGGATTGGGCCAACCCGGCCCGAGTCCATTAGACTTGTGCAAAATTCAAGCCGGGTAGGCCAATCCAATTTTGGTCGAGCCGGGTCGGTCCAATTTTGGACGGGCCGCGAAAATAGTTGGCCCAATCCAACCCATACATACACTCCATGCGCAAAAAATCGGGCCGATCCAAAAAAGTCGGGCTATGGCCCAACTCAACCTAAACCTTGGGCCGGACTTGATTTTGCCACCTCTACTAATTAGGGAGGCCGGTCCAGCCAGGCCGGACTTATCTGCCCAGCTGGCCCGCTGGCCGAACTTGATTTTGCCAACTCTACTAATTAGGAAGGTCCGTCTAGCCAGGCAAAACTTGATTTTGCCACCTCTACTAATTATTATGTGCTCAATATTGAAAAATTCATTTGGCTCAAAAAAAGAATATATTGAACAATTTAATCACGTAATCAAAGACGGAAGTCTTATCACCGACCACTGCTTTAACAGTATCTACTATCTACATTAAAATATCTACAAAGCTTTTCTTTAAATATCTATCCTTTCTAAATAAAGCAAAACAGTGAAAAGTCATTAAAATATCTACAAAGCTTTTCTTTAAATATCTATCCTTTCTAAATAAAGCAAAAAAGTGAAAAGTCAATTCTATTACATGGTCATGGATCTTGCTATTTTAAACATAAATTAGGATGGTTGTGATTGAAAAAAAAATCCAAATATATTAAACATAAAAAAAGTAAGTGGTAAAAATATATATTATATAACATGGAATCAGATAGTAGTACAATGTACATGAGTTCGATTCCCATCTAAAAAAGCACACACAACTTACAAAGGAAATCGATGACTAGTCGTCCATCACTTGCTCGGCCCGTCGGTCGCCGGAAAAATGTGCGGCCGTATGGATATCCAACGTCCAATCCGAGTCCGGCGACGAAGCCGCCGGTGTCCGAATTTGAGTCGCCAAAGTTGAAAATCACAGGTCTGTTTCTACTACACACAGAAACAACATTAGGGAAACTAATTATGAGAGCAACAAATGGCAGCAAATGAAGTGAAAATGTATTCATAATTTGCATGCTATCTCAGAAACAAAAATTCAGACAATAATATCAGCAATTTAAAGAGGCAAAGCTTGAAATTAATTCATCTCAGCCACATGTGGTGCTTAAGTAAGGACCATCAATTTACTTTCCGAAAGTTGCCAATCTTTGGATTTATCTTATATAGGAGCATAATTGCATGCTTGGTCCATTTTGGAATGATTATTCTGAAGAGTGTATATATTGTGATCAGAATAGAAATTGACAACTAACTCTTATTCTATCGCACGAATGATTGACACGTGTATAGAAGTTACCATGTTAATTTTGAAGCATAAATCAAGCCTACATTGTGAGTTTTTTTTTTAATATGGTAACTTTTATATATGCGACAATCATCCGTGCGATGGAATATGAGACGAAACAACATTATGAAAAAGAAATAAGATCCCATCCACAAAGTGTGGACAATAAAGTATGGTAGATATTTTGTCGGGGAAATTGACGTGATGTACTTTATAAAATATTTTCAAGTTCAATATATCTTGCAAATTTTGTCTTGTAGTGATATAGTTGAAGATATTTTTAATTGCAAATATACATGTAATTTTTGTTTGTTTCGGTTGGTAGGGATATAATGTTATATATTATCATTTTAATATTGATATTCTGACAAAATAAAAGTAATATTTTGACATTTATTATAATTTATTAATAAATATAATGCATATTAAATTTTAATTTGAAAGAAAGAATTGAAATTAAATTATTTCTTCGAAAGAAAATTATTATTAGTGTAGACCACAAATTATATGTATTTGCATTCCTTCTCCAAATGCCAACTGAAGAAATACACATAAAAACAAAGACATATTCAAAGTAGCTTGTCCAAAATAATGGCCACAACCCATTCGTGGGACCATTATTATGCTATGATTACTTTTGTCTTCTAAATAGCCATCTCGGTAACCCATCCTTTTGTTCAGTTTTCATATTTCAAATTCGAATATGGTGCATGAGGATGAAAGGGATAAGAAAGGGGTGGGTCTATGTCAGTGTTTTAAATACCGTCTGGGTGATCAAATCGGCCAAGCCACACCAGATGCGGTTCAACCCATGGTCGGACCAGGATTCAACCGCCGTTTTTACCGGTTTTAATAAAAATATTTATTTGAAAATATAATATATAAAATATTAATATAATTTATTAATATAGAAGGGAAAGTTGTATATGTTTAGTTAAAACGAAAAAATGTATATATTTAGCTCAAAAATGACATAAATATATTAAATATTAAGTTTATAAATTCTATTTTTATAAAAAAGTGAAAAAAATACAAAAACTAAAAAAAAAGCAAATTCGGTCAACCTCAGCGGTTTTAGGCCTGTATGGCGGTATTGTCCTGGTTTGGCGGTATTGACCGGTATTGACCGGTTTAACCGTTAAAACGGTTGTTAGGACCTTACCGTACCGGTCCGACCACCGGTATCCGGTATAACCGGTTGAACCGGCCGGTACGGTACGGTATTTTGAACAGTGGTCTATGTTAGGTTTGCTATATCGCGGGGCTACACGCAGTGAAAATTTAAAAATTTAAATTATGCATACAATTATACATAAAATAAAGCTTCTGATTTTCGTGGTGATTTAACGATCGTGCGTTTATACAAGTGGTAAAATAAGGTTTATGATCTTACCTAAAATGCTTCCTTTTAAGATGATGTAGAAGGAATCCAAATTTCTCACAACAGGGTAAATCCTCGTAAACTCGCCAATAGAGATTCAAGTGTCTCCCCTCTAATTGAGTCCACCTTCTGGTTGTGACACCGGAATAAATTCTTCGCTAGTAGAGTTTATTACGTTTTCAAAATTGAAAAACGGAATAGAATTTTATTCCCACAATCAACTATTTTTGTAAATTTTGTAGACGAATAATTATTGGTTAGTTATTCTCTACTAAAATTTTTGAAGAGAAAAATAGTGTATATTGAGAAAGAGATTGAGAGAGCTTCTAATTTTAGACCGGGAGCAAAATGAATTAAGAAGCCAAACCCTCATTTCTTCATTGTTTTCAAAATCGTCTGCCCATTGTCTAATAATGCACCAAGTGGAAGGCTTATACCAATACTAATCAATCATCCACCTTTTCATTTTTTTTATTAAGAAAAGCACACCTAATAAAATGTGCTATAGCCAATATAACATGTCTTAATACATATAGTGGCTCAAGGAAAGTAGTGGAAAAAAATGCCACATTACCCACATGCATGTTGCAGCATGCAATTTCAATTTTTTTTATTCTCTCCTCATCATATATTTATGTGTGTGTATATATATATCCCAATATATATATATATATATATATATATTAAAATAAATCTCATTTATTTATTTCTCTTCAATTGTCTACTGGGCTTCTACAATTAGGCCTACTAGATTATGGTATGGGATTGGACTTTAAAGTCCAATTAATTTTCTACTAATTAATTAATTTAAATTCCAATTAATCAATTCGAATATTGATTAATTCATTCTATTCCAATTATTTGGCTCTATAATAAAATTTGATTTAATCAAATAATCAGATTATATAATTAAATATTTAATTCCACAATTGAATTAAATTAAAACCAAATTAATTAATCTATATCAATTAATTGCATCCAACCATTGAATTTTTTAATCTCAAAATGTCAACATTCAAAAATTATGTGTGATCCTTTTAGGTTCACTACTAATTCACTAGTCGTAGGCTTACAACATTTGAAACTTTCAAATAACAATAACTTATTCTATTTATTAATCCAATTAATAAATATACTTGAAATTAACCCTTTAATTTCAAAAACCTACAAATCATGGTAACACCTAGCAAGTAGCATGAATACCTAGTATTAGGTGAAATAGCGAGTAAACCTATTTCAATTGCAATTGCATACATGTACGATCCTTTCGACAACTAATTTTTTGATTAAATCTTTGGCATAGATTTATAAGTCGAACACAATTGATTTAATAAATGTGATTCAATTTCAAGTTCTCGTGATTCTTTTATGAATCAAATTCATCGTGCCTTGGCCAAGGTCTTTGAATCATGAACTATGAAAATACAGGAAATTCATTTATTAAATGACAAGTATCGAATTCTATATTGGCCACACACGAACATCCATGCATATAACTGCAATACCCAAAATACATCTTTGTGATTGCCAAGCAATTAAAAGATAAATCAAAGTATTGTAGGATATACACAAGGCATAGTCGTGCCTCAAGTACGAGGATTAATCATGTACTATTGCAATATGAAAAATTCTTATTCGACAATCAAAATTTCTATCTAAGAATTTTCATTGGGTCATGTTCAGTGAACTTGTTCGCTAACAAACACTCACATATGTGCATTTGTGTCTTAACACTAATGTTAATGGAATGTAACATCCTTGTCTCATGATCATGCACCATATGTACAAGTCTTACGGGGTTATTTAATGTCTTATCTTGAAAAACCCATCGACTTGAAACAAATTTAAGATCAAAGCGTTAGAGGCATGTTCCATGATCGCCATCAAATGCGCGATCTTTCGCTTAAATTGATCTAAGGACTTTATCATATGTGCAAATATGTCATAAATGCAAATGAACATAAGATAAAGAAATGTCTTTATATTATTATAATTCCCAATAAAATTGTTTTACAAGTAGAATAAAATCCAATCTAATTGGAACGCCGGGCATTCTACTCTAACAATCTCCCATTTGCCCTGGTTTCAATTGCCTATGTATTTTAGGCATATCTTTTTGAGATGTTTGTCAAATACTCTTTGTGCTAAGGGTTTAGTTAGTGGGTCTGCTATATTTTCTGATGAAGTAACTCGATCCACAACAACATCACCTCTATCAATGATCTCTCGATTGGGTGGTATCATCTCATTATATGATTGGATCTTTGATGAGATCTTGATACTTTTGCTTGTGCTATAGCACCGTTATTGTCACAATAAATTATTATTAGATCAACAATATATGGAACTACACCTAACCCTTGGATATAGTTTCGTATCCAAACAACCTCTTTTGCTGCATCCGATGCTGCTATATATTCAGCTTCAGTAGTGGAGTCTGCAGTCATTTATTGTTTGGAATTTTTCAAACTAACTGCTCTCTATTCAAGATGAATATATATCCAGACATGGACTTAGAGTCGTCTTTATCAGACAGGAAACTAAAATCAGTGAACCCTTCTAGTTTTAGCTTTGCACTGCCATATATCAAAAACATATCCTTAGTTCTTCTCAAGTACTTAAGGATTATTTTAATGGCCCTCAAGTGTTCATCACCTGGATTGGACTGATACCTGCTCGTGACACTCAAAGCATGTGCGACATCAGGCTTGGTACATAACATTGCGTACATTATGATTCCAATTGCGGATGCATAAGGTATGAGAGACATTCTTTCTCTTTCTTCAGGTGTCTTAGGAGACATATCTTTAGAAAGTGAAACAACATGACTCATAGGCATGTATCCTCGTTTGGATTACTGCATACTAAACCTTATAGCACTTTGTATATGTACATGGACTGGGATAATCCGATCATCTTTAGTGGTCTATCTCTATAGATCTTTATCTCTAGGATAAAAGATGTTTCTCCCATGTCCTTCATGGAGAACTGTTTAGATAACCAAGTCTTAGTTGATTAATTGCAACATACCTACATCATTTCCAATGAGTAGAATGTCATCAACATAGAGCACAACAAATGCAACTGCACTCCTAATAGTTGAGAAAATCTTATAGTTGAGAATGATCATCTATAATTATTCTTTTCATATTCTAAGAATATATTATCAAAGTTTTATTGAAGAACTTTCTAGAAAATTCCTTAGAATTATCTTGGAAATTTCTTTAAAAAGTTTGGAAAACATTAACATGTGATGTGATGTGATATAAAAATGCAAAATCAATTAAAATATAGAGCATATACAAATCAACATGGTGCATGATTTCATGTTTCAAGTAATAATTCTACATTTATATTTATTTATTCATCCTCCAACTAAACCATTGTATGAGATATCACGAAAAATGCACAATCCCACTTTCAGACTTCTTTCTTGTAAATCATATCTTGTGATTTACAGTAAAGAAAACTAAAGACAAAAGTAGCTTTGAATAGAGATTGTAGTATATGAAGTTCTGATTGTATATGGAGAGGCATAGGCATATTAACCTCAAAAAAGAAAAGAGGGTAAGGAAAGAGGCAATATCAGAAAAACACGGTGAAAATCATATGTCATATGTGTATATGTATGCTACGAAATATTACATGTTATCTTGAGTTAGACGATTATCATTATGTTGATCATCGTATTGTCGAAATTTAAAACAATCAGCAACAAACTTATAAACATTAGTCATTAAATAAATCCAACCTATATTGTAAGTCATTTTTATAATTACATTAAAATACGAGTTAACCCATGCATGTGTGGACAACTCATCAAAGATGCTTCCATTTCAGAACAATTCATTATAAAAGAGATTATTTTAGAATATGACATGAGGGTCATATGACATACAATAAAATTATTTGGTTGATCAAGCGAACCTTGCACTATATTCAATCGTGCTTCTATAGATGAACTTCTTATTTGATCAAACTTTATTCTTAAATTTCATTGATTACAAATGAGGTTATCATCCATATACTAACAACCTCCTTGAAAGGAGAATATAAATTGAAAACATTCTACAATTGAAAATGATCACCAAGTATTTTCCTTATCATATTTTAGGAATATACTATGTGATTTTTATTGAATAACTTTGTAAACAATAACAATTGTGCATCAGATAGGTTGAAAACTAATAATTTATATAAACAACTTATAACTTATAGCATAACTTTTTTTTTTGGATTTTATTAGTTGTTTTAGAAAGCAATACAACATGGTTTTTTAAATTTTGTTATAAGTTGTTTTTAGAATGTTACAAGTTTAGTCAAACACGAAAGTTTGATAAAAATAACGTCATATGATATAAAATTAAAAAAATCAATAAAAGATAGAACATATACAAATCAAAATATCACATGATTTCACGTTTCAGGTGATGATTCTATATTTATATCCATTTATTCATCCACCAACTAATTTGTGTTCGATATATAATAATAAAGCAAAATCCCAAGTTTCAGACTCATTTCTTATAAATCCTATCTTTCCATATACAACAAAGAAAACTAAACACAAAAACATAAAAAGAATTTAATATGCATGTTCCTAGCTCTATTATGTAATAATTATCTAGGACAACAACCACAATTGACATTATATTCAACATTGTAGGACACAAATTGCAACATTAGATCACTTAATTATGCATTGAATATTTCTGACAACCATTAACTAGATTTCAAATTAATAGTTAAGAAATGTGAAATTCTTGTACATGATATACAAATGCTGCACTTTCCATTTGCAACTAAACCATTGTCCAACATATCACCAAAAAAGATAGAATCTCAAGTTTGATCAAAATATCGAGCATATAAAATTATTGAATTAGTTTGGATCTTGAATGTTGTTGCTTCATCAAAAGACAAAAGATTCCAATATATTTTACATGAAGATGGCTGCATATCTAATGGATCAAAAGATAAATGTGAGGATCAGATATGCATATGGTACTAACTCTGTTATGGGAGAGCTGTCTAGGACATCGACCCCAGTTAATATAGACTCCGTGTCGTACTAGAAAAATCCCAACATAAGAACACTATATTTTGCATTAAACATCTTTCATAAGAATTAATTGGATTGCAAATTTATAGATCCGAGATTGCAAGTACACTATTTAAAAGGTTGTTGATCCCACAAGATGTTATGGACCTTCTTCAAGTGATGATTTCTCCGACACGGTGGGATATTTTTTTTTTTAGTTTTATTGTTTCTTTCATTTTTGTTTATTCATAAAATTTGAATTTGACACTTTTTTCTTTTGTAGTTCTGACAAATTGCTCGTGAAGCATTTATCAATTATTTCCCCAGCGAAAAGAATTACATTTTTCAAAGACACGAAAGACAAGAAAGATTATTTAATTGATCAGTCGGATTGTAATTCTTATTCACTTGTTGCACAATGGTACCAAAATAAATCCCAATATAAGAAGAATCATTTTGGGCCTATCATAACAAAAAGGTTTCTAGTCAACCGAATGATTGATACGTTCTTTGCCGTAGTAACGTAGCCACCCATTTATAAGAGCTTATAACAAAGGTATTACTTCTTATTTAAGGAATTATTAATTTCATGGTTAAAAAATGAAGACTTGTTATATATTATATATATATATATATATATAATATTATGTTATGAATAAATAAACTTCTATTACGTTATATGTTAATTTCGCATTATATATAGATTGAAAAAATCTTATACTTGAGAATTATCATCTATAATTATTCTTTTCATATTCTAAAAATATATTATCAAATTTTTATTGAAGAACTTTCTAGAAAATTCCTTAGAATTATCTTGGAAATTTCTTTTAAAAGTTTGGAAAACATTAACTTGTGATGTGATGTGATATAAAAATGTAAAATCAATAAAAATATAGAGCATATACAAATCAACATGGCGAATGATTTCATGTTTCAAGTAATTATTCTATATTTATATTTATTTATTCATCCTCCAACTAAATCATTGTCCAACATATCACCAAAAATGATAGAATCTCAAGTTTGATCAAAAGATCGAGCATATAAAATTATTGAATGAGTTTGGATCTTGAATGTTATTGCTTTATCAAAAAATAAAAGATTCCAATATATTTTACATGAAGATGGCTGCATATCCCATGAATCAAAAGATAAAGGCGAGGATCAGATATGTATATGGTACTAACTATGATATGGGAGAGCTGTCTAGGACATCGACCCCAGATAGTATAGACTTCATGTTGTACTAGGAACATCCCAACATAAGAACACTATTTTGCATTAAACATCTTTCATAAGAATTAATTGGATTGCAAATTTATAGATAAAAGATGTGGAATTCTTGTGCATGATGTACACACGCTGTCTTTTCTAGATTATGTTAATCAAAACGATCCTATTATCATGTCAAACAAAGCCTCTAATTTGAAAAAAAAAAGCCGGTCAGTATTTTATCGTTATGTGTCTCCACTCAATTGGAAGCACATAGAATTTATGATTAAGTTCATAATTTATCTACACCAAAATAAAAAAATCGTTGACTTCATTCTTTATAAAGAAAAACCTAGTAGTGCGTGACTATTTCCTTAAGTTTTGGAAGGTCAACTTTATTGATGCTGCAACACAGAGTAAGGAAGATGATTTTCAATTCCTTCATTCCGAGATTGCAAGTACAATAGTTAAAAGGTTGCTGATCCCACAAGATGTTATGGACCTTCTTCAAATGATGATTTCTCCGACACGGTGGGATATTATTTTTTTTAGATTTATTCTTTCTTTCATTTTTGGTTATTCATAAAATATGAATTTGACCTTTTTTCTATTGTAGTTCTGACATATTACTCGTGAAGCATTTATCAATTATTTTCCCAGCGAAAAGAATTACATTTTTCAAAGATACGAAAGACAAGAAAGATTATTTGATTGATCAGTCGGATTGTAATTCTTATTCGCTTGTTGCACAATGGTACCAAAATAAATACCAATATTATGTTATGAATAAATAAACTTCTATTACGTTATATGTTAATTTCGCATTATATATAGATTGAAAAAATCTTATAGTTGAGAATTATCATCTATATTTATTCTTTTCATATTCTTTCATATTCTAAAAATATATTATCAAATTTTTATTAAAGAACTTTCTAGAAAATTTCTTAGAATTATCTTGGAAATTTCTTTAAAAAGTTTGGAAAACATTAACTTGTGATGTGCTGTGATATAAAAATGTAAAATCAATAAAAATATAGAGCATATACAAATCAACATGGCGAATGATTTCATGTTTCAAGTAATAATTCTATATTTATATTTATTTATTCATCCTCCAACTAAATTATTGTCCAACATATCACCAAATATGATAGAATCTCAAGTTTGATCAAAAGATCGAGCATATAAATTTTTTTAATGAGTTTGGATCTTGAATGTTATTGTTTTATCAAAAGATAAAAGATTCCAATATATTTTACATGAAGATGTCTGCATATCCCATGGATCAAAAGATAAATGTGAGGATCAGATATGCATATGGTACTAACTCTGTTATGGGAGAGCTGTCTAGGACATCGACCCCAGATAGTATAGACTTCATGTTGTACTAGAAAAATCCCAACATAAGAACACTATTTTGCGTTATACATCTTTCATAAGAATTAATTGGATTGCTGAGAGGTGGAATTCTTGTGCATGATGTACACACGTTGTCTTTTCTAGACTATGTTAATCAAAACGATCCTATTATCATGTCAAACAAAGCCTCTAATTTGAAAAACAAAGTCGGTCAGTATTTTATCGTTATGTGTCTCCACTCTATTGGAAGCACATAGAATTTTATGATTAAGTTCATAATATATCTACACCAAAATAAAAAAATCGTTGACTTCATTCTCTATAAAGAAAAACCTAGTATTGCGTGACGATATCCTTATGTTTTGGAAGGTCAACTTTATTGATGTTGCAACACAGAGTAAGGAAGATGATTTTCAATTCCTTCATTCCGAGATCGCAAGTACAATAGTTAAATGGTTGATGATCCCACAAGATGTTATGGACCTTCTTCAAATGATGATTTCTCCGACACAGTGGGATATTATTTTTTTTAGTTTTATTGTTTCTTTCATTTTTGGTTATTCATAAAATTTGAATTTGACACTTTTTTCTTTTGTAGTTCTGACATATTGCTCGTGAAGCATTTATCAATTATTTCCGAGCGAAAAGAATTACATTTTGCAAAGATACGAAAGGCAAGAAAGATTATTTAATTGATCAGTCGGATTGTAATTCTTATTCACTTGTTGCACAATGGTACCAAAATAAATCCCAATATAAGAAGAATCATTTTGGGCCTATCATAACAAAAAGGTTTCTAGTCAACCGCCGAATGATTGATACGTTACTGCCGTAACGTAGCCACCCATTTATAAGAGCTTATAACAAAGGTATTACTTCTTATTTAAGGAATTATTAATTTCATGGTTAAAAAATGAAGACTTGTTATATATTATATATATATATATATGTTATGATTAAATAAACTTCTATTACGTTATATGTTAATTTCGCATTATATATAGATTGAAAAAATCTTATAGTTGAGAATTATCATCTATAATTATTCTTTTCATATTCTAAAAATATATTATCAAATTTTTATTGAAGAACTTTCTAGAATATTCCTTAGAATTATCTTGGAATGTTTTTTAAAAAGTTTGGAAAACATTAACTTGTGATGTGATGTGATATAAAAATGTAAAAACAATAAAAATATAGAGTATATACAAATCAACATGGCGAATGATTTCATGTTTAAAGTAATTATTCTATATTTATATTTATATTTATTCATCCTCCAACTAAATCATTGTCCAACATATCACCAAAAATGATAGAATCTCAAGTTTGATCAAAAGATGGAACATATAAAATTTTTGAATGAGTTTGGATCTTGAATGTTATTGCTTTATCAAAAAATAAAAGATTCCAATATATTTTACATGAAGATGGATGCATATCCCATGGATCAAAAGATAAAGGCGAGGATCAGATATGTATATGGTACTGACTATGTTATGGGAGAGCTGTCTAGGACATCGACCCCAGATAGTATAGACTTCATGTTGTACTAGGAACATCCCAACATAAGAACCCTATTTTGCATTAAACATCTTTCATAAGAATTAATTGGATTGCAAATTTATAGATTAGAGAGGTGGAATTCTTGTACATAATGTACACACGTTGTCTTTTCTAGACTATGTTAATCAAAACGATCCTATTATCATGTCAAACAAAGCCTCTAATTTGAAAAAAAAAGTCGGTCAGTATTTTATCGTTATGTGTCTCCACTCAATTGGAAGCACATAGAATTTATGATTAAGTTCATAATTTATCTACACCAAAATAAAAAAATCGTTGACTTCATTCTTTATAAAGAAAAACCTAGTAGTGCGTGTATCCTTAAGTTTTGGAAGGTCAACTTTATTGATGTTGCAACACAGAGTAAGGAAGATGATTTTCAATTCCTTCATTCCGAGATTGCAAGTACAATAGTTAAAAGGTTGCTGATCCCACAAGATGTTATGGACCTTCTTCAAATGATGATTTCTCCGACACGGTGGAATATTATTTTTTTTAGTTTTATTATTTCTTTTATTTTTGGTTATTCATAAAATTTGAATTTGACCTTTTTTCTTTTGTAGTTCTGACATATTGCTCGTGAAGCATTTATCAATTATTTCCACAGCGAAAAGAATTACATTTTTCAAAGATACGAAAGACAAGAAAGATTATTTGACTGATCAGTCGGATTGTAATTCTTATTCATTTGTTGCACAATGGTACCAAAATAAATCCCAATATTATGTTATGAATAAATAAACTTCTATTACGTTATATGTTAATTTCGCATTATATATAGATTGAAAAAATCTTATAGTTGAGAATTATCATCTATATTTATTCTTTTCATATTCTTTCATATTCTAAAAATATATTATCAAATTTTTATTGAAGAACTTTCTAGAAAATTTCTTAGAATTATCTTGGAAATTCCTTTAAAAAGTTTGGAAAACATTAACTTGTGATGTGATGTGATATAAAAATGTAAAATCAATAAAAATATGGGATAACGTTTTTAATCAACCCAAACTATACGGGTTTTTACACTTTGCAACCCGAACTTTGAAAAGTTACTGATTGCAACCTAAACTTTACAATTTTACACTTTGCATAAAATTACGGTTTTACCCCTGGTTTCAGGAAAGTTGGTTTGTAGTTTACACTCTAAACTTTAAAGTTGTTACACTTTGCAACCTGGACAATAAATTTCATTGCATTTTCTTTGATTACTCCCAAAGGTCTTGCGATATAGAAAACACCAAATTATCCTCAGGGTAACAACCGGAGAATTTGCTATTCCGATGGAGTTTACCAGTAACTTTGATCGAGATGCGGTTGGTCCCTATTAGAGAAATACAAGAGATCAAAAGCAAAGTTAAAAGAGAAGTTGCAAATACACTCTCATGGATTCATATCGGAGCTATAAGAGTAATTATTAAAGCAACCTTCAAAGAAGGAATAGATTCGCCTCTCAATCTTGCTATTTTTGACAAGCGAATCTCGCATCTCAAGGATTCATGCCTTGGAGCGATTCTGAAAATTTGTATGCGGGAAATTGGCCTTTAATGTCTATCCTAGAATTGCATACAATTTGGGAGATCGAGACTTGAGAGAGTCCTAACCCTTCATCAAGATTTCAAAAGAGTCGATTTGATGAAAGAAGGAAACAGCCTTATTCGATCACATACAAGATTTCCTATGCTCTCTCGAATACCCATCATTCAAGTATTCTTAAGAAAGGAATTTATTGAAGTCCCAAGAATCTTTGAGGACTTTGCCAGGGTGGTGTTACGAGAAATCATTGAATCTCCAACTATTAAGGAGATTGATATGATAATTCAAGATCAACCATCTTCAACAAAAGTCGGAGTCTCAAAGTTGAGCCTAGAAGGATGTCTTTCCAAAGCAAGACAGAATGGTGAGTAGCGTAGTTGGGAAGAAAGGAGACCAAAATGTGATTCAAATAAGCGCATCCCCGATGTTTTTAAAACAAAGCAGAAGAGCTGAAATGTCGAGAAAAATGGCGAGAGGTTGAAGTAATATTCGACATCACTCAAAAGGATAACATTTTTCCTTGTGATGTTCTATATTATCTCCAACAACCAATCGTTGGAAGGTATCAAGGAAGCTGAAGATAGGAGAAATTGAGCTTACTATCACGGAGTGGCGGGAAAGATCCCGAACAATTAATACTGGGAATAGAATTTCTTGAGGAGCATAAACCTTGGGAAATATTACAAGACGGAATGGAGTTCACGGTGGCTAATAAAAGATACGAGAATCGATGACCACTAGTCCATTCTCCATATACATTTCTATTGGAATGTTATATCTTTGAATACAAGGCCGAGTATTTCGCCGCCTATATTGATTCAGTGCTTAAATATGTCTTGCAAAGCCGGATGTTTTTCCTAAAGAAATTGGAGAAGATTTACCAGCCATTGCGGGAAGAGATTTCTCTAAAAGGATTCTTATCCTTAACAGAGGAATTAAACAAGCGAAAATAATGATCGGAGGAGCGGGCGTGACCCGTGGTACAAAGTAAAGACGCCACCAATCTATTTACATGATACAGTGCGAGATATTTTCTTTGGGAAACAATTTCCTACAAATATTCAAGCGGTTCACACAAGAGAACGAGACGAGAAGACTTATTTTCACAACCTTATGTGATCATAAGATTATTGTCCGAGATCGGGACGCATTTTGACGAAAAATGCCTATTAATTTTCGCAGACAAGCGTGGTGATGAAGCCAAACTTTGCAATCCAAAAATGGCGGATCGAAGGAAATTTGGTGAAGCTTTATTATCCTATAGACAATTTGGTTCCATCCGAAGGATCGAAGATATGGGATAATAACTTGTATTCATTCGTAGTACAAGGAGAAGAACGAGTCACTCCGGGAAGCCATTGCGGACTTATGGATGAGTCTAATGGAGAATCCACAGAGTGATGTAACCATAGAGGAACAAATATCACTCGAGGATATCAAGAAGAAGATCCAAAGGAATTACAATGAAGATCCTTTGGCTTGGTGGGATAAGAACGAGCTTAAAGCTTCCTTAAAGGTTAAACCTGGAAAGGAGTACGAGTTCGTAAGATTTAAACCAATCCTTATGAACCGGGAAGATCGTGAGGATATGCAAAAGATACTTAAGGAACATCTTGACCTTAAGTTAATTTCATCGAGTTTCTCCATACGGAGATCCCGGATTCTTAGTCGAAAACCATGGAGAAATCAAAAGAGAAAAGCGAAGACTTGTTATTAATTACAAAGGGATTAATAACATTTTGGAGTTCGACGGATACTATATCCCAAGCAAAGAACATCCGTTAATCAGTATCAAAGGTGCCAAGATATTCTCAAAGTTCGATTAAAGTCCGGATTCTACCAAATTAAGATGGAGGAAGAAAGTAAGAAGTTTACTGACTTTCTCTACACCACGGGGACACTATATTTGGAACGTGATGCCTATGGGATTGGCTAACGCACCCCGGATATATCAAAGAAAGATGGATAATCTTTTCAAAGATTATTTCGCTTTCATGTTCGTGTATATCGACGACATTCTAATCGCATCAAAGAACATGAAAGAGCATCTCAAACATTTGGAAATATTTTCGGATGTTTGTCACAAAAAGGATTAGTGCTTTCGGAAAAGAAGGCGTGTCGCAACAAGACAGATTGAATTCCTCGGAATTGAAATCGATGAATCTGGAATTGTTCTACAGGATCATATTGTGGAGAAAATACGGGGATTTCCGGATACACTAAAAGACAAGAAGCGACTTGAGTTTTAAGGGAGTTGTTAATTTTCTTTGGAATGTTTATTAACAATCTAGCATACTACGAGGAAGGTGTTTAGCCCATTACTTAAAAAAAATGCGATATTCAAATGGGAAGATGAACATCAAGAAGGAATTAAGCAACTTAAAGAAGTTTGTAAAAAGCTTCCAAAACTTGCGATTCCCAAGACGAGGACGAATCGGTTCTATACACGGATGCTTAGTGATGATTGGTGGGCAACAGCTTCTTACGAAAGTCACACCAAACGAGGAAGTGCCATGCAGATCTGCATGGTTTATTCACCCCTAGTGAAGCAACTTCGGTGGCATATTAACGAGAAAATTATTTGCGATCGAAAGGCTTTTAAAAAATGGCCTCTATTTTTACTTGGCTAAAAGTTTACTTTAAAAATTGATAATTCAAGTGTCAAGGCTTTTACGAAAAACAAAATTGAATCAAAACCAGAAAAGGCTCGATTACTTAGATGGCAAGCTGAATGTCAATATTATGATTATGATATTGTCATTATAAAATCTCATGAAAATATTCTTGCAGATTTCTTGACACGAGATGGAAGGACGCGCGTTCTTGTGAGGTCCTTAAACGAGTAAGACATCTCGGGAAAACCTGGAGAGTCTAGAACGAGATTTTGGGACGTTATGTCTCAATGCGAGAGTTCTTTGGGCGACTTCAACAGCTGGCCGTAAAATCCGTTTCTAGTCAAATACGAGCATGCCAGTTCGCTCAAGGACAATTGTTCTTAGCGCTGCAAGGGCCTCTCTTCCAGGACGCATCTCCTACGGTGCAAAAAGGGGCCGAGAGAGTACGGGGCTCTAGCCCGAAGGTTATGGATTCAAGTACCATAATCACAAGTGTTGCGGGTGATGCATCCCCGAGGGTGTACAAATCAGAATGCTAATGTTGAAGCTCCTGTTACAACCCGAGTCTTCAAGTCAACCCAGCACCTCTGGGGTAAAAGAGGGAGAGTTGAATCTTAGGCCACAGACAGGCAAATCTTGTAAGTCCAAGCGGCTACGATAATCTAGAGGGGGGGTGAATAGATTATCTCCATCTTTTCGATTTCGCCCTCTTTTTATAACCGAAAGCTCAAACACAATAATAAAGGTGCGGAATATAAACAACACACGTCGATTTAAAGAGGTTCAACCCACCTAGGGCCTAATCCTCTACCACCCCAGTATATCCGGGATGGATTTCGAAAAGAAAAAGAATTTTATTAATTACCAAAATTAATACAAATTCAACTTACAACAACTTGAAGAGCACCACACTCTTCTTCAACACCACCGTTGGAGATTACCACAATCTCCCTTTGAAGATTACCACAATCTTCCTTCAACGGCACCTTGTGAAGATTACCACAATCTTCAACCTTGAAGAATACCAAATTCTTCAACACCTCAATAAGAAGATTACCACAATCTTCTTCACCTATCACCTAGATCATCCAAGTGTGTTCTTACCACAAGAACACTCACAAGGATATCTTGTGTTTGAATGATAACCAAAAATCAAGATTACAACTCAATAATGAATAATACAATTTGAGTGCGAAGTGTAATCAAGAATAGCCTAGACCTCAAAGATGTGAAAGTGATAAGCTAGGCAAATTTTACAACAAGAATAATAACAATGAAAGACCAAATGTTTGCTTGAAGTGTATCTTGTTGTGTTGTATCACAATTGTTGTATTGGTTGCTCCAAAACTTCCTCTATTTATAGGAGATGATTGATCAAGCAAAGGCTCCTCTTGGGGATTGAAAATCTACTGAGAAAAATACAATTAAAATCAAGAATATAGTCATGTTAGAAATCAATCCCATAATTTAAGGAAATGTGTCTCATTGTCAAACGGTCATATTTTTTTCATTAATACACAGGCGACCGGTCGCACAAAAAATAAGAGAAATAAGAACACTTTGAAAATTACAACAGGCGGCCGGCCGACGTGGCTTCGGCCGGCCGACCCTATCTCAACCGGTCCCCTAATCAAAAAAATGAGGAGATTTTGTTCTGTTTCAAAACCAAAACATGCAGTGCCGGTCGACCACCATCGGGCGGCCGTCGGCCGACCGGACCGATCGACGCCAGCGGCACCGGTCGACCCGCTTGTTTTTACTTCCGTCTCATTTTCTTTCTAAAAACATCTTCAGCACGGTTGCCCTATAGAGGCGGCCATTTCGACCACGAGACAAAATGTTGTCCAATTTTTGTCGAAAATAAAACTCAAGAAATACTCCGAAAATTTAGTAAAAATATTTTAGACCGATCGGGAGTATTAGGACAACATTTAGAAACATTGTTTGAGAGTGAAAACCCAATAACGTAAAATCATTAAAAGCGTTGTCCAATTTAGACGAAAATAAACTTGAAGAAATACTCCGGAAAATATTAAAACCATTTTAAATCATTTAGGAGTATTTGGACAACAATAAAAAACATTGTTTTGGTGCAAAACAAAATCATCAAAATTAAGATAAAAACATGTATCAAACAATCTCCCCCTTTTTGATGATTACAAACCAAAACAATTTTAACACAAACTAAGAGAGCAACGATTTTCCGGTAAAAATATTTGACCGTTTGGAAGCAACCAAAATTTACAAAAAAAAATAAAAGCAACCAAGTAGGGAGTAAATATTTTTCAATAATAAGCACAAGCTCCCCCTATCAACAAACATATCAAGAATAATGTAAAAGCAATTATCCATAAGCTAGAAGCTTTAGCTTTTACGATTTTGCTCAAGAGCTTATAAGCTCCCCCTGTCACAAAACATCATTAATCAATTTTATAAGTCCATCAAGCAACAATTGGACTAAGAACAAATCACAACTTATGGCTTTTATGAGCCATAGCTTATAGCTTTTATGACAAGCTTTTATTAGCTTCTTTGAGCTAATGAGCCAATATCCTGTTTTTCTCCCCCTTTGGAATCATCAAAAAGAATGTTAGGATGGTGAAAACACCATATAATAATATCAAAGCGCGCCAAAGGGACGGTTTAATAACCGTTGAGCTATTAAAGCATAGTAATCCAAGGAAAATTGGAGAATAGAAACATAAAAGATCCATAAGCTCATTAGTATGCTAAAAACATGATTTCAAAAAGATTTTACGACATTATGAAGCAAGAGAATCATGTAGAAGTTGAAAGTTTCATTGCGACATTTCAACAAACACCTTGTGTGCGTTAAAAATAGAAGATGTTGTATATAACCTTTGTAAATGGTTTAAGCCAAAAATTTTCATATCATCAATCAACCTCATTCCAAAACAAAAAAAATCATATGCAACAAATGCAACAATAGTTCATCAAGTAAGGAGCTCAAAGTAGATTCTCAAGGGTTCAACCCAATTGAGATAAGCTAAGAATGATCAAGGCATTACAAATGCCAAAAATTAGAACATCTACCAAGTAATAAGTCATGCCTTAAACAATACATGTATCAAATGTTCCAACATAACCAACTAAGCATAATGATCAAAGCATTAAGAGAAGCACTTTTACCATCAAGTACTTCATACCGATTTTTAACCCATGCCATATAAGAGTATTTTTACCATCAAATACTCCATCAAAATCATGATCACCCACAAGTCATTATCAACTTGCAATATTAACCCTTTTAAAAAAAACAAGCAAATATCATTAGTACAAATGAGTTTTACAAAAGTTCATAAAAGTACAAAGCAACTTAAATGAAAATGCTTTAGAAAGTAAAGGGGTGGGGTAACATCATTCCTCATCCGAGGAGAAGCAAGATCCGGAATTAAGTCCTTGATGAATTTCTTTAACTTGCCGATAGACTTTTGCATTTTGGAGGTCTTTTGCTCCAAAGCCTCATACCTCGTCTCATGAAAAGCCCTCATCTCATCAAATTCGGCTTGAGTATACCTCCTAGGCGGTTGAGCACCGATATTACCCTCCGGATTGCTCGGTTCGCCCTCTTCCGCCAATCTTGCGGCCTCGATGTCATCAAAGAAGTCATTAGGATCGGGAGACTCTTGACCTCTTCCTCTCGCCATTTTGGTTGGTCGGATTTCCATGTTCTTGCGCATAGTGACCATTTGGGCGATGTTATCAATGTCAAAGTCGTTTTGAAATACCTCCGAGTTACACTCCGACGAAGGTAGTCCCGATTGAATAAGAAGTTTACAAATCCAATTTCCCATAACCAACTTCTTATTACCTTGAGTAATGGACTCGATTAGACATTGAATAAGTATGGCACCAAAGTTAAGTGGTTCCTCCTAGCAATCTTATAAGTCAAAAATAATCCATATTGCTAGGCATCTTTCCCGACTTACCACAAATGCAATATGCGACAATGACCGATAAAATACGATGCTCAAGTGTCATTGTCAACAAAGAATACTTTGGCCATACTCCCAAATACGTCTTAACTTCTTTCATCGACACCCCCAACATTTCATCATTCCAAGTCCCACAAGAGAAATAATCCCAACCACCTTCTCTAACATGTAAAAGCCGGAAATATCATTGGGAGTCCATCTAAAATGACGACCCTTTATAAGCGAATTAACGGCAATCAGCTTTCTTTCATTATCATATTGTACCCACATATTAGCATAAAAATGTTGGATAATATCATCATCATACAAAACATAAGCATGCTCCCATAGATACATCCAACCTTGTTCCTCAAAAAATCCCCTAATGGTGGGATACTCATTTGTAAATGAGCTAAAACGACACATTTTAGTCCGAGCAATAGATTTACCTCCCATCCCCGAATCCTCATAGTACCATTCCACATACTTATTGATGAAATTAAGAGCATTGCGAGAATTTGGAGCTTGAGTAACAAAAGATTTTTTTACCTTTCGCCCAACGACAATTTTCGAGCGAAATTGTTCCGCGAAGCTCGGTAATTTGGGCCCGAGAGAGAATGGGATTTTGAACATCATCACCTTCTTGGGCCACGTTTCTTTGAGCGGCTCGAATATCCCTTTGTTCGGCTTCGTCTCGCCGATTTCTCGAAGTACCCTCTCCGCCCTTTCTTCTCTTAGAAGTGGGATTTTGATCGGTGGAATTTCTTGGAGGAGCCATATATGTAAGATTCTTGTGAAAATAAGAAGATTTGCAACAAGAATCGTGAAAAATGATGAAGAATTGAAGATTCTAGAGAAAAGGGGATGATTTACGCTGCAGAGGTTTGGGGATTTTCTTCGTCTGCTTTTGAAATGAAGAACAACGGTTTAAAACCGAAAAATTGGCCTGGCGACCGGCCGAGGTATGGGGCGACCGGTCGATGTGCGGGCGACGGCGGTGACCGGTCGCCGCTTGACCGGCCCCAGTGATTTTTCTTTCTCCCGAGTTTTCCAAAATTCGATTTTTCACCCCAAAAGTTTTAAAACTTTGCAAAAATATAAGTTTGGACTATATCAAACAAATATGGGTTTTGGGAAAACATATAAACGATAAAATCGAGACTAAACACATAGTGCCTTTTAAAAGAAAATATTTGCAAGATCAATTAGGGGCACTTAAGGGATCAAAATGAAATATCTTGAAAGATATGTGCATAAGCATAAAATCGAGTTTAAAGAAAAATACGAGTAGACATACCTCGATGGTTTAAGAAACTTGATGACGTAATAACCAATGAGTATGAAATATGTATCCTACACAATTCTTAGACAACATTTGCATAGAAAATACAAGTGTAGGCAAGTAATATGAGATATCAAAAAGAGCTTATGCTATAAGATTTCATAAGAGATAATAAGCCATATAAGTCTAATAAAATGCTCAAGAGTTTTAGAAAATCATACAAGGTCTCTTTTAAAAGTTTTGAAACTTATAAATATATAAGAGACCTATATTAAAAATAAATACTTGAAGATTCATTTTGCAATTAAGACACAATTAAAAGTATGCATAGATTTAAAAATAAAATGCATATACAAATGGGGAGATACGGTTTACCAATTACGCCGTTTCCATGGGTTGTGTCTTTCCCATTGTTGATGATATCTTCCCATTGAGAAGTCACTTTGTTGATGATGACTTCTCCATTTCCAAGATTGTTACCTTCCCATGGTTGATGGTTTCTTCTTCTTTGAAAATCATCTTGTTGATGATGTCTTTGCCATTTCCAAGGATTGTGTTCTTCCCATTTTTGATTATACGCTCTTCTTGAAATTGGCTTTGTTGAGAGTAGTTTCTCCTTCTTTGATCAAATGAAACGTTCATTGATGTTTTCTTGGTGGCATGAATTTTCTCCGATTTTTGCTTTGCGGGTACCTAATAGCACATTGTTTTGTGGTACCCTCATGTGTTTGGGTCCTTTAAGATTAGCTTTGAGACTTTTAGGTCTCCAACAATATTTAGAGCTATTTCTTGCCCGACAAGAATTAGCCGTATGACCCTTTTTGCCACAATAAAAACAAGTAATAATTCTAGGAGCATAATGACCAATATGCATAGTGACTTGATCCTTTTTCATATGATTAACAACATTAGGCTTATGATCAAGTCCTTTATCACAATTATGAATATCAACAATATTGGACATTTTATTGGTACTCAAGTTGGATTTTAATAAATTCTTTTTCATGCAATCAATATTCTCAACAAGAGTACTATTTTCTTTTTCAAGGTTTCTAACCTTGTCAAGTGTGGTGGTGTGAGCACATGATAGTGATTCATAAGAAGTAAATAAACTATCCTTATCATTTTTCAAAATATTGAATTCCTTTTTCAAACTTTTGTATCTAACAAGTAAACTTTGGAATTCATTTTGAAGTTCATCATAATCATTTTGTAAATCACTATAATCATTTTGAATGACAATATCATAGGAAGTAGAGGGTTTAAGACATACCTCATTTTCTTCATTGATGCCCATAAAACAATATTCAACTTCTTCATAATTGGAAGTTGTAGGAGGCTTATTCCTTAGATTTGAGCTTGTATGATCTTGAGAAGTAGATGCTTTTGTTTGACTCCTTTCATTTGCAAATACTCCATAGATGGCTTCTAATTTTTCCATACTTCATGTGCCGACTTTATTCCTACAATATGTTCATATTCTAAATTAGTAAATGAACAATACAAAATATTTAAAGCCTTACCGTTTAAGGAGATGATTTTCTTTTCTTCATCATTGAGCTTTTTGAAGCCTTTTGAGGTGTATGGTGTATCTTTCGTTGGAATGGATTCTCCATTAATGACGGTGTTCCAAATGTCGAACCCGCAACCTTGTAGATAGCATTCCATTCTTTCTTTCCAAAAATTAAAATTCTTGGAATCAAATAGTGGTGGCTTGGTGGTGGAGGTGCCGGATAGATGAGCTTCATTCGTAGCCGACGATCGTTCCTCTTCACTCGCGATGTGAAACGAGCTTGCCAAAGAGTTTGGCTCTGATACCACTTGTAAGTCCAAGCGGCTACGATAATCTAGAGGGGGGGTGAATAGATTATCTCCATCTTTTCGATTTCGCCCTCTTTTTATAACCGAAAGCTCAAACACAATAATAAAGGTGCGGAATGTAAACAACACACGTCGATTTAAAGAGGTTCAACCCACCTAGGGCCTAATCCTACCACCCCAAAGATATCCTCAGGGATGGATTTGAAAAGAAAAAGAATTTTATTAATTACCAAAATTAATACAAATTCAACTTACAACAACTTGAAGAGCACCACACTCTTCTTCAACACCACCTTTGGAGATTACCACAATCTCCCTTTGAAGATTACCACAATCTTCTTTCAACGGCACCTTGTGAAGATTACCACAATCTTCAACCTTGAAGAATACCAAATTCTTCAACACCTCAATAAGAAGATTACCACAATCTTCTTCACCTATCACCTAGATCATCCAAATGTGTTCTTACCACAAGAAACACTCACAAGGATATCTTGTGTTTGAATGATAACCAAAAATCAAGATTACAACTCAATAATGAATAATACAATTTGAGTGCGAAGTGTAATCAAGAATAGCCTAGACCTCAAAGATGTGAAAGTGATAAGCTAGGCAAATTTTACAACAAGAATAATAACAATGAAAGACCAAATGTTTGCTTGAAGTGTATCTTGTTGTGTTGTATCACAATTGTTGTATTGGTTGCTCCAAAACTTCCTCTATTTATAGGAGATGATTGATCAAGCAAAGGCTCCTCTTGGGGATTGAAAATCTACAGAAAAATACAATTAAAATCAAGAATATAGCTGTTAGAAATCAATCCCATAATTTAAGGAAATGTGTCTGTTTGTCAAACGGTCATATTTTTTTTGTCATTAATACATACAGGCGCGGCCGTCATGAAAATAAGAGAAATAAGAACACTTTGAAAATTACAACAGGCGGCCGGTCGACGTAGGCTTCGGCCCCGAGTCGACCCCCTCAACCGGTCCCCTAATCAAAAAAATGAGGAGATTTTGTTCTGTTTCAAAACCAAAACATGCAGTCTGGTTGACCATTGACGACCGGTCGACCGGACCGTCGACGCCGAAGCGGCCGGCGACTGCTTGTTTTTACTTCCGTCTCATTTTCTGTTTCTAAAAACATATTCGATGCACGGGTTGCCCTATAGGGCGGCCGGTCGACCACGAGAGAAATGTTGTCCAATTTTTGTCGAAAATAAAACTCAAAAATACTCCGAAAATTTAGTAAAAACATTTTAGACCGATCGGGAGTATTAGGACAACATTTAGAAACATCGTTTGAGAGTGAAAACCCAATAACGTAAAATCATTAAAAGCGTTGTCCAATTTAGACGAAAATAAACTTGAAGAAATACTCCGGAAAATATTAAAACTATTTTAAATCATTTAGGAGTATTTGGACAACAATAAAAAACATTGTTTTGGTGCAAAACAAAATCATCAAAATTAAGATAAAAACATGTATCAAACAAATCTAAGGTTCAAACTGACGAGAATAAGATTTCTCCTATGCAGGTATATCAGAGGCAATGGGAGAAAGTAGTTACAAGACAAGGTATTAACCCAGAGAAAACAATGGTTGATATCTCAGGAAAGTATCCCAGAGTTTGGATGAAACCAGGAAGTCATCCAAATGAAGTGCGAGAATGGTATACTTTTGGAGCTTTAGTTTCAATCTATACCGTGTCACCAGGATTCCCGAAAATTTCAAAATTACCGAAATGGATTGGGGAAGCGATTTACGAAACCTGGGCCAATAATCCACACTTGGCCATAATAGCGATATTTTGGAACTATATTTTATCGGTCGGCTCTGAACCAAAAAAAGGGCTTTAATGAAGCTTTTCATTTCATCAAGCTAAGAAGACCGGATGGAAATGCTTTAAAATATATTAAGCGCTTCACCGGAAGAAGGACCGATGTTAGTAGGAGCATTTTAAAGACGAAGCTTCTACCCAGGCGCATGGGGTCTTTGGGTTTGTCTAATCGAAATGGACAAAGTCAAATATCCATTCAAGTTCTTCCGAGTCGGCGAATGGATCTTTCCTTTTGAATTCGATGACCGGATCAACCACGGGGTTTGCGAGAAGAACTCTTCGAGACCAAAAGAAGAATTCTCTCCGAAAAACAAGATTCCAAACAAAGAAACTTACCGGAAATTCTCAGTAACATGGCGCATGTTGGCCGATGGGTCGACCGGATCTGTCAAGCATGCCCCGAACAAAAGGAACCCGAGTTTGGGAAAGGATTCCGACCCAAACCCGACCGACAAGATCATGCACTGGAAAGGATAAGGGCCCGACTCACAAGACGCGTTATCCTCGGGGACCACGTAAACCAAATTTTTAAAAGATTCCCGACAAACATCACATGGGTGAGTCACGCGGGAAAAAGAAAACCAACTGGCGAGGCAATAATGTGGGATATGACGTAGCGATGGACGTCATATATATCGCAAGATTTGAAGTCCGCCTTTGAAGTCCTGGACTTACTCTCTATAAAATGCGAGGATTTGAAGGAAGGCGAGGACATCGAATATTTTCCTTAGTTTTCTTACAATAAAATCTGAGTGAAAAATTTGTAATATTTTGAGTGTTTTAGTTTTAAGTTTTATGTATTCCCGAGTGCAAGCCTCGGTATGAGAGGCTAAACAAGTTTTCTCCTCCCAAAAGGAGATTACTAATGTAATAAATTTTTCTTTAAGTTCTTAATAAAATAAAGGCTATTTGTTCAACATGTGTTCATGATGTACTATTGATCAATCCCCTTTGAAGAATTACCTTTACACCTTGGAGTAGGAAACGCGAACAAGGTTGTCTTTGAGCGGTTTACGAAGGAGTCGGATAACTTGCGGATCATCTTCCCGAGGGTGAGGTTGAACAGTGAGGAGCCGCTTTTTGTCAAACGATCCGGGGCGATAATTTTCCGATTGGTGGTGTTGCGAACCACTTAACCCGTCTTTTTTTCGGTCAAAAGAGGTATGAATTTTAAGGGATTTATTAATTTTACGGAAGCATGTTGGGCCTGATATGGTCGTAATGGACTATTTTCATTTTCAGTCTAAAGACCCAATTTGTATACGGATAAACACTTGAAATAAGATCTCGATAGAAGTATATCTTGTTGAGTTTATAGGCTGGAAACCTGACATGATCCATTTAAAACCTCTGAATAGAGACTGGATCTAAGTAGGTGTAACAATGCCACGAACAAAACAAGTTACAGAAAAATCGGGTTCTTATTTCTCGAAAAATCCGAAAAACAAATTGATTAGGGAGTGAAAACCTTTTGATTATTGTATAATGCAATATATTTATCCTTATGGAGCAATCTGCCACAAATTAGAGTTTAAAGGGTTAACTAGAACTATTGTTATTAAAGAATAAAATCCTAGGGGCAAAATGGTCCAAACGTTGCAAAGAGTAATTATTTTCGTAGTTCAGGATGCAAAAGGTTAAAAATAAAAGTCTAGGTTGTGAAGTGTAAAAAGGGGTAAAGTTGAGGTGGTTAAAAATAATTATCTCTAAAAATATAGAGCATATACAAATCAACATGGCGAATGATTTAATGTTTCAAGTAATAATTCTATATTTTTATTTATTTATTCATCCTCCAACTAAATCATTGTCCAACATATCACCAAAAATGATAGAATCTCAAGTTTGATCAAAAGATCGAGCATATAAATTTTTTGAATGAGTTTGGATCTTGAATGTTATTGCTTTATCAAAAGATAAAAGATTCCAATATATTTTACATGAAGATGGCTGCATATCCCATGGATCAAAAGATAAATGTGAGGATCAGATATGCATATGGTACTAACTCTGTTATGGGAGAGCTGTCTAGGACATCGACCCCAGATAGTATAGACTCTATGTTGTACTAGGAAAATCCCAACATAAGAACACTATTTTGCGTTAAACATCTTTCATAAGAATTAATTGGATTGCTGAGAGGTGGAATTCTTGTGCATGATGTACACACGCTGTCTTTTCTAGACTATGTTATTCAAAACGATCCTATTATCATGTCAAACAAAGCCTCTAATTTGAAAAAACAAGTCGGTCAGTATTTTATCGTTATGTGTCTCCACTCTATTGGAAGCACATAGAATTTTATGATTAAGTTCATAATATATCTACACCAAAATAAAAAAATCGTTGACTTCATTCTCTATAAAGAAAAACCTTGTAGTGCGTGACGGTATCCTTAAGTGTTGGAAGGTCAACTTTATTGATGCTTTTGCAACACAGTAAGGAAGATGATTTTCAATTCCTTCATTCCGAGATTGCAAGTACAATAGTTAAAGGTTCTTTGATCCCACAAGATGTTATGGACCTTCTTCAAATGATGATTTCTCCGACACGGTGGGATATTATTTTTTTTAGTTTTATTGTTTCTTTCATTTTTGGTTATTCATAAAATTTGAATTTGACCTTTTTTCTTTTGTAGTTCTGACATATTGCTCGTGAAACATTTATCAATTATTTCCCCAGTGAAAAGAATTACATTTTTCAAAGATACGAAAGACAAGAAAGATTATTTGATTGATCAGTCGGATTGTAATTTTTATTCACTTGTTGCACAATGGTACCAAAATAAATCTCAATATAAGAAGAATCATTTTGGGCCTATGATAGCAAAAAAGTTAGTAGTCAACCGCCGAATGATTGATATGTTATTGCCGTAACGTAGCCACCCATTTATAAGAGCATATAACAAAGGTATTACTTCTTATTTAAGGAATTATTAATTTCATGGTTAAAAAATGAAGACTTGTTATATATTATATTATATATATATATATATATATATAGGGATTGGTTCAAATGAGACCAATCCCTTTAGGTTAGTCCATGAGAACAATTATGGACTCTTGATTTAATATTTTGGATGGTGTAGATCATTTTAGTTAATTTAGGCATATAAGGGTATAATTGTACTTTTATATTAATTAATTATGTTAATTGAACGGTTATTAGCTATTTTTAAGGAAACATTATCCTACCTTTTCAGTTACCCGATTTTTAGGGAGGAAAACTCATCAACTTCAAGCCTTTTTTTCAAAATTGATACTTCTTTCCGCCATATTTGTGAACATTCGTTTTATTGTATATTTAGTTCAGTGGACTTGTTTACTTAGTCATGTTTTATTGTATATTTAGTTCAGTGGATTTGTATACTTGGTTCAGTGGAATCATATTTTTAGTTAAATAAGTAGTTTAGTAAGTAGTTTAGTGAATTTGTATACTTAGTTATGTGGATCTGTATACTTAATTCAATGGAATTGTATACTTAGTTATATAAGTAATTCAGTATAATTGTATACTTAGTTAAATATTTTTGTATATTTAGTATTATTTTAATGTATAGTTAGTTCAATGTAATTGTATACTTAGTTAAATGTTTCTGTGTACTTAGTAAAGTTTTAATGTACAGGTAGTTTAGTGTAATTGTATACTTAGTTAATTGTTTATGTATACTTAGTAATGTTTTAATGTATAGTTAGTTTAGTGTAATTGTATACTTTTCATTAATTGTTGCACGATTTTGTTGCCATATTTGAATAATTTGTAGGTTTGAATGGGAAGTGAGAGAAAGGAAAGGTCAATCGCTTGATTATAGGGACGTGATCAATACAAAATCATGTCCCTAATTTTTAGGAAGCAGTTACTATATTTAATTTCCTGGATTCCTATTTTATCCCTTATGTTGTATACTTACTTATGAAATGTTGTATATATTGTAATATATCTTGGCCATTGATTTACTATTTGGATGGTGTAGATTTAGTCTTATGGACTAACATAGGAGGGTCGTCTCACATGATTCCCTCCCTATATATATATATATATAATATTATGTTATGAATAAATAAACTTCTATTACGTTATATGTTAATTTCACATTATATGTAGATTGAAAAAATCTTATAGTTGAAAATTATCATCTATAATTATTCTTTTCATATTCTAAAAATATATTATCAAATTTTTATTGAAGAACTTTCTAGAAAATTCCTTAGAATTATCTTGGAAATTTCTTTAAAAAGTTTGGAAAACATTAACTTGTGATGTGATGTGATATAAAAATGTAAAATCAATAAAAATATAGAGCATATACAAATCAACATGGCGAATGATTTCATGTTTCAAGTAATAATTCGATATTTATATTTATTTATTCATCCTCCAACTAAATCATTGTCCAACATATCACCAAAAATGATAGAATCTCAAGTTTGATCAAAAGATCGAGCATATAAATTTTTTGAATGAGTTTGGATCTTGAATGTTATTGTTTTATCAAAAGATAAAAGATTCCAATATATTTTACATGAAAATGGCTGCATATCCCATGGATCAAAAGATAAATGCGAGAATCATATATGCATATGATACTAACTCTGTTATGGGAGAGCTGTCTAGGACATCGACCCCTGATAGTATAGACACCATGTTGTACTAGAAAAATCCCAACATAAGAACACTATTTTGCGTTAAACATCTTTCATAAGAATTAGTTGGATTGCAAATTTATAGATAAGAGAGGTGGAATTCTTGTGCATGATGTACACACGCTGTCTTTTCTAGACTATGTTAATCAAAACGATTCTATTATCATGTCAAACAAAGCCTCTAATTTGAAAAAAAACTCGGTCAGTATTTTATCGTTATGTGTCTCCACTCTATTGGAAGCACATAAAATTTATGATTAAGTTCATAATTTATCTACACCAAAAAAAAAAGTGTTGACTTCATTCTCTATAAAGAAAAACCTAGTAGTGCGTGACGGTATCATTAAGTTTTGGAAGGTCAACTTTATTGATGCTGCAACACAGAGTAAGGAAGATGATTTTCAATTCCTTCATTCGGAGATTGCAAGTACAATAGTTAAAAGGTTGATGATCCCACAAGATGTTATGGACCTTCTTCAAATGATGATTTCTCCAACACGATTGGATATTATTTTTTTTAGTTTTATTGTTTCTTTCATTTTTGGTTATTCATAAAATTTGAATTTGACCTTTTTTCTTTTGTAGTTCTGACATATTGCTCGTGAAGCATTTATCAATTATTTCCCCAGCGAAAAGAATTACATTTTTCAAAGATACGAAAGACAAGAAAGATTATTTGACTGATCAGTCGGATTGTAATTCTTATTCACTTTGGTTGGATGAAGAAGTCAATAAATCCCATCCTGAACAGCGGTTTCACTCCAAAATAAATCCAAATATAAGAAAAATCATTTTGGGCCTATCAGAGCAAAAGAGTTACTAGTCAACGGCCAAATAATTGATACGTTATTGCCGTAACGTAGCCACCCATTTATAAGAGCATATAACAAAGGTATTACTTCTTATTTAAGGAATTATTAATTTCATGGTTAAAAAATGAAGACTTGTTATATATATTATATATATATATATATATATAATATTATGTTATGAATAAATAAACTTCTATTACGTTATATGTTAATTTCGCATTATATGTAGATTGAAAAAATCTTATAGTTGAAAATTATCATCTATAATTATTCTTTTCATATTCTAAAAATATATTATCAAATTTTTATTGAAGAACTTTCTAGAAAATTCCTTAGAATTATCTTGGAAATTTCTTTAAAAAGTTTGGAAAACATTAACTTGTGATGTGATGTGATATAAAAATGTAAAATCAATAAAAATATAGAGCATATACAAATCAACATGGCGAATGATTTCATGTTTCAAGTAATAAGTCGATATTTATATTTATTTATTCATCCTCCAACTAAATCATTGTCCAACATATCACCAAAAATGATAGAATCTCAAGTTTGATCAAAAGATCGAGCATATAAATTTTTTGAATGAGTTTGGATCTTGAATGTTATTGTTTTATCAAAAGATAAAAGATTCCAATATATTTTACATGAAAATGGCTGCATATCCCATGGATCAAAAGATAAATGCGAGAATCATATATGCATATGATACTAACTCATGTTATGGGAGAGTCAGCATGCAGGACATCGACCGATAGTATAGACACCATGTTGTACTAGAAAAATCCCAACATAAGAACACTATTTTGCGTTAAACATCTTTCATAAGAATTAGTTGGATTGCAAATTTATAGATAAGAGAGGTGGAATTCTTGTGCATGATGTACACACGCTGTCTTTTCTAGACTATGTTAATCAAAACGATTCTATTATCATGTCAAACAAAGCCTCTAATTTGAAAAAAAAAAAACGGTCAAAGATTTTTATCGTTATGTGTCTCCACTCTATTGGAAGCATAAAATTTATGATTAAGTTCATAATTTATCTACACCAAAAAAAAAAAAAAAAAAGTGTTGACTTCATTCTCTATAAAGAAAAACCTAGTAGTGCGTGACGGTATCATTAAGTTTTGGAAGGTCAACTTTATTGATCTTTTAACACGAGTAAGGAAGATGATTTTCAATTCCTTCATTCGGAGATTGCAAGTACAATAGTTAAAAGGTTCTTGATCCCACAAGATGTTATGGACCTTCTTCAAATGATGATTTCTCCAACACGATTAGATATTATTTTTTTTAGTTTTATTGTTTCTTTCATTTTTGGTTATTCATAAAATTTGAATTTGACCTTTTTCTTTTGTAGTTCGACATATTGCTCGTGAAGCATTTATCAATTATTTCCCAAATAAAAGAATTACATTTTTCAAAGATACGAAAGACAAGAAAGATTATTTGACCGATCGGATTGTAATTCTTATTCACTTTGGTTGGATGAAGAAGTCAATAAATCCCATCCCGAACAGTTTTCACTCCAAAATAAATCCAAATATAAGAAAAATCATTTTGGGCCTATCGAGCAAAAGAGTTACTAGTCAACGGCCAAATAATTGATACGTTATTGTCGTAACGTAGCCACCCATTTATAAGAGCATATAACAAAGGTATTACTTCTTATTTAAGGAATTATTAATTTCATGGTTAAAAAATGAAGACTTGTTATATATATTATATATATATATAATATTAATGTTATGAATAAATAAACTTCTATTACGTTATATGTTAATTTCGCATTATATGTAGATTGAAAAAATCTTATAGTTGAAAATTATCATCTATAATTATTCTTTTCATATTCTAAAAATATATTATCAAATTTTTATTGAAGAACTTTCTAGAAAATTCCTTAGAATTATCTTGGAAATTTCTTTAAAAAGTTTGGAAAACATTAACTTGTGATGTGATGTGATATAAAAATGTAAAATCAATAAAAATATAGAGCATATACAAATCAACATGGCGAATGATTTCATGTTTCAAGTAATAAGTCGATATTTATATTTATTTATTCATCCTCCAACTAAATCATTGTCCAACATATCACCAAAAATGATAGAATCTCAAGTTTGATCAAAAGATCGAGCATATAAATTTTTTGAATGAGTTTGGATCTTGAATGTTATTGTTTTATCAAAAGATAAAAGATTCCAATATACTTTACATGAAAATGGCTGCATATCCCATGGATCAAAAGATAAATGCGAGAATCATATATGCATATGATACTAACTCATGTTATGGGAGAATCCGTTTGCAGGACATCGACCCCGATAGTATAGACACCATGTTGTACTAGAAAAATCCCAACATAAGAACACTATTTTGCGTTAAACATCTTTCATAAGAATTAGTTGGATTGCAAATTTATAGATAAGAGAGGTGGAATTCTTGTGCATGATGTACACACGCTGTCTTTTCTAGACTATGTTAATCAAAACGATTCTATTATCATGTCAAACAAAGCCTCTAATTTGAAAAAAAACTTGGTCAGTATTTTATCGTTATGTGTCTCCACTCTATTGGAAGCACATAAAATTTATGATTAAGTTCATAATTTATCTACACCAAAAAAAAAAAAGTGTTGACTTGATTCTCTATAAAGAAAAACCTAGTAGTGCGTGACGGTATCATTAAGTTTTGGAAAGTCAACTTTATTGATGCTGCAACACAGAGTAAAGAAGATGATTTTCAATTACTTCATTCCGAGTTTGCAAGTACAATAGTTAAAAGGTTGCTGATCCCACAAGATGTTATGGACCTTCTTCAAATGATGATTTCTCCGACACGGTGGGATATTATTTTTTTTAGTTTTATTGTTTCTTTCATTTTTGTTTATTCATAAAATTTGAATTTGACCTTTTTTCTTTTGTAGTTCTGACATATTGCTCGTGAAGCATTTATCAATTATTTCCCCAGCGAAAAGAATTACATTTTTCAAAGATACGAAAGACAAGAAAGATTATTTGATCGATCGGATTGTAATTCTTATTCACTTTGTTTGGATGAAGAAGTCAATAAATCCCATCCTGGACAGCGGTTTCACTCCAAAATAAATCCAAATATAAGAAAAATCATTATGGGCCTATCATAGCAAAAGAGTTACTAGTCAACGGCCAAATAATTGATACGTTATTGCCGTAACGTAACCACCCATTTATAAGAGCATATAACAAAGGTATTACTTCTTATTTAAGGAATTATTAATTTCATGGTTAAAAAATGAAGACTTGTTATATATTATATATATATATAATATTATGTTATGAATAAATAAACTTCTATTACGTTATATGTTAATTTCGCATTATATATAGATTGAAAAAATCTTATACTTGAGAATTATCATCTATAATTATTCTTTCATATTCTAAAAATATATTATCAAATTTTTATTGAAGAACTTTCTTGAAAATTCCTTAGAATTATCTTGGAAATTTCTTTAAAACGTTTGGAAAACATTAACTTGTGATGTGATGTGATATAAAAATGTAAAATCAATAAAAATATAGAGCATATACAAATCAACATGGCGAATGATTTCATGTTTCAAGTAATAATTCTATATTTATATTTATTTATTCATCCTCCAACTAAATCATTGCCCAACACATCAACGAAAATGATAGAATCTCAAGTTTGATCAAAAGATCGAGCATATAAATTTTTTGAATGAGTTTGGATCTTGAATGTTATTGCTTTATTAAAAGATAAAAGATTCCAATATATTTTACATGAAAATGGCTGCATATCCCATGGATCAAAAGATAATGGCGATGATCAGAAATGCATATGCTACTAACTCTGTTATGGGAGAGATGTCTAGGACATCGACCCCTGATAGTATAGACACCATGTTGTACTAGAAAAATCCCAACATAAGAACACTATTTTGCGTTAAACATCTTTCATAAGAATTAGTTGGATTGCAAATTTATAGATAAAAGAGGTGGAATTCTTGTGCATGATGTACACACGCTGTCTTTTCTAGACTATGTTAATCAAAACGATTTTATTATCATGTCAAACAAAGCCTCTAATTTGAAAATTTTATCGTTATGTGTCTCCACTCTATTGGAAGCACATAGAATTTATGATTAAGTTCATAATTTATCTACACCAAAAAAAAAGCGTTGACTTCATTCTCTATAAAGAAAAACCTAGTAGTGCGTGACGGTATCATTAAGTTTTGGAAGGTCAACTTTATTGATGCTGCAACACAGAGTAAGGAAGATGATTTTCAATTCCTTCATTCGGAGATTGCAAGTACAATAGTTAAAAGGTTGCTGATCCCACAAGATGTTATGGACCTTCTTCAAATGATGATTTCTCCAACACGGTGGGATATTATTTTTTTTAGTTTTATTGTTTCTTTCATTTTTGGTTATTCATAAAATTTGAATTTGACCTTTTTTCTTTTGTAGTTCTGACATATTGCTCGTGAAGCATTTATCAATTATTTCCCCAGCGAAAAGAATTACATTTTTCAAAGATACGAAAGACAAGAAAGATTATTTGACTGATCAGTCGGATTGTAATTCTTATTCACTTTGGTTGGATGAAGAAGTCAATAAATCCCATCCTGAACAGCGGTTTCACTCCAAAATAAATCCAAATATAAGAAAAATCATTTTGGGCCTATCAGAGCAAAAGAGTTACTAGTCAACGGCCAAATAATTGATACGTTATTGCCGTAACGTAGCCACCCATTTATAAGAGCATATAACAAAGGTATTACTTCTTATTTAAGGAATTATTAATTTCATGGTTAAAAAATGAAGACTTGTTATATATTATATATATATATATAATATTATGTTATGAATAAATAAACTTCTATTACGTTATATGTTAATTTCGCATTATATGTAGATTGAAAAAATCTTATAGTTGAAAATTATCATCTATAATTATTCTTTTCATATTCTAAAAATATATTATCAAATTTTTATTGAAGAACTTTCTTGAAAATTCCTTAGAATTATCTTGGAAATTTCTTTAAAAAGTTTGGAAAACATTAACTTGTGATGTGATGTGATATAAAAATGTAAAATCAATAAAAATATAGAGCATATACAAATCAACATGGCGAATGATTTCATGTTTCAAGTAATAATTCTATATTTATATTTATTTATTCATCCTCCAACTAAATCATTGCCCAACATATCACCAAAAATGATAGAATCTCAAGTTTGATCAAAAGATCGAGCATATAAATTTTTTGAATGAGTTTGGATCTTGAATGTTATTGCTTTATCAAAAGATAAAAGATTCCAATATATTTTACATGAAAATGGCTGCATATCCCATGGATCAAAAGATAATGGCGAGGATCAGAAATGCATATGCTACTAACTCTGTTATGGGAGAGATGTCTAGGACATTGACCCCTGATAGTATAGACACCATGTTGTACTAGAAAAATCCCAACATAAGAACACTATTTTTGCGTTAAACATCTTTCATAAGAATTAGTTGGATTGCAAATTTATAGAAAAGAGGTGGAATTCTTGTGCATGATGTACACACGCTGTCTTTTCTAGACTATGTTAATCAAAACGATTCTATTATCATGTCAAACAAAGCCTCTAATTTGAAAATTTTATCGTTATGTGTCTCCACTCTATTGGAAGCACATAGAATTTATGATTAAGTTCATAATTTATCTACACCAAAAAAAAGGCGTTGACTTCATTCTCTATAAAGAAAAAGCTAGTAGTGCGTGATTGTATCATTAAGTTTTGGAAGGTCAACTTTATTGATCTTTGCAACACGAGTAAGGAAGATGATTTTCAATTCCTTCATTCGGAGATTGCAAGTACAATAGTTAAAAGGTTGCTGATCCCACAAGATGTTATGGACCTTCTTCAAATGATGATTTCTCCAACACGGTGGGATATTATTTTTTTTAGTTTTATTGTTTCTTTCATTTTTGGTTATTCATAAAATTTGAATTTGACATTTTTTCTTTTGTAGTTCTGACATATTGCTCGTGAAGCATTTATCAATTATTTCCCCAGCGAAAAGAATTACATTTTTCAAAGATACGAAAGACAAGAAAGATTATTTGACTGATCAGTCGGATTGTAATTCTTATTCACTTTGGTTGGATGAAGAAGTCAATAAATCCCATCCTGGACAGCGGTTTCACTCCAAAATAAATCCAAATATAAGAAAAATCATTTTGGGCCTATCATAGCAAAAGAGTTACTAGTCAACCGCCAAATAATTGATACGTTATTGCCGTAACGTAGCCACCCATTTATAAGAGCATATAACAAAGGTATTACTTCTTATTTAAGGAATTATTAATTTCATGGTTAAAAAATGAAGACTTGTTATATATTATATATATATATATATATATAATATTATGTTATGAATAAATAAACTTCTATTACGTTATATGTTAATTTCGCATTATATATAGATTGAAAAAATCTTATACTTGAGAATTATCATCTATAATTATTCTTTCATATTCTAAAAATATATTATCAAATTTTTATTGAAGAACTTTCTTGAAAATTCCTTAGAATTATCTTGGAAATTTCTTTAAAAAGTTTGGAAAACATTAACTTGTGATGTGATGTGATATAAAAATGTAAAATCAATAAAAATATAGAGCATATACAAATCAACATGGCGAATGATTTCATGTTTCAAGTAATAATTCGATATTTATATTTATTTATTCATCCTCCAACTAAATCATTGTCCAACATATCACCAAAAATGATAGAATCTCAAGTTTGATCAAAAGATCGAGCATATAATTTTTTTGAATGAGTTTGGATCTTGAATGTTATTGCTTTATCAAAAGATAAAAGATTCCAATATATTTTACATGAAAATGGTTGCATATCCCATGGATATAAAGATAAATGCGAGAATCATATATGCATATGATACTAACTCTGTTATGGGAGAGTTATCTAGGACATCGACCCCTGATAGTATAGACACCATGTTGTACTAGAAAAATCCCAACATAAGAACACTATTTTGCGTTAAACATCTTTCATAAGAATTAGTTGGATTGCAAATTTATAGATAAGAGAGGTGGAATTCTTGTGCATGATGTACACACGCTGTCTTTTCTAGACTATGTTAATCAAAACGATTCTATTATCATTTCAAACAAAGCCTCTAATTTGAAAAAAAACTCGGTCAGAATTTTATCGTTATGTGTCTCCACTCTATTGGAAGCACATAAAATTTATGATTAAGTTCATAATTTATCTACACCAAAAAAAAAAGTGTTGACTTCATTCTCTATAAAGAAAAACCTAGTAGTGCGTGACAGTATCATTAAGTTTTGGAAGGTCAACTTTATTGATCTTTGCAACCGCAGTAAGGAAGATGATTTTCAATTCCTTCATTCCGAGATTGCAAGTACAATAGTTAAAAGGTTGCTGATCCCACAAGATGTTATGGACCTTCTTCAAATGATGATTTCTCCGACACGGTGGGATATTATTTTTTTTAGTTTTATTGTTTATTTCATTTTTGGTTATTCATAAAATTTGAATTTGACCTTTTTTCTTTTGTAGTTCTGACATATTGCTCGTTAAGCATTTATCAATTATTTCCCCAGCGAAAAGAATTACATTTTTCAAAGATACAAAAGACAAGAAAGATTATTTGACTGATCAGTCGGATTGTAATTCTTATTCACTTTGGTTGGATGAAGAAGTCAATAAATCCCATCCTGGACAGCGGTTTCACTCCAAAATAAATCCAAATATAAGAAAAATCATTTTGGGCCTATCATAGCAAAAGAGTTACTAGTCAACCGCCAAATAATTGATACGTTATTGCCGTAACGTAGCCACCCATTTATAAGAGCATATAACAAAGGTATTACTTCTTATTTAAGGAATTATTAATTTCATGGTTAAAAAATGAAGACTTGTTATATATTATATATATATATATAATATTATGTTATGAATAAATAAACTTCTATTACGTTATATGTTAATTTCGCATTATATATAGATTGAAAAAATCTTATACTTGAGAATTATCATCTATAATTATTCTTTCATATTCTAAAAATATATTATCAAATTTTTATTGAAGAACTTTCTTGAAAATTCCTTAAAATTATCTTGGAAATTTCTTTAAAAAGTTTGGAAAACATTAACTTGTGATGTGATGTGATATAAAAATGTAAAATCAATAAAAATATAGAGCATATACAAATCAACATGGCGAATGATTTCATGTTTCAAGTAATAATTCTATATTTATATTTATTTATTCATCCTCCAACTAAATCATTGCCCAACATATCACCAAAAATGATAGAATCTCAAGTTTGATCAAAAGATCGAGCATATAAATTTTTTGAATGAGTTTGGATCTTGAATGTTATTGTTTTATCAAAAGATAAAAGATTCCAATATATTTTACATGAAAATGGCTGCATATCCCATGGATCAAAAGATAATGGCGAGGATCAGAAATGCATATGCTACTAACTCTGTTATGGGAGAGATGTCTAGGACATCGACCCCTGATAGTATAGACACCATGTTGTACTAGAAAAATCCCAACATAAGAACACTATTTTGCGTTAAACATCTTTCATAAGAATTAGTTGGATTGCAAATTTATAGATAAAAGAGGTGGAATTCTTGTGCATGATGTACACACGCTGTCTTTTCTAGACTATGTTAATCAAAACGATTCTATTATCATGTCAAACAAAGCCTCTAATTTGAAAAAAAACTCGGTCAGTATTTTATCGTTATGTGTCTCCACTCTATTGGAAACACATAGAATTTATGATTAAGTTCATAATTTATCTACACCAAAAAAAAGAGCGTTGACTTCATTCTCTATAAAGAAAAACCTAGTAGTGCGTGACGGTATCATTAAGTTTTGGAAGGTCAACTTTATTGATGTTGCAACACAGAGTAAGGAAGATGATTTTCAATTCCTTCATTCGGAGATTGCAAGTACAATAGTTAAAAGGTTGCTGATCCCACAAGATGTTATGGACCTTCTTCAAATGATGATTTCTCCGACACGGTGGGATATTATTTTTTTTAGTTTTATTGTTTCTTTCATTTTTGGTTATTCATAAAATTTGAATTTGACATTTTTTCTTTTGTAGTTCTGACATATTGCTCGTGAAGCATTTATCAATTATTTCCCCAGCGAAAAGAATTACATTTTTCAAAGATACAAAAGACAAGAAAGATTATTTGACTGATCAGTCGGATTGTAATTCTTATTCACTTTGGTTGGATGAAAAAGTCAATAAATCCCATCCTGGACAGCGGTTTCACTCCAAAATAAATCCCAATATAAGAAAAATTATTTTGGGCCTATCATAGCAAAAGAGTTACTAGTCAACCGCCAAATAATTAATACATTATTGCCGTAACGTAGCCACCCATTTATAAGAGCATATAATAAAGGTATTACTTCTTATTTAAGGAATTATTAATTTCATGGTTAAAAAATGAAGACTTGTTATATATTATATATATATAATATTATGTTATGAATAAATAAACTTCTATTACGTTATATGTTAATTTCGCATTATATATAGATTGAAAAAATCTTATACCTGAGATTATCATCTATAATTATTCTTTCATATTCTAAAAATATATTATCAAATTTTTATTGAAGAACTTTCTTGAAAATTCCTTAGAATTATCTTGGAAATTTCTTTAAAAAGTTTGGAAAACATTAACTTGTGATGTGATGTGATATAAAAATGTAAAATCAATAAAAATATAGAGCATATACAAATCAACATGGCGAATGATTTCATGTTTCAAGTAATAATTCTATATTTATATTTATTTATTCATCCTCCAACTAAATCATTGCCCAACATATCACCAAAAATGATAGAATCTCAAGTTTGATCAAAAGATCGAGCATATAAATTTTTTTAATGAGTTTGGATCTTGAATGTTATTGCTTTATCAAAAGATAAAAGATTCCAATATATTTTACATGAAAATGGCTGCATATCCCATGGATCAAAAGATAATGGCGAGGATCAGAAATGCATATGCTACTAACTCTATTATGGGAGAGATGTTGTTAGGAATTTTATTGTTTAGATTTTGATGAATGTCATGTAAAACTTAGAATAGAAAGTTGGCACCCCAATTCTTGTTGTAAAATGCATTGTAATGAATAGAGTGGCCAAGGTGAGTCGAAACAAGACTACGTCTAACATGCAAGAAGACAATCAAGATCGGAAGGAAGACTCTGCGTGAGACAAAATGAGTATGGCAAAGAAGAGTAGACGGGAACACTATCGAAGAAGCGGTGAGATGCGGTGAGTGGAGCATCGATCAAGTCAACTCAAGAAAAGCCAAGTCTCAAGTTGAAGTGACGGAAGAGTCATCCATGATTGGAAGGCGACTCTAAGTCACCTGGGAAAGCAAGGAAATGCAAATAAGTCGAGATAATCGTAAAAGAACCGTTGCCGAAATCAAGAGATTTACTTAAACAAGTAATATCTCCATACAACCTTTCTTGGAGTGCTCGATCCCGAGGAAGCGTGCAAAAGGAATGAACCAATGGGAAGCACTACACCGTGTCGAACTCGAAAAAAGGTGAAAAGAATAATTCATACGAGGAAACGGCAATTCCAAGAATGCGCAAGCCAACGATCGCAAAGTGACTTTCAAAAATAAGCCTATCTCTTCAACGGGCAAATTTTTGAAAGTTCACTATAAAAGGCCGAGGAGTTAGTTTGAGAAAATATGATGCATGAATGACACATACGTGAGATATACAAGTACATTTGAAAAATCAAAACAATCTCAATCCTCAAGCCTACATTCAAGACATCAATCCAACACTTACCCGTGAAGGAAAGAGAGCTTCAACCAGTTGAAGAAAAACCTTTGAAAACAAGGGTCTACTTTCCGGGAAGGATTGTAGAAAAGTTCAAAGTTGAACTAAGTCTTAAGCATTTGGAGGGCTTCGTGATCAAATCCAAAGAGCTTGAGCAAGTGAGTTAGTAGCAAGGCGCAAAATTTTGCCCCGTGAAGAAGAAAGCCGAGTCGAACGAGAAGCCACCGAGTGATCAAGTCGTCTCCGGTCGAGTCCCAAAGGATCAAGTCGGCTGTTGTGATCAAGACTTGTATCGGGTACTTACCACTTTGTAAACCGATCATTACTTAGTGGATTCCTCCAGGAGTTGGAGAAGAGAGGAGTAGAAGAATTACCCCATCTTGAACCTCTATAAAAACTTTCTTGTGTCATTTACATTTCAAAGATTTAAATTCTGCACTTTTAATTGCTTATATCTGTTTGATAAATTTGCTATCCATTTGATAATTTACAAGTACTAAATCAAGCTCTAATATCTTGCTTAATCAAACTTAAGGGTGTTAAGTCTTCCAATTTGAAAATAAAACCACAAAGTGAGTTAAATTGTAGCCACAAAGAAGAGTTACTCCATCAACAAATTCAAATTGAGTCTTTGAAAGATTAACTCTCTTGAGTGACTAATTCGATCGTCCCTCAAGGACACAAATTGTAGAAAATTAACTCTGTAGATTTAAAAGGACTAAATCGAAAATTTGGTAAGGTTTATTCAACCCCCTTCTAAACCTTACACTTACACCCCTTGGGACCTACAAGTGGTATCGGAGCGGTTGGTTCATTGAACCCTCCGCATGACCGTTCTTGAACTAGATCTCCAAATTTTTCAAAGTCTGCTTTAGTACTTAAACTTTCAAAACTCTTTTTATCAAAAGTCATTATCATGGAAGCAAATCTAACACGCATCCCTATGTTCACCATTGAAGAATTTGATGATTGGAAAATTCGTATGCGGGCTCATCTATCAAAGCATTACATGATGAGATGTGGATAGTGATAGAAGATGGGCCTCTACAAATATTAAAAGTGAACACAAACACGAAGAGTTGCGGTGAAGGAGAAGAAGATGTTGCTCTAGACCAGTCATGGTTGAAAAACCAAGAACTGAGTGGACAAATGATGACGAAAAAAGATACAACCTGGATAATGTAGCCAAGGACATCCTCTACAAAACCTTGGACAAAGCCATGTTCAACAAAGTCAAATCATGCAAAACGGCTAAAGAAATGCAGGACAAGTGACATTGATTTGTGAAGGCTCGAGCAAATCAAAGAAAACAAATTATCAAGAATGTACGAAGTTTGAAAATTTCAAAATGATCTCGGGAGAGAATCTGGATCAACTGGGCGCTCGGTTTACGTAAATCACAAATGAGTTGTCTACACTTGGAAAGGAATATACACGAAAGAAATGTGTATGAAGATCCTAAAAAGTCTTCCAAATGAATGGGAAATGAAGGTCATGGCACCGAGACATTCCATGGACCTATCAAAGACATCCAACCATGAACTATTCTCGGACCTCAAAGCCTATGAGTTTGAGTGAGAAGAAAAGACCAGGAAAAAACAATTTGTGTACCCAAAGCAAATGGTTGCTCTAATTGTCAAAGATGGGAAGAGAGTCGAGGTCAAAGAAGCAATTGACACAGAAGAAATAGCCACGATGGTTAAAAGATTTAACAAGTTCTTTAACAAGAACTACAAGAGAGAAAGGGTGAATCTTCCGGAAGACACTCGGCTCCCTCCAAATCAAGGGATGATAGGCCAACCAAGAGAATGTATCATCAACAAGTTGAGTATCAAAGGATCGACAACTCAAGAGTAGAAAGAGTGATCAAAAGGCTGAATATCTATGTTGGAATTGTAGACAACCAGTCACTATGCCATTGATTTGCTCATATCATGTAGTCAACAAGTACGAGAATGAAGAAGAAAGAAAGGTCTTGAGAGAAAAGAAAGACAAGAAAAGAAAAAGGCAATGATGGTCTGCAGAGACTGCTTTAAACAATGCCAAGTCAAGAGAGACAAATGATTGAGAGCAAAGCGATGAAGCGACTACTCGAGTGACTCACGAAGAAGAAGCCTTGATCCGCTTAATGGCCAAAGAACAAGATCAAGAAGATGAGGTACAATCTAATTCAACAAGCTCGGACACTAGTGATAGTGACTCGACACACACACTTCATTACCTCACGATCTTTATGATTCATTAGGCAAAATGATGAAAGATTTTGAGCACATTAAATCCTCATACACACTATTGAATGAGGAAAACACTACTTAAAAGTCAAAACTCAAAGTGACTAAGGAGCCGAGTACTCTAAGTCAAATAGTCATTGAAAATGAAAGTTTAAAGGTGAAAATGCTAAATTAGTAGCTGAAATTGCTGCTATAGAAAAGAGGAGAATGACCTCAAAAATGTTATTGCCTCATTCACTAAGGCATCTAAATCATTGGATGATCTTATTATGAGTCAAAGAGAATGTGGAGACAAGACAGGCTTAGGATTTAATTCCTTTGTGCCATGTCAAACCTCAAGAGTAATTTTGGAAAAAGGATCTTCAAGTCATGAAGAGTCCGAAAAACCCAAAACTCTAAATGTTGCACACACATTCACTCCAAAGCACAATACTAAGCAAACGGCCTTGGTTACAAAGGAAAAGGAAAACGACCGATTGAGTATCTTTGAAAGGACAGTGAGAAGAGATTCACCAGTCCTCAAAGAAACTCCTAACGAAAAATACTCGTAAAGAAGAAACAGAGCTACCAAAAATTCCGAAAAATCCATAAAAGAAATACATATGATGGGAATGGTAGAAAATATCCAAGCCAAGCCGATTGGAACAATGTGAACTATCGGCATAGACTTATGGAATATAAGCCCAGTGGCAAAGGCCAGAACTCAACAAAGGCCATTCCAAAAGTATAAGAGCTTTCATCAACACACACATGCACCTAGGCACTACACTCAAAAGCACCACAATTACCCAAGGAAGGCAATTGCTAAAACACATATGCAGGCATACGACAAAAGAGACAATTTGTATGAACCTAGAATCCCCAAGCAATTTGCGAGAATTAATTATGATTATGGCATCGATAGATGGCAACCCCTTAGAGTCAAATCATTTGGCTATAGGTTGGTTGGATCATCTTACAATTCTAACCCCTCGGACCCGCATAAGTATGGGTACCTAAAACTTAATTTCCTTGATTGCGGGTTCAAGGCAGTGAGTGCCAAGAACCTGGTACATGGATAGTGGTCTGTCCGGACATATGACAGAAATAAGAGAAATCAATCAAAATTCAAGGAAGTCAAAGGAGCCAAAGTCATATTTGGAGGAAATGAAGCTCCTGGTGAAATAAGAGGCATTGGATCCATCAAGAGGAATGGATTAGAAATCACGGATGTTGCATATGTTGAAGGACTCAACTTCAACCTCACGAGTATCGATCGGCTCTGTGACAAGGGCTACAATGTTGGATTCAACATGGGTGTATGCCAAATCAAGGATTTTGAATCAAATGAAGTTGTCTTTGCAAGGAAATAGACAAGAATATGTATGTAGTGGATTGGTCAACTCGCAACACCCAACACTGTCTCTTAGCAAAAACAAAGAGCAAAATTGAATCAAGTTGGTAGGTGGCACAAAAAGCCGAGTCACCCGAATTTCAAAACAATTAACAAGCTAGCAAGAAGTCATCTTGTAGAAGGACTTCCGGACTCGATATCTGAAGGAGAGTATATATGATGCATGTCGAAGGAAAACAAATCAAGTCGTCATTCAAAGAAAAGACATGCCCATCCTCAACAAGAATATTGCATCTACTTCATATGGATCTATTTGGACCAGTGGAACCAAAGAAGCATAAGTGGAAAGAAATACACCTTGGTGGTAGTAGATGATTACTCAAGATATACATGGACAATATTCATGTGCAAGAAGAAAGAAACCCTACAAAAACTACCACAAATGATGAAGAGAATTCAAAATGAGAAGAGTCAAACCATTATCAAAATAAGATCGGATAGAGGAATCCGAGTTTGTCAATGGAATAATAACTCGATATTGTATTGAGAATGGTATTGGTCATGAACTATCGGCAGCAAGGACTCCACAAAGAGAATGGATTGCGAGAAAGAAGGAAACAAACCCTCAAAAAGCGGCAAGGACCATGTTAGGTCGGGGTTACCAAAAAGATTTTGGGTCAAGCAATTAACACACTTGACTACACACCAAAACAGATGTATGATAAATAGACAAATGACAAAGACTCCTATGAGATCCTGGACTGGAAGAAAACCAAATGTTGCATATTTCAGGATATTGGGATGTAAATGCTTCATCCACAACAATGGCAAAGACAACCTAAAGGCTTTTGATGCTAAAGGTGATGAAGGTATCTTCTTAGGATACTCAAAGTAAAGTAAAGCCTACTGAGAATACTCAATAAAAGAACTATGGTTACGAAGAATCCATTCATGTAGTATTCGATGAGCCAAATGTAAATGGAGAAGACATTGAAGAGTCACCGATAAGTTGAAACATCCAATCATACGAGAAGAGTCCCTACGCTGAAGTCGGGATTATCAACTCGAAAAGAAGATGAGATAGTGAATCTCAAAAGCGGTGGAAAATTTGCGGTAAGTGACCACGAAAGAGTGACCACAAAGAACACAACCGCAAGTCGATCAATCCAACTAACTTACTCCAACTTTGATGTAAGATGGCCGAGAGACCATCCACCGAACTTGTCATTGGAGATATGAGAGAAGGTGTCAAAACAAGATCGAACTCAACAAGAAGCTATGTTCACATGCTTCATTTCGCAAATAGAGCCAAAAGATGTGTCACAAGCATTGGATGACACACATTGGATTCAAGCTATGCAAGAAGAAATCTGAATCGGTTTGAGAGAAATAAAGTATGGGAACTAGTGCAAAGACCCATACATCAAAATGTTATTGGAACCAAATGGGTATTCGAAATAAGATGAACGAGGAAGGCTGTGGGTAAGGAATAAAGCAAGATTAGTAGCCAAAGGATATTGCCAAGAAGAAGGGATAGATTTTGATGAAACATTTGCCCCTGTAGAAGATTGGAAGCAATAAGGATGTTTCTTGCCTATGCGCACTCACAAGAATTTCATTGTATATCGGATGGATGTAAAAAGTGCATTCCTAAACGGTTTATTGGAAGAAGAAGTATATGTTGAACAACCTCCAGGATTTGAGCGGAAGACTCTTGGAGACAAGGTATACAAACTCAAGAAAGCCCTGTATGGATTGAAACAGGCACCCGAGCATGGTATGATACCCTGTCACAATTCCTAACGAGAATGGATTCACAAAAGGAAAAGTAGATAGAACACTTTTCGAATTCAAGACAAGAAGAGTATCTTTGCTTGTTCAAATATATGTGGATGACATCATTTTTGGATCCACTAACAAAGAGCTGTGTGAAAAATTCTCAAACCTCATGCAAAGTAAATTTGAAATGAGCATGATGGGAAATCGACATTTTTCCTTGGACTTCAAGTGAAACAAATGAAGGATGGAACCTCCATAAGTCAAACAAAATATACCGGAGATTTAATGAAGAAATTTGGTATGGAAGAAAAGTCTTCGTAAAAATACCAATGAACACATCATCAAAATGGACATGGATGCGGATGGCAAGCACAGAGATCAAACAAGATCTGAGCACTTATTGGATCATTGCTCTATCTCACAAAGAAGAGCGCGGACATCACCTTTCTTTGGGTGTATGTGCAAGATTTCAATCTGCTCCAAAAGAGAGCCATATGACAAAGAAATGCTAAGAGAATATTGAGATACTTGAAAGGAAGCGAAGTAGGCCTATGGTATCCAAAGGAAGGTGGATTCAAGCTAATTGGCTATTCGAGACTGACTTCGCTGGATGCAGAGTGGGCGGAAGAGCACTTCAGTGCACTGTCAAATGCTAGAAGCAGACTAATTTCTGGTTTAGCAAGAAGCAAAACTCAATAGCCACCTCTACAAAAAGGCGAATAATACATAGGCTGCAGCAGCTTTTGTGCCAAGTCCTATGGATGAGACAACAAATGAGAGACTATGAAGTTGAAGAAAAAGAATTCCAATCATGTGTGATAACACAAGTGCCATTGCAATCACTCAAAATCTGTGTTGCACTCAAGAACAAAACATATAGATGTCGGATATCATTTCATAAGAGATCATGTTGAAAAGAAGGACATTATCTTGGAATACATCTCAACCGATAAACAACTAGTGACATCTTCACAAAACCATTATGTGAGTCAAGATTTGAAGAACTCAAGCATGAGTTGGGGTTAATTGAGGTGGTGACACTCGAGACAAATCAAAGAAGAGTATTAGAACAGAAAAGAAGTGAAAAAGAGCCGAAAACAAAAATCAACTTAGTAAATCACCAGTATCGGAAAGACAATGACTACACCGAGTCGGTGATAGGTTTGAGTCACCAAGAGAACTTCGAGGAGTAGAGTTAAATCGGCTAAGAGATAAGTTTGAATAACTTATGAGCAAAGTGACAAAAACGCAATCGTTTTAACTTAAGCGGGAATGTTTTAAGGAACACGTCGGATAATGATGATGTGTACGGTACATAAAGCCGCACACTAAGCTTATGATTGGATATAAATGCCGCATTAAATACGAGGCGTGAAATGCTCAATAGGCGTCAAAATCCAAGCCGTTGATTTCGATCACAATTCAAAACCATCTGCACGCCCTTTCATAAACCATATTTAAACCATTTTCGCCCTGTTTCTCTCTCACACTTCTAAAAACTGTTCATCTTTTTTCTCTCAAAAGCAAAGGCAAACCACTCTCAAACCCTATCAACATTCAAATCAATTTACTCGAGACTTTTCTTGACATAATTAGAAATGGCACCAACTTACGACTTTACTAAGTTAGGAAAGCAAATCCACACCGGTTCGACGGTGGATTTAAACGGAATGGTGAAGCGGTCCGACGACACCCTGGTGAAGAAAATTCTTCAAAAAGTTGGAAACGCCGGACTAAAACCGTTTCTAACGCTGGAATATCCTATGACCTATGTGGAGAGGTCGCACAATTCTCGTGAATGCTTTGAGATTCACGACGAAGGAATCAAGTCATCATTCACGGGAAGCGGTGACTAATACCAAGGATTTGGTGAATATTGCTCACTACCTGCGGAAGGAGCAAAATCAAAATTAAGGAAGTGATGTAAACTTGGGCCGACGCATGGAAAGAAATAGCCAAGTCCGACCTTGCGATAAAATTATATACACAAAGACAAACAAGAGATCTGGCGAAGGAGGATTATCACAAATTGTTGGACATAGTTGCCAAATGTATCAACATCAAATTTGGCGCTTTGACCAACTATCAAAGGCAAAGCCGATTGTGATGGTTGCAATCATCGAAGAAAAGAAGATAAATTGGGCTGAGTTTATCTACAATGGACTACGCGAGCGTGGGGAACAAGTCCTTCAAAGAAGATGGCACATTTGGAGGATCCCTCGGATATGGCCTAGTGATTGGCCGGCTATTGGAGGTGAAAGGAGTCCCTCTTAGACATGGAAGGCCTTCCATGTTAACAAGAGGATGTTGAGCTAACCTCTCTGGTGCTCGAAGCGAGCTTATGCCAAGAGAGCGACACCAGTGAGGGGAATCAGGTGACCACCAAGATACAAGATACAACTTCCTCTCCAGACAAGAAGAAAGCCGCCCTGCAGCTGCCAAGAAGATCGCTACCCTGCAAAGAAAAAAGAAAACCAAACATGCTCCCGCCCCAGCCGTGTCACCCGCCCTGCAGCAGAGGTCGAGAAGGACTCACAAATACCTTCTCCGATCGTCAAAAGGAGGAGAATCGACAAGCCCCAGGGCGGCTCCTCGAAACAAACACCAAGCACGCCCCCGCCGCCAAGACTCGAGGACACCGCCTGAACCGAGAAATTCCCCAGTACAAACCAGGAGACGAAGAAGACTCGTCAAGCGGTCCGAACAGAGAAACCAAATGAGTCGATTACTCACCAAAGACAAATACGGAGACTACCGGAAAGTAGAGTCTCCGGATGTAATTGATGAAACGACCAAGTCTGTTGAAGCGTCGCGAGAGGCAACCCAAGACACAACAGTAGCTCACACACCAATGAAGCAAGAAGAACCAGCCAAGCGAGATAGTGATGTAATGATCCTATCTCCACCTTACCCGACATCCAAAATCGTCTGCGTGAGTGGAGAAAATGGAAGTTGAGCAAGTCAAGGAACAGTTCCAACGGCCCGAGTTCATAGAAGAAGAAGAGGAATCGCTAAATTTCTTTGGACTAACTATCGTGCTCCCGGACTTGATGAGGACAAGCTGCTTAGACATCCTGCCAGATCTACAAGGACGGGGAGAGAGCAAAGCAAGTGAAGAAGAAGCGAAGACGTGAGAAGGTAAGCATCGCCCTATCTCCGCACCACGAACACTTCCATCCTCTTCTTGATGTCTTCTCGGGCGGTGATGAGGATCGAGAAAATGCTTTGCCACGAAAGAGTTACAAATGCAAAGCAAGCACTCGCATGAATCAAGAATTCTTCACGAGCAAAGACTAATGGAGGGACCAGGCGAGTCCTCCGAACACACATTGAAATCGATCCTATGGGAGTGGTTCGAAAAATAGCACCGATGTTCTTTTTACCACTTCCCACTCACTCGGAAGAAGGCGATAAGGAAATGGCGATGAAATCGGGCTAGTGGGGACCCCAATCGAGCCAACCCCTATTGAAGGTATGCTACCACCGCCCAACCAATGAACCATCGATTCTGCAACAAATGGAGTCCGAGACGAGTGACCCCACTCCAAGTCACTCGGTGATGCGCCGGTGAGGAAACTCCTCCCCACCGCAGCAAAGGTCGGAGGATGCTTTGCGGATGACTCCACAAAGAAGCAATGAGGTGAAGAAGAGAAATTACAATCACAAGAAGAATAGCAAGTTGCCATCAACGAAGCTCGGAGGCGATTGAGACTGTCTCGGTGAGGTGCCAACCGCTCGAAGGCTAATGACGCCGCGATGCGATCGAGGCACGGAAGAAGGAACACCCGGGAGTTAACACTGGGCGATGAAAGTGCAATCCATGGGGTTGAGACTCCAATGGATGCCATCAGAAGACCCTAAGGCAGTGACACTCGATGTCGAAAGGGAGGACCAAGCCTCGCAGCAGAGAGACTGGGAGGAAATGAAGGCCCACGGGAGGTTGAGACTTCCCTGGGGTAAAGAGGTCAAGTAGAGAACATCCTCTCCCGCAATCATCGACCCGTCCTCGAGAAGGAGATCGGCGCACTTCATGATTCCCGGACAACCCCGATGTCACTTTTCCTGCGGGATCGGAAGGCGAAGAAGAAGGCCGAGTCAACCCCATGACAAATCCAAAAGACTCACCGCGGGTGTTCCAAGCACGAGTAAGTCGATCCCAAGACTACTCGTCAAACTTTTAACTTTGATGATGAGCCACCACTAGAAATCTCATCATCGTCCGATGACGCCTATTCGATAAGGCCGAGGACAAGTCAATCGAAAAGGAAAAATCACCGAGACCAACGGTTGTTAAGGCACAACCGGTCTCGACAAGCGGGTCTATTTCACAACCAAACCCACCAACCGGAAACCACCGGGCTCCTCAAGCCACAAACCGGATCGATTCCCAAAAGAACTTCACGCCGCACCGCTCATCATTGAAACGCATCCCGATCGGCGGTGATGAATCTTTTGTAGAATCTTTCCCTTTCTCACCGGAGATACGAAACTCCACGAAGAGTCGAAAATGAGCAAGCACGATATCACGGACCACCTCCTGTTTTTCACTCGGGCACCATTGTTCCAAATTGATTTTGATTTCGACAACAGATTGTATGGCCATCACCGAAGAATCACCAAGTTCGAGAAGTGTTCAAGGCACTCTTTCTTTGAAGTTGAAAAGATGGAGAGGCATCGAGCCTCTTTGGATATGCGCCGGACAACGAGAGATGCCAACCTTACAAAATGGTGACTTGAGAGGCATCACGGTCGGGATAAGGGAATGGTGGCAACAAAGCTGAAATCCATGCGTGTGGAACAGGTGAGATACTTGAAACCTTGTTTAACAAGTCTGGTGTGGAGAGTGAGAATGTTGATGCAAAAACGAAGTTTGGGAACACATTGAGCATATGCATGAAGCTCACACTGCCGAGATCAAGGCTGCTGCGTGAGCGAAATGCAAATGATATACGGCGTTTGGAAGAACACATGACGAGAAAATTCAGCCTTCTCATGGCCGAGATGAAGCGATTTCGTGAGAATCCAACGCTACTCGATCAATTCCGTCTTTGCATCATACAACGCAGTTGAGACTTGAAGCAAAATTCAACCATCGAAGACTTCGACTTCATGCTTGCCAAAGATGTTCTGCAGGGTTCCTCTATCCTTTGATGATGCCAAAAAGGGGAAGAGGAATACCTGAAAGCGAAGAAAATCTGAAGCCGAAAAGAAAGGAGCAGCGGTGAGAAGGAGCGGTGAGAAGGAAAATCACCGAGAAAATTTGAAATCAAGAAAAGAAAATCTGGCCGAGGGGAAGGATCAAAAGATATGACCTTGATGATTGCACAAACCCCCAACGGGGTCCTGTCACGGTGACATTATAAGCGACAAACTCCCGTGACTCTGCCTTACTCCAAGACTCTGTTTGTATCTATGTCCGAGAAGAAAAAGAAATTGAAGCGAGGGATGAAGGAAGTGGAAGGAAGAATGGATGCCAGGGTGATGAACATCTTGAAAGAACATGGAGGCATTCCGGTTGATGAGAGAGACACGTATGCCATTTCGGATGTCGGAGACAGCCAAGATCGGTTGACGAATTCAAAACGCTCGAATCAAGGATATTTTGCAAACATGTCCATGGCTCAAGCACGGACTTATCTTGGGAAAAGGGTCTCACATTGTGTGAAGAAGGCGATGCACAAATGACTTCCCGACTCACTCTGCTGGTCACTCACTCTGCTAGTAAATCACCAGGAAGAAGAAGACCCCAAAGACAAAGATATCGCCCGAGGTAGTAGAGGAAAAGAAGCGATGGAGGAAGAAGCTTGGACCTGAGCCTCGCCCAAGAATATCGAATCGTAGATCCCGGAAAGAAAGGAGGAATCTCTTGGGGCCGGGCTTGACCAAGTGGCAAATCTGCGAGTGGCTAAAACTAACGCCGAGTATGCAAAGAGAATAGAAGAAGAAAACAAAAGACAAACTCGGCTATGGCGGGAGAGACAGAAAGACTAAGGAAAGATGAAGCCCAGGAAGGCATATGAGAAGAAAAAAAGAAGCGGTGACGACGAGAAAAAGAGAAGAAGAGAAGAAGATGTTGATCAAGATGAAAGAAGGAGAGACAATGAAGGAGATGAAGTGTTCTTTGTCAACCCTTCATGTATTTTATTATGTAAATACATACAATGTAAGTCTTCGTAATAGAGTTATAAATTTTTTTGTGAAGACAGTTATATACTACGATACACCTTGTAAACAATTGTGTTAAGTACAAGAATGATATGATCAATAAAAAGATTGATTCTGCGCATACATTCTATGTCAATACACTATCTCAGTATGTATCTTTGTTATTTACATATTTGTATGATCTAAGTTTTGGCATCATCAAAAAGGGGGAAATTGTTAGGAATTTTATTGTTTAGATTTTGATGAATGCCATGTAAAACTTAGAATAGAAAGTTAACACCCCAATTCTTGTTGTAAAATGCATTGTAATGAATAGAGTGGCCAAGTCCGAGTCAAGACACTACGTCCTAACATGCAAGAAGACAAATCAAGATGGAAGGAAGACTCTGTTGTGAGACAAACCGAGTATGGCAAAAAAAGAGTAGACGGGACACTATCTATCAAGAAGCGGTGAGATACAAAGTGGAGCATCAGTCAAGTCAACTCAAGAAAAGCCAAGTCTCAAGTTGAAGTGAGGAAGAGTCATCCAATGATTGGAAGGCGATTCTAAGTCACCTGGGAAAGCAAGGAAATGCGATCAAGTCGAGATAATCGTAAAAGAACCGTTGCCTGAGAAATCAAGAGATTTACTTAAACAAGTAATATCTCCATACAACCTTTCTTGGAGTGCTCGGTCCCGAAGCGTGCAAAAGGAATGAACCAATGGGAAGCACTACACCGTGTCGAACTCGAAAAGGTGAAAAGAATAATTCATACGAGGAAACGGCAATTCCAAGAACTCGCAAGCCAACGATCGCAAAATGACTTTCAAAAATAAGCTATCTCTTCAACGGGCAAATTTTTGAAAGTTCACTATAAAAGGCCGAGGAGTTAGTTTGAGAAAATATGATGCATGAATGACACATACGTGAGATATACAAGCACATTAGAAAAATCGAAACAATCTCAATCCTCAAGCCTACATTCCGAAGTACATCAATCCAACACTTACCTGTGAAGGAAAGAGAGCTTCAACCAGTTGAAGAGAAACCTTTGAAAACAAGGGGTCTACTTTCCGGGAAGGATTGTAGAAAAGTTCAAAGTTGAACTAAGTCTTAAGCATTTGGAGGGCTTCGTGATCAAATCCAAAGAGCTTGAGCAAGTGAGTCAGAGTAGTAGCAAAGCGGCTGCCTGTGAAGAAGGCCGAGTCGAACGAGAAGCCACCGAGTGATCAAGGCGTCTCAGGATCGAGTCCCAAAGGATCAAGTCGGCTTTGTTGTGATCAAGACTTGTATCGGACTGCTACCACTTTGTAAACCGATCATTACTTAGTGGATTCCTCCAGGAGTTGGAGAAGAGAGGAGTAGAAGAATTACTCCATCTTCGAACCTCTATAAAAACTTTCTTGTGTCATTTACATTTCAAAGATTTAAATTCCTGCACTTTTAATTGCTTATATCTGTGATAAATTTGCTATCCATTTGATAATTTACAAGTACTAAATCAAGCTCTAATATCTTGCTTAATCAAACTTAAGGGTGTTAAGTCTTCCAATGAAAATAAAACCACAAATGAGTTAAATTGTAGCCAACAATGAGTTACTCCATCAACGTACTCAAATGAGTCATTGAAAGATTAACTCTACTTGAGTGACTAATTCGACTGTCCCTCAAGGACACAGCTGTGTAGAATTAACTCTGTAGATTTAAAAGGATTAAATCGAAAATTTGGTAAGGTTTATTCAACCCCCCCCTTCTAAACCTTACACTTACACCCCTTGGGACCTACAGATGTCTAGGACATCGACCCCTGATAGTATAGACACCATGTTGTACTAGGAAAATCCCAACATAAGAACACTATTTTGCGTTCATAAGAATTAATTGGATTGCAAATTTATAGATAAGAGAGGTGGAATTCTTGTGCATGATGTACACACGCTGTCTTTTCTAGACTATGTTAATCAAAACGCTCCTATTATCATGTCAAACAAAGCCTCTAATTTGAAAAAAAACCCAGTCAGTATTTTATCGTTATGTGTCTCCACTCTATTGGAATCACATAGAATTTATGATTAAGATCATAATTTATCTACACCAAAATAAAAAAAGACGTTGACTTCATTCTCTATAAAGAAAAACCTAGTAGTGCGTGACGGTATCATTAAGTTTTGGAAGGTCAACTTTATTGATGCTGCAACACAGAGTAAGGAAGATGATTTTCAATTCCTTCATTCCGAGATTGCAAGTACAATAGTTAAAAGGTTGCTGATCCCGCAAGATGTTATGGACCTTCTTCAAATGATGATTTCTCCAACACGGTGGGATATTATTTTTTTTAGTTTTATTGTTTCTTTCATTTTTGGTTATTCATAAAATTTGAATTTGACCTTTTTTCTTTTGTAGTTCTGACATATTGCTCGTGAAGCATTTATCAATTATTTCCCCAGCGAAAAGAATTACATTTTTCAAAGATACGAAAGACAAGAAAGATTATTTGACTGATCAGTTGGATTGTAATTCTTATTCACTTGTTGCACATTGGTACCAAAATAAATCCCAATATAAGAATAATCATTTTGGGCCTATCATAGCAAAAAAGTTACTAGTCAACCGCCGAATGATTGATACGTTATTGCCGTAACGTAGGCACCCATTTATAAGAACATATAACAAAGGTATTACTTCTTATTTAAGGAATTAATAATTTCATGGTTAAAAAATGAAGACTTGTTATATATTATATATATATAATATTATGTTATGAATAAATAAACTTCTATTACGTTATATGTTAATTTCGCATTATATATAGATTGAAAAAATCTTATAGTTGAGAATTATCATCCATAATTATTCTTTCATATTCTAAAAATATATTATCAAATTTTTATTAAAGAACTTTCTTGAAAATTCCTTAGAATTATCTTGGAAATTTCTTTAAAAAGTTTGGAAAACATTAACTTGTGATGTGATGTGATATAAAAATGTAAAATCAATAAAAATATAGAGCATATACAAATCAACATGGCGAATGATTTCATGTTTCAAGTAATAATTCTATATTTATATTTATTTATTCATCCTCCAACTAAATCATTGTCCAACATATCACCAAAAATGATAGAATCTCAAGTTTGATCAAAAAATCGAGCATATAAAATTATTGAATGAGTTTGGATCTTGAATGTTATTGCTTTATCAAAAGATAAAAGATTCCAATATATTTTACATGAAGATGACTGCATATCCCATGGATCAAAAGATAAAGGCGAGGATCAGATATGCATATGGTACTAACTCTGTTAAGGTAATTTTCTAGATTGTACATTTTTTATTTTTAAAAACCTGTTATAAACATGTATTAAAATATATATATATATCAAACCCAATATTGCAAAACACTAATGCTAATATCCATAAATAAGCAATATATATATATATATATATATATATATAATCCAGGTGCAATACAAAGAAACCTATATTATAGACCAAATGTACATCATTATCACTTCACAAAGTTACCAAATAATGGTTGGAGGATTTTGGAATCTATTAACATATTACAAGCGCAACCTTAAAATTAAAAAAAAATATTAAACGGATCTTGCAGACTCGGTTGCAACCACTAAATCGTAAAACTTGGCTCCTGCAACTTCTTCAACAATCTTGTTGTCCTTAAATAGCTTGAATGTAGGAACCACCTTGATCCCGAGCTCCTTTGCCAATAACTGCCAACAAATTTATCATCATGCAAACAATCTCATTAAGCAAATGCTAATTTATTTAAGTCCATATCGAGACTACCACAAAACCATATCATCTTTGAAAATGAGAAACAAGAAAAGTTGCATATTTGGCCCAACTGAAGGGATTGCATAATGCTTTAGTCATAGTAAGCTGCTAGCATTAGTGATTTCTAAAGCAATCAATTTCATTAACAACTAAGTAGATATACTATAGTTTCATCTTCATCTCAAGTCCATTTTCAAAGGAAAATGATATACATCATAGAATCATCTCAAGTCCATTTTGTTGTGAGAGCATCAATATCTTTCAAAAAAAGTAGTGTTTCCCAAGCAATAGCATAACCATCTCAATGAAATAATAGTACCATGTTTAAAATTCTTACCTCTTGAACCAGCAATCATTATAGCAGATTTAACAAAGAATATGAGGTACCCATGATATAATACCTGTGAAACAATGAAAAGAATTTTAAATGATCAGTAGTTATATTGTTAATCTCAGTTCACTAACCTATACAATAATAGTATACTTCTATTTCTCTAGTTGCAATATGTATTTCAAGGTAGATCAATACAGATCTCTTTTAAACCAAACCTTAACTCATCAATAGAATATTAAGATGCAAGAACTCACCACAATGGAGAATTTGCTAAAAGAAGAATTTGAAATCTAACTTAATAGCCAATGCTTAGTCGAAAATTTCAATGGCATAATCAGGCTCTTCAAAGTTTAACTGGGGCCTCCCAAGAAGCAAGTAAATACCAGGCCGATTATGTAAATCACAATGCAGAGGTAAGAGCACTGACTTTGGCATCTCAAGATGTCGGAGATTAATTATTGCAATTACCTTAGTTAATGTGTATAGTCGTGGTAAAATAGAAGATGTGGTAAAATAATCACACTACATATTAAACAAACGAATCCTGATAGCAGAGGAGGTAAACGTACTTATCCCTTTATTAGGACTAAAAGAATAAAGGCAATGAGAGAAGCCTCAAACTCCTTCAAACTGAAATGGTCTACCAATATTTGAAAAGTGGAAATTACTTTAAATTGTATCTACATTGATGTAGGCAATTCAAACATTTATGTCTTCTGTTGTACTGGCCACTTAAAGCTAAGCATCAACATTTAAGATGATGAAAGGTTTGGATTGTTCAAACTACATTCAACCACATCAAAATATAATATTGCCTTAGATACATTATAAAATAAAGAGACTAAATAGAGATATTAACTACATCAAAATATATAATTGCTATCTCAAAACTTGGAATGACATTATACTAATTATTCACCAAAACCTTGAACAAGTTTTTCATAATTTTCATCCATAAAAAATAGTATGACCTCTACTGATTGGCAGTATCTAAAACTACTAGCAAGTATACTTCTCTTCTATATATAATGATGAATACGTAATCCTTGTAATTCAATACCTCCAAATGGAATATATAGAATCAAAAGACAAATCAAGACCAACCCCCTCTCTCTCTCTAACACTTTCCTCCCCCTTCTCTCTAACCCCCAAAAAAAAAAAAAAAACCCAAACCTAATTTCCTACTCCCCCCCCCCACCACACAGCCGCCACCCACACATCCCTCCCCCTCCTCCCCTCCTCCTTCCCCCCCCCCCCCCTCCATGCTTTTCACTGGAGGGCGGACGCAGCGGTCCTTGATATATTCGGAGGTGACCAATATTTTCGTTCCAGGGGAAAGTGGGTGGAGCTCCACGGAGGTGTCTCGGAGTCGAGTAGATGATGGGTCACAGCATTGAGTTGGGTGAGGAGAGAGGCAATTTTTGTATTTTTTTCTCGTTTTTAGCTATAGTTGTTGTTTTCTTTTTTGTTTGTATTTTCTTTTTCTCGGTTGATTTGCGAAACTCGTAGGCGGATCAGATTTTCTGTTCTGCGGATGTAGTGGTTGCTCGTGCCCGATTTTAGTTTTTTGGTGTGTTCGATCTCCTTTAAGGAGTCTTTGAAGTCTCCCGGCCTGAGTGGTTAGTTTGGGGTGGATAGTTTTTTAGTCCATGTGAATTTGAATTGGTTTTACCAATTCCCGCAACTCTTAGTTAGTCTTGTCGGCTCTTGGCCCGTTGGCTACGATTGTAGTTGTAATTTTAGTTTTGAGTTGTTATAATAAAAGTCTATCGTTCGACAAAAAAAGAATCAAAAGACAAATTACCTTGACCTTCTGCTCCATTCAGCAGAGGACCACTCGCATAATTCCTCGCAAACTCGCATAATCTCTAGCAAACTGAAATAAATTACAAAAAAAATAGCTTAACAGAATCCCATATCTCCATGAGTATCATAGTATTCACCAAGATAAAGAAAATCATGATCTCTATATATTTTCTTTCCTTTTTCGTTGAAGAAATATAATTTGCAGAAAAAGTGGAGACACTGAAGATAACAATATGTCATCAATTTGATTTTCAGCCCAAACATTACAGCTTCTTATGAGGAGACAAAAATCTCTTGTATTTTATATCGGAACAAAAGTATCATACTAACAAAAGTATCCAAAAAATGAAAAGTTAAAAAAAACAATAGATAACAAATTACTCATAAAAAAAAAACTCTTACCATAAACTGTTGGGAAATATTGATGAAGTTCGAAAAACAAACGAATACATTCCTGAGGCGTGTGAGGATAGCACTGTCCTTAAGGATTTATTTGTGTAATCCCCCAGGATTCAACAGAAACAATGACAAAATTATTTGTTAACCCAAAGAAATTCATGAAGGAGCGAGAGAAGTAAAATGTAAGTCTGTGAATTTTTATATCCCCTCCCAAACATAAGACAACAGCCATCATATAGGAAGCAAACTAAAGGCTTTCCCTTTTTTAAAAGTATAGCGTACATTGAGCCACTAAAAAGAAAAGGTATGATATGATATTTTAAAATTTGATAAAGATGAAGGTAAGATTCTTTTTAAGTGGAGTTTGATGTGGCAAAATAATTATATCTTTTAAAACATCTATTTTATACAACAATCCCCCACATGTTTTAAAAGATTTAAAAAGAATGGAATAATTTGCTGGGTAACAAAAAAACGAGTGTAGAATGCATCGAATCTGGTGTCTTTTGAACTATGAATCAGACCTAGAAAGATAAGATTTAACATACAAAGTTTTGGTGAAACTTGTAGCTTCTATGAACCAATAACTCTATTGTGTAAGTTAAAATCTTACCAGTCACATTACACCCTCTCAATATTTTGTCGTTCAATGCGGTTTTGCGCTAATAGGTCATGCGCGTGCCTGGTATTCATGAGAGCTCTAGAGACATGTCAAAGTCTCATAGGAGCGGCCCCACTCCACACTCATATAGGTGAATTATATCAAGTATATTTTGCAAGTAAATATACTACCCTTAAGGGATATGAAATTCATTAAGAGTTTATCAGCTCATCCCTCCATACTTGCATTCTAGCACTTCTCACACCTTAGGAATGGACAATCAATTATTGTGCTAGCAGAATTAACAAGTGACTTGTTATTACCCATATGAACCTCATTCATGGGATCTCCAATCACAGAAGTTGGGTTTCTATCACTGTTAATTTCTTGAATCGGCTTAAGTCTCATTCCCCGATGTTTCAAAATTAATTTTCTTCCCAAAAGTTTAGTCAGATGATTGGCCAAATTCTCTTCTGACTTCACATAATCAATGGATATTACTCCATCTTTTAATAGTTGTTTGATCAAACCACATCTCAGACGAGTATGTCTCTTTTTATCATTTTTTATTCTTCGCAATTTGCAATTGCTGTTTGACAATCAGCATGCATAAACACTGAAGGTGTTGGTTTCGAACACCACGGGATATTTGCTAAGAAGTATTTCAACCACTTAGCCTCATTGTCAGCTAACCTCAAGACAATAAAGTTGGTCTTCATAGAAAAATAACTAAAATAGTTTGTTTAGCTGTCTTCCAATTAATTTCACTCCCACCAAGGGTGAATATATAGACACTAGTGGATTTTATCTCATCTAAATCAGAAATCCACTTAGCACCACGAAATTCCTCTGATACGGAGGAAAATCCACGATCATAATCCATTGTGCCTCTAAAATATTTCATTAGTCTGACTAAAACAGTCCAATGATCACAGTTGGGATTATATGTATATATGCTCAATCAATACATAACACAAGTTATGTCAACGTGAAAAATTCATCAAATGCAACAGACTCCCAACAATCATGCATGCATACTCGTTGAGCCACATGATCAACAAGATTTTCCTTTAATTGAGTATTGACATCATAAGAAGTACTCACAGGTTTGACATTGAAATGTCCAAATTTCTTAACTCACAGTTTTGACATAGAAATGTCCAAACTTCTTAAGAAGTTTCTCAACATAATGTTCTTGAGTTAACATTATGATATCATCTTTCTTATGATTTTAACACTCAATATTACACTTGCTTCGCTCATATCCCTCACATCAAATTTAGAAGTAACTCTTTAGTTTTATATATCAAATAAATTTTAGTACCACATATGAGCATGTAATCCACATAAAAAAAATTATTACATACTCAAAGATGATCAAGTTTTGTATAAACACATTTATTTACTTCAATAGAAGTAAAATCATCAAAAAACAAAACTTTGATTAAGTACCCCCACATTTTTAAATATTCAAGGCTATGAATATATCAATAGCTTAATGAATTCATTCTCACTAGAACATATAGTAAAACAATTGGTACAAAATACCATAATCTCATTTTGCATATTTGGCATGCCAAAAATTAGGACAGTGATTTACCATTCATGGTCACACATATCAATACTAATAAAAAATATAATGACCTCCAAGTTGCTACTTGTCACACCAATAAGGGCAAATCAATGGATTACATATGAAGCCAAATATAATTTTATTCTCATCTTCTAAGTAGCAAAATATGTCTACTGTTCAAATTAGCCATGTAATATATCACGGGATTGCCTATAAGAATCAATATTTTTTTTTTTAATAATTCATGAAAACTTAAAGGATTCAATCCAAACGTGTTATACAAAAGGCATAACCACAAGCAATATTAATAGGTAAAATCCAGATTTTCTCAAACGTAGAGCACTATTTTTTAATGCAACCATATCCAAGCAATCTATACACTTGGAAAATAGCTTCTAGAAATTTTCTACTCTCACTTTCTCACATCAGTGGTATTAGACATCTTAAGAGTTCCACTCATAAGTTTATTCATCTGATCAACACCGCCTAGTGGAGATGTGTCAGGAAACACAAAGAATCAAGCCTAACACCCAAATATACTTTTGATTTTTCTTTATGGTGATATCTAGCAAACACTCTTGAAAGCAGAGTGCTTTTCCAAAAGCACTCAAGTTTGTTGGGCAATAATCTCTTAATGCCACTCGGTCAAAAGGTGCTTTTAACATCCCAAGAAAAACTAAAAAATTGGATGAACCACAATACATGCATCTTGAAGGCATAATCACATAATCCATCATCAGCAAAAATATTTGGCATTTACCTTTGTTAGATATAGCTACCTTAGGATATACCTCCACTAGATTATTCCTACCTCAGATTCATTCTTATCCTTATTGTACTAGCAATGACAGCTAGCCCTATGAGACCGTTGGCTTGATCTTTATATACCTTGTACATGAGCTAATTCCTAATCATTAAAATAACAAAATATTCCCTGCACCATTATTTCTCCTTTCTTGTTTGTATTCTAGATACTAGATATGGCTATATCAGAAAGTTTTCACATCTCAAAAAGATGAAACCTACACACAAAAGCTCAATACGTGTTCACACAAAAGCTCAATACGTACACATGAATTCAAAATATGAATCTCCACTTTCACGATGCCAATAAGGAAAAAATAATTAAAATTTACCAGGCCACATTGAGCTAATCTCCTCCCCGGAATGACAGCGGAGATGCTCTCCGTCGCCCACCTCCGATGCCTTTTCCATGTCCACCGCTGCACCGCCTCGCCTGATTCCTCTCGTTGGGCTTAATCCCTCACTCTGCCGATGATGAGGCAGAGGGAGAGAATGCCGGGAATAACGAGGTGAAGGCACGAACCGACAGTGAAGGCATACGATCGAGATGGCGCTGTGGAGGAGAGGCTCCATCGTCTCGATGAGGAGATTGAGTCGTGGGACCGGGAATGCAAATAATGAGCGCGGCGGCGCCATCGCAAATGTAGCCATGAATCGCAAAGACGAGAACTCGGTTTGATTTCTTCTTCCCCTGCTTCTTCCTCCTTTTTTTTTTTTTTTTTATCCCGATTCTATTTTGACTCGCAAAGTACCTCTTTGCTCTCCTGACTGCTTTTCTGTCTTACCGCACTCTTTAATTAGTAGAAACCTTGGTGTTAATTAGTAGAAAACAAGTTAGCACAAATGAACACGGATTTTGACGCCATTTTCCCAGGAAGAAAATAAGTCGAGAAATACAAGTAGCTATGTGTAGAGATTTTTGGCAGACACATTTTCCATTTTTCGAACTACTAAAATAAATCCTTAAGATTGTTGGGAAATATTGATGAAGTTCGAAAAACAAACGAATACATTCCTGAGGCGTGTGAGGATAGCACTGTCCTTAAGGATTTATTTGTGTAATCCCCCAGGATTCAACAGGAAACAATGACAAAATTATTTGTTAACCCAGCAAATTCATGAAGGAGCCGAGAGAAGTAAAATGTAAGCTGTGAATTTTTATATCCCCTCCCAAACATAAGACAACAGCCATCATATAGGAAACAAACTAAAGGCTTTCCCTTTTTTAAAAGTATAGCATACATTGAGCCACTAAAAAGAAAAGGTATGATATGATATTTTAAAATTTGATAAAGATGAAGATAAGATTCTTTTTAAGTGGAGTTTGATGTGGCAAAATAATTATATCTTTTAAAACATCTATTTTATACAACATAAACCAATTAAACAAAATCGAAGAATATACCCTAAGAGAATGAAAATTGTTGGGAACTTTTAATAGCAAGAATTAATAATAAGAGCACAACAAAGCTGGAGTGAATGACTTGAATTATTCAATAGCAAAGCTAGGCTTAAATAGCCTTTACAAAGTAACAGAAACAGAGAAAAATCAGTCCACATTTGCTCAACTAAAAGCAACGGGAAAAAAACTAAGAAGAAATATTCAACCTGTGCAACTAACTCCCTATTAACTAGGAATTTATTCAAACAAAGAAATCTTAACAACTGAAGTCCTAAAAACTAGCTTTTAACTTATCATTCCCTCCCTTAAACTAAGCACTTTCAAGTACTTAGTTTATCAGATATTTCAAATACTCCCAGCAACCTGCGAAGTTTCAGAAAAGCATCAAGTTTCAGAGGCTTCGTCATCAAATCTGCTAACTGGTCTTGACTTCCACAATGCAACAACTCAATTGTACCTTCCTTTGCCAGATTTCTCAGAAAATGAAATCGCACATCGATATGTTTGCTGCGGCCATGCATCACGGGATTTTTAGACAACTTAATTGTGGAACTATTGTCACATTTTATAGAAATACAGCCCCTATCTGAGCATCCCAATTCCTTTAAAATTCTTCCTATCCAAATTGCTTGACATGCACAAATTGCAGCTGCAACAAACTCAGCTTCTGTGGTGGATAAAGCTACAATAGGCTGTTTTTTTGAACACCATGCAACTGCTCCCGAGCTTAACAAGAATACATATCCAGATGTACTCTTCCTATCATCCAAATTTCCAGCATAATCACTATCTGTAAATGCCAACAATTCTTCATCTCCTTCCTTTTTATAGTGGATTCCATAATTCGGAGTTCCTCTTAAGTATCAAAGTGCCCTCTTTGCCAATTGAAGATGAAGTTCTGTAGGCCTTGACATATATCTGCTTATGAGACATGTCACAAACATCATGTCCGGTCTCGTAGCGGTGAGATACATTAAGCTCCCTACCAATTGCTTGTAGTAAGTGTCATCAACAGCAACACCATTTTCATCTTTGCTCACTTTGCAACCTGGAACTATTGGACTACTCACTGAGTTACACTCCATCATACCAAACCTCTTTAATATCTCTAGAGCATATTTTCTTTGGCATATAGAAATGCCATCAGAATTTTGCAATACTTCAATACCAAGGAAAAACCTCATCTTTCCCAAGTCAGACATGTCAAATTCTCTCACCATAGATTTTTAAATTCAGATAGCATAACTTCATCATCACCAGTATAAATTAAATCATCAACATAAACACTTACAATGATAATTCTCCCTTCTTTGCTTCTTTTGGTGAATAAAGTTTGTTCGTTATCACATCTCTCAAAGCCTTCCTCAACAAAATGTGCTTCAATCCGACTAAACCAAGCCCGCGGAGCTTGCTTTAGTCCATACAATGCTTTGTGAAGCTTATACACCAAGTGCTCATTACCTTTCTTTTCATAACCCCTTGGTTGTTCCACGTGAGACGTCTTCACTAATCTCACCATGTAGGAAAGCTGATTTGACATCTAACTGAAAAATATTCCACCCCTTCTTAGCAGCTAAAGCAATGATTATTCTCACAGTATCCATTCTCGCCACAGGTGCATAAACTTCTGTATAATCTATTCCTTGCTTTTGAGAGTACCCTTTAGCAACCAAGCGTGCCTTGTGTTTATCAATCTCCCCATGCTCATTGTATTTGGTCTTATAGACCCATTTTACTCCAATTTTCTTGGCTCCAGCAGGCAACTCAACCAATGTCCATGTTTTGTTCTTCTCAATAGACTTGATTTCATTGTCCATAGCCAACCTCCAGTTTGCAATTTTCACAGCCTCTTCATAGTATAATGGATCATTTGATTCTATTAATGCCATATTGGTTTCATCATCAGATAAACCAAGACTTTCCCCACTAACATAATCTTTCATCCATGTTGGGGGTTGCCTCATTCTCTCACCACCCTCATTGTCTCCGTTATTTGAGAAAACATCTCCATATATCTCATCATGGCTACTTTCTCCTACAACTTCATTATCATCTTCAACTTCATTATTATCATCATTTACTTCCTCAGTACCATCATCTCCCCATTCTAAATCTACCCCAATTTGTTCTTCATAACTCACATTCCAATCCCAATGTTTTTCTTCTTCAAAAATGACATCCCTGCTCACCACTATTTTTTTTGCAATTGGATCAAATAGTCTATAACCCTTGGATTCATCACTAATTCCCAAAAATACACAAGTAAAGCTTCTATCGTCAAGTTTAGTTCTTTGTACCTTTGGCACATGAACATGTGCTATGCAACCAAAGACCCGAAAATGCTCTACAGAAGGTTTTCACTCCACTCCATGCTTCTTCTGGAGTGACATCTTTGACCGCCAAGGTTGGACATCTGTTCAACACGTAATTACTCCAATTTGCTGCCTCCGGCCAAAAAGATTTTGGGACTTTCTTCTCAGAAAGCATTGTGCGGACCATGTTCATGACTGTTCTATTCTTCCGTTCAGCTACACCGTTTTGTTGCGGGGTGTAGGTAGTAGTCAACTGCCGTTTGATGCCGTTTTGCTTACAGAAATTGTTGAATTCAGAAGAGGTAAACTCACCTCCTCTATCAGTACGCAAACATTTGATAGGTAAACCTGTCTCATTTTCCACCATCTTCTTGAAGCACTTGAAATGATTCAATGCTTCTGACTTCTCCATCAAGTAATATATCCATGATTTTCTACTATAGTCATCAATAAAACACAAAGTGTACCTTTTGTTGCTGTTTGATATAGGGGTGATCGGGCCGCAAATATCTGCATGAACAAGATCCAAAACCTGACTTGCTCTCCAAGAACTCTTTTTCGGTATGGGGTTGCGATGATGTTTTCCTATAATGCAATCAGTACACAACTCATCTGATTTAGGAAAATTAGGCAGACCATGTACCATTTTCTTATTCTGCAAGGTTCTTAAACCTTTGTAACTTAGGTGTCCATATCTCTGATGCCAAAGATGAGACATATTTTGTGAGCTTGTAAGAAGGCACTTGTTCTGTTGTTGTTGAGAAAACAAAACAAACATCCTATTTGCACTCATGTCTGTTTGAATAATCAACCCCTTATCAGGATGGTAAATCTTACAGGCCCCTCCCTTAATCAAAATTGCCAACCCCCTCTCTTGCAGTTGCCCTATGCTCAAAAGATTATTTTTTAAATCTGGAACATAGAACACATCTGTAGCAACAAGAGTAACGCCATTTATTAACAACTTTACTTTACCTTTGCCTGTCACGTTCATCCTGCTGTTGTTTCCCAATTTCACCGAATGACAGAATTTCTCATCTAGCTCAATAAACATTTCTTGATTCCCACACATGTGATTTGAGCAGCCCGAGTCAAGAAACCAAGCATCTTCTCGTCTAACCTCATGTAGCTCCACATAAGACATCAAGAGCAGTTCATCTTCTTCATTGTGCTCTGCATAGTTCGCTTCCTTATTCCACTCGGGACACTCATATTGAAAGTGTCCAAGTTTATGACATTTGTAACACTCCACAGTAGACTTTGAAAAATTTTGTCTACCTCTACCTCTTCCCCTTCCTCTGAAACTACCTCTGCCTCGACCTCTACCGCCATTGTTCCTTTCATCCATGGTTACTTTTAGGGCCTGCTCCTCTCCACTGCTTCTATTGAACTTTTGCTCATGCACAACCAGTGAGCTTTGTAATTCATCGATCGTGAGTGAATCAATGTCCTTAGACTCTTCAATTGAAACAACTACATAATTGTACTTCTCAGTGAGAGTTCTAAGAATCTTCTCTACAATGGTGACATCATTCATATCTTCTCCATTGCTCCTCATCTTGTTTGCTATGCTCATAACTCGAGCAAAATATTCAGTGATGGTCTCACCCACCTTCATCTCCATGATCTCCCAATCTCTTCTCAATGATTGAAGGATTGAACGTTTCACCTTAGCGTTCCCTTCAAATTTTTTTCTCATCGAGTCCCATATGTCCTTCGAGGTGCGTTTCTCCAGAATTTGCTCCAGAATTGTCCTGTCAATAGCTTGAAACAAGTAATTCTTTATCTTCTGGTCTTTCTGCTCCACATCATCTAATTGCTTCTGTTGCGTTTCCGTCAACACCGTTCCTGCTGCAGGCTCTTCATAACCCGTCTGAACCAGCTTCCAATATCCTTTAGACCTCAGCAAATTTTCCATAAGCATAGCCCAGTGGTCATAATGACCATTGAAGCGTGGTATAGCAGGCTGTGTAAACTCTTTTTCTTCACTCATCTCTCCTCGTTTAAGTCACTCGAGACTACTCTCCTTTCTCAGGCCCCAGTGGGGAGCTCTGGTACCAGATTGTTGGGAACTTTTAATAGCAAGAATTAATAATAAGAGCACAACAAAGCTGGAGTGAATGACTTGAATTATTCAATAGCAAAGCTAGGCTTAAATAGCCTTTACAAAGTAACAGAAACAGAGAAAAATCAGTCCACATTTGCTCAACTAAAAGCAACGGGAAAAAAACTAAGAAGAAATATTCAACCTGTGCAACTAACTCCCTATTAACTAGGAATTTATTCAAACAAAGAAATCTTAACAACTGAAGTCCTAAAAACTAGCTTTTAACTTATCAAAAATGTGAATAGACAAAATTAAAGCAACCATTTCCTAGTGAATAAGTTGACAAAATTGAAATCTATTATTCGTAGTTGTACCTCGGGGTTGATCGTAGGGCAGAGGGCTGCTCTCGGAGTGGCAGATATCTCTGCGGCGGAGAAATTGCAGATGGAGAGAGCTCGACGGAGAAGAGGAAGGCTCGATCTCAAACACCCTGCCATTAAATATAAGATTGAGAAAGTACATTTACCTACCAATTAAACAAAGCAGTTTCACAAATCTAAAACCACACAAAATAATAAATAAACTTACCAGAAACTATTCAGCAGAGGGAGAGACAAAGCATTGAGAGACAGAGGGAAAAAAGAGTAGGATGCCAGCGGCGATCGGAAAAATAGACGGTGAGAGTCAGAGAAAGTAGAGGATGAGGATTTAGGGATATGGGCCATATGGCGCGGAGTGAGAAGAAAAAGGAATCGCGGGAGTTCTAAAGAACTATTTGCCACCGACTCAAATAAAACAAAGTCGTCTCAAATAATTTGATCTTTTTTTTAATAGAAAAAGAAAGATTTTTTTGGCAACGAAACTGAGGGCCATTGCTACTAGTAACATATTTTGCAACGACAAAATCCTTCCAAATACTTTTCCACATTTTCAGTGGTCATTAATAAATTTATAGAAATCAAATTCTTTTAGCGAACACGTAATCATTGCAAAAGATATTTTATTAGAGACGATTACTTTTATATTTTGTCGCTATTGGTATTAGCTGCCATATTTTTTCTGAAATTTTGACGAAAGGTATTAGCAACGGCAAGTCGTTGCAAATAATTTTCTTTAGCAATGACTTTTGTCGTCTCTAATAATGTTGTAGCAAAAGACCCATTTTGTTGTAGTGAACTAGCAATTCTCTCTTCATTATATTGACACCTAATTTTTTTTTATATTAATTGTGGTATATATGTGAATATTATACCCACATTTATAATGATAACGTGATATATTATATATTGTGATAAATGAGATGTTTTATCTGCGTTAAAATGTATAATGTGATAACGTGAGATGTTTATCCACATTAAAATTGTATAACGTGATAACATGAGATGTTTTGTCCATGTTACAATTATATAGCGTAATAACGTGTGATGTTTATCCACATTAAAAAAATATAACATGATAACTGAGGTGTTTATCCACGTTAAAAATGCATAACATCATAACATGAATAAACATCCACCTTAACAATATATAACGTGCCATTAAATAACGTTATAAATTTAACCACATTACTAATATATAATGTAACAGTTGTGTCCACATTATTTTTAATAACGTGAAAAAATATATCACGTTATAATTTATAACGTTACAAAAGCTATCACGTTTTAACAAAGTTATAACATATAACGCAAAAACAATTGTTCATCTTCTTCCTTATAAAAGCTATCACGTTACACATTATCACGATATAATATAACATTATGATAAAATAAGATATTATCACATTATAAGTTAACATCGCGTTATGATAATATACACGATATAATATCACGTTATGATAAAATAAACTACTATTACGTTATAAGTTAATGTCACATTATAAACTATTATCATGTTATAAGTTTATAACGCGACATAAAATGTCGGTTATTATAACGTCACACATAGAAGAAGAAAAGGAATAAAATGAGGAAAAAGAAGTAGAACAAAAAAGAATCCTTAGTACTTTTGTAATGCTTCTACCCCACAATTCATAGGGAAGAGGAATCGTAGTGGGTTAGAACTGAAAAGTTAATGAAATCATATATATAACCATCAAATAAAATGAAATCATATATATAACCATCAAATAAAATAAAAAAGAATTGGTAAATGATGATGAAAACAAAATAAATAAAATTTAAAAAAATAGCAATAAATAAAAGGAAAAGAATTCAAATTCTGCTAAAAAACTTAGAGACGAACCTATTTTGTTACTTGAGTTTTATAGAAGCGGGTCTAAATTTGTATAAGGCAAAAATTCATATAGGACCGGGTCTAAATTCGTAAGATGGATCCTATTGACCCGCGTATTCTGTTGACCAGGTCCGCGGGTCAAAGCCACTTGCTGCCTTTTTTTCCTATTTTTCTTTCTCAGTTAAAGTAACAGTTGTATGAAAAAAAGTATCAGTTTTTTTTAGATAAAGTATCATATTTTTAATATAGCCACAGATTATGATTATCTTACAGTGAAGAAAAAATAAATATATCAGAGTTAAAGTAACACATATATGAGTAAAGTATATATTGTTTTGAGACAAAATATCATGTTTTAATAGTAAAAATATCTATTTTTTGAAATAAAGTATTACATTTTTTAATATAGTCACATATTATGAATTCAATACAAAGAAAGATGAATAATAAATATGATAGAGTTAAAGTAGTACTTTTATAAGTAAAAGTATTTGTTTTTTGAGATAAAGTAACATATTTTAATATAATCACAAATTATAAATATATTACAATAATATATATATATATAACAGAGTTAAAGTAACATTTTTATACGTTAAAGTATCTATTTTTTGAGATAAAGTATTATATTTTTTAATATAGTCACAAATTAGGAATAAAGAAAAGAAGGAAAAATAAAAAATAAATATGATATAATTAGTAACACTTTTATAAGTAAAAGTATCCATGGTTTGAGATAAAGTATCAAATTTCTTAATACAGTTCCAACTAGGAACAAAAAGAAAGAGAAAATAAAAAAATAATATGATGTAGTTAAAGTAACACTTTTATAAGTAAAAATATCCATTTATTGAGATAAAGTATCATGTTTTTTAATACATTCAAAGATTAAGAGTCTAGTACAATGAAGAAGGAAAATAAATATGACGAGCTTTGGGAATTAATAATTTATGAATGACATATATTCATGGTTATATTGAAACTACACAACAAGCACCAGTAGTCTAATGGTAGAATAATACATTGCTATGGTACATACCTGGGTTCGATTCTTAGAATCTGCATTAGAGGCATTTTTATTTATTTTTTAATTTACCAGGCGTATTTATAAATAGCTTTATATACATGGTTATACTGAAATTGCACAATAAACACTAGTGGTGTAGTGGTAGAATACTACCTTGCGTCTGTATAGACGCGGGTTCGGGCGAGCGAGAGGGCTGTAGGATTTATCCGTAGGACGGTCCTACAAGAGACCTACTCATTTTATAATGTTATAATCATATGCACATTATTCATAAATATCCAATTGGTACGTATTGCTGTGTTCCATATATATATATATATATATATATATGATCTGGTTTAAATGAGACCATTCTCCTTAGGTGTGATAAGATGTACCAATTCTATCTATTCATTTGTCTTTTTTAAGGTCTGTGATTTTTCTGATTTTTCTGGATCTTTTCCCATTATTTCTAATACAATAAGGATATAATAGTATTTTTCTTATTCAACGGTTTTTCTGGTATGCTTTGACTTTTTGAAATTGTTTTTATGGGGCGAGATTGTAATTGCTAGATTTAATGGCGTTATTTTAGGAAGTAGTTTTTTTTTCAAGTTTTTTCTTTTTTTCGGAATTCAGTATAGTTAGTGTTATTTTGCTATTTAGATAGCTATTAAATAACACATATTTTGTTATTTTTTGTTGCACTATTTATGACAATATAACATATTGGAGTATAATTTACTGCATATTTAGTTCTTACACACTACATAGATGGATTCTAGATAATGCATCTATAGTTGATTTTTGTTGCATAGTTTATGATACATTACATAATTGAGTATATGTACTGCATACATACCTTCTAGATAATGTATAGTTAGTTGATGTTCATTGTATAGTTTCAGCTATGCAACATCTTATAGTTATTTATGCAGTGTTTCCAGAGTACTTATGTACGATCTCCAATGCGGATATTTACAAATTATAATATATAAAGTGTGAGTTGAATATACCAATTTCGAGTTCTTCATAACTGTCAACTTCTTTTATGTTGTCCATGAGAGTTTCTTGTAGAAGTATTAATATTTCTTCGCTTTGAACAGAAATCATCTTCTTCTTCACAATTTTTTTCTCTGTAAATCTGCAGAATTCGTTAATAGCGTGTAGCAAGAGGAATTTCTTATGTTTGCGTTTATGGTGGAACTATAAGAGAGAAAAAGAGATTTGATTGTTGGATTGATGACCTTTTTTTTTTGGAATTGAGATCTGGTTGTGCGTGATTCTAATCTTCTTCCATTTTTGTAACAGTTTTTTTTTTTTTTTTTTTTTGAGGAAATTTTTTTTTTTTTTTTTTTTTTTTTTTTTTTTTTTTGAGGAAATTTTTTTTTTTGAGGAAATTTTTGTAACAGTTTTGTTTATGTCATTTTACCTTATTATCCTTATGTTAATTAAATTAATGTTTTAATATAATTATATCCATTAAATCACATGATCCTCCATATATATATTATTTTGATTGTTGGGAATAGTTGATATTAGTCCATCATGTCTCACATGTAGGCTGTAGCTATAATTTCACATGATCCTCAATATATATATATATATATATATTTCTTATGTATAGATTGCCCAAGCAACAACCCAGTAAAATAACCCAGAAACATGGGTTGCAGGTTGCAAATGGGCCGCTCCCATTTTATATTTTTGACCCCCTAAATTATCTACCTATTCCTAATTTCCAACGGTAAAAATTGAAGGATTATGGTTTTTAATTTAGGTGTTGCTCCCATTTGGAACTCAACAGTAACAATGTCGTTGGTTCAAAATGCTCCCATTTAAATTATAAATTTTCTTTAACAATAATACTAAATATAAAACTAAAATAGTATATTAAATATATAAGAGTAAAATAGTATACTAAATAGATAGATGTAAACTTGGTTTGTAAATCTACTAATACCGAAAATTGTATGCTAAGTATACTAAATAGAAAAATGTAAACTTGGTTTTAAATATTTTTGCTAATAAAAGGGTAAAGTGTTGGTTTTCAAAACCTCTGAGTTTTTTTTTTGTTTATAAGCTCGAACCTCCGAAGAAGTTTTAATTTGTAATTATCCCTTGAAATAATATATAAACTAAGTGTTAAAAATGATATACTAAATATATAAGGTACGTAAGCGGTAAGACATCATATATATAAACTTAATACTAGAAAATAGTACTAGGTACCACTAGAATAAAAATAATACAAAGTATAACAAACTAGAATAAAAATTTAGTTTATAAGCCTACTAGCATATTAGAAGTAATTAATAAAAATTATCAAACGTCTTGAGATAATTTCAGAACTAATACCCTAAATTTACTTATTTTTCACTTTTAGTACTCAATGTTCCCAACTCGTCAAAAATGGTCATTCATACTATACTTTTTAATCAACTTAAATTATGTTCATTAGTTGACCATCTTAGACTACCTAATTAACTTGCAATTGTGCGTTTTGGAGGTGACAAACCCTAATTGTCCGATTTCTTCAATCTCGAACCCTAACTTCTTTAATTTCGAGCCCCTAATTGAATCTTACTCGAAGTCCGTTAGGGCTGGCTCTATACAGCTAGGGTCAACCTGTTTAACATCTCTAATTTTGATGATGTTTTCATACATCCATATATAGATATATACATTTGAGTAGGGGTGTTAATTTCGAACCTGACACGTAAAACCGACACGAACCTAACACGAATAATGGATATGGATCCGAGTCGAAATTGGGTCGAACCTGAATAATTCGCCAATTAAATATGTCGAGCTTGGGCTAACCTGCTATGACCCATTTAACCCGTCTAATTTATAAATTTTAAAAAACTAAGTAAATAATTAATTGTAAGAAAACAAAAAAACAAGACATGTCCTTAAAACTTAAATGCTAAAACCTCTTTAATTATGTATGTTGTTATTATTTTGCATGTCTTTTTGTATGTTATCCTCAAAATATTATTAGTATGTTAAGTTATTTACTTATTTATATAATTGTGTTATTTCTTTTGTATGTTTGTGAATTCTGATATTTTTTATTAATTGAATAGTGTGTCATAGTGATTGAATTTTTTTAAAAAAAATTATTCAGTTGAAACTATTTATTGTACATAAAAGTAATTTTATTAGATAGGTTAGGATTACTTGTCAAATAAATTGGTGGGGTTCGGGTTCATGATTTTGACATGAATAATTAAATAAGTCCAGATTAGTTAATTCAGACCGACGAACCAAATTGACACCTCTACATTTGAGTGTGTATAAGTGAGTGTTTGTGTGTGTGAGAAAGAAAGAGAGAGATCATGAGGTCCACCCTCACCAGCACATACAGTTTTATACAAAAATGAAACGTAATCCAAAGTCCAAACCATTTGAAATCCAAGAAGACCACTACATCTCACTACTTCATCTGCTTCACAGGCTGTAAATCCACCATCTTAGCTATAATCTTAAATTGAAACACACAACCTTAAATAGTTCTAGGAAAGCATTTAAAAAAACGAGAGAGATTTTTTAAATTTAAATGTACATTTTTTATTCTGTCTTAAAATAAACGAGAGGTATTTGAGACAATGTTGTTTAAAGAACATTATCTTCTTAACTACCGATAAAAAATATGCATTAATTAACAATTACACACTCAAACATTTTATTGCCCAATTATAGGAAATCTTAATAACCAATCACCTATCTATATAATTAGGCCGGTACAAGAAATCAACCTAGCTCAGATATAGATCGGATGTCAGTGGCGGATTCAAGATTTCGAAAATGAGGTACGGTCAATGATATTAAAAAAAAACATGCACATAAATATAGGTTAATATTTAAAAATCGTACAACCCAAAATTTGCAAAGAAAAATGAAAATATACTGTTACAATAAAAATTAACATGTCTTCGATTTTTGACAGCAATCTACAATATCATCATTGGAAACTTGTAGACACACATCATTCTCAATAAATGTGACCAAAAAATCATTTAATAATTTGCTCAATTGTTTTCCATCGAGTGAAAATTATTAATATACGTATAAAGAAAGAAAGTTGGGCCAAAAAAAAGAGTCTGATGTGGAAATTACCATTATAGCCTCGCCTAGGTCGAGTTGACCATCTTGACCTCGCCTCGCAAAATTACCAAAATACCCTCAGGATCCGCGGCTTTTTATATGGGTCCCGACCCGACCCGGGCATTCGGGTCGGGTCGCCCGCGAACCACACACTGTCGATCGGGCGCCACGTGTACGGTGATCCGCCTCACCCGTGAATGAATCTTATAAATACGACACGAAATTCAAGGTAAAAGGTAACTTGTCATTATTCTAAATTACCTCGCTCTTTAGCTTTCTAAGTACCTCAACTACCCGATTCGACTTAGGCATCGAGAGGGCCTTAGGGCGGAGCCATCCCCTAGCAAATTTAACGTGCGTTCTGCTTCGTACCCTCAAACAAAGTACCTCACCTAGCTTTTTGGGGATCCTCGGCCAGTCGCCGTGGAACACACTTCACCTCGCTTTGTGGGTCCCTAGGTCAGTACATCCGATTTACCTTCCTAAATCGATTGGCGCCCGTCTGTGGGAAACGAGGTCTAGTTAAAGATGGAGGAGACACCGGGAAGCTATTGAAACACCTAAGCATGCGTCCCAAGACACCTCGGGGGTCGTGGAGGACCCTCCCCGGAAACATCACCACCCGCCCGCTTCACTTCGGGACCATCTTTCGTTCGGGAGGAGGAGCGGATGATTCACATGAAGGCTAGTGATCGAGAGAAAATGCTTTGGAAAAATGTTGGAGGATAGGAAAGAAAGGGCGAAGGGTTATGGAGGCCCCTCCTCCCGAGTCCCAGGAAAGGGGGAATGTGGAAAAATGAAACGAAGTCTAGTTGATTTGGAAGAGGTGGCTAGTCAAGTCAGCAAAGGGCCACCAAATGGAGACCAGAGGGAGGTCATGGGCGAACCACCAATAAGCCATGGGACATACACAAACGAGTGAACAAATCGAGCATGTTACTCGACAACCGGATGATTTGAGGCGGAGGGAGCTATAACATCCGCTGCGAGAAAAAGGGGATCTCCATTTTCTCCCGAGATCCTAGTCGAGGTGGTCACGCCCGAACTTCAAGCTTCCCGATCTCCCGAAATATGATGGGAATAGGGACCTCGGAACATCTCACCGCTTTTGACCACGTGATGCAATTGTATGGGCAAATGGATGCCATGAATGCTAGAATATTCATCACAACGCCGACCGGAAAGACGCAGAATGGTTCATGGATTACCTGTGAAACTGTGGTTTCTTACGAACAGCGCTCGAAAGTTCTTATACCAGTCGAAGCCAAAAGCGAGCTCGAAGGTCACCGCATTTGTTCACTATAAAGGCGAGGTGAAAGAGTCGCTCGGGAATTCATAAATCGGTTCAATGATGAAGCATTGGAGGTACAAGATATGCGAATCGACATGATGACTAATATCCTTATCCTTGATTGCAAAAAGGACCATTAGATCGGCCGCCGCGAACCGCCCGTCGATAAGGAGCATTAATGGATGTGACCCGAAAATACATACAAGAGGAAGAGATGAATGCCCTTAAAGACCGGAGTGGTCCCAAGTGGCTCGGGCTCCACGCGAGGGGAGGATCTTAGAGAGAGGCTTCGGTTTAGGGTCGAGAGAGGCCTGACCGAGGTCCGATCAAGATCGCCCCAGGACAACGAGGCACAATAGATATACTTTGTTGAACGCACCCCGAAGTCATGCTCTAATGGCCATAGAGCGAACTGATATGCTAAGGTGGCCAAAAAAGATGAAGACGACCTCGGGTCGAAGAAACATGGATAAATATTGTCGCTTCCATAAGGACCATGGCCATGATACCGAGGACTGCATCTAATTGCGAGATGAAATTGAAAGGCTCATCCAGCAAGGTTACTTACAAAATTTTGTTTTGAAAGAAGAACGAGATGTACCTAACCGAGACCCTAGGCGAAGATCACCGGCTAGCAAGTCGCGAAGTCAGTCGAGAGGTCGCCATGAGGCCGAACATAGGCAAGAACGTCCGAGGGAACATTCTAGGCCTAGGCAAAATCAGGAAGAAGATAACTTGCCTCGTCGAGGAGTTATACATATGATAGCAGGAGGTCCCAGTGGAGGTGACTCACAGAGTGCGAGAAGGAAGCATGCACGCAACCTCACCCATGATTCGAAGAGGAAACTGAAGGTCATGAGCGTCCAGAACTCTAGCCCCATTACGTTTGATGGTCGTGACCTCGCGGGAGTCGAGGCAGGCTAAAACGACCCGATGGTAATCACGATGGATATCGCCAACTTCGTCGTACAAAAAGTCTTAGTGGACAATGGGAGTTCGGCGGATATATTATTTATGCATGTGTTGAGAAAGATGGAGCTAGATGTAACCGCTTTACGTCCGGTTGACACTCCGCTGATGGGGTTTGGAGGAAGCAAAGTGGTTCCCCTAGGAACCATTGATCTCCCCACCTCGCTAGGCGAAAGACAATCATGATCGAGTACTTGGTAGTAGACGCTCCGTTTGCTTATAATGTGATCATGGGGCGACCCAGACTGAATCAATTTCAAGATGTGGTGTCCACTTACCACTTGAAGATGAAGTTCCCTACAGCAGGAGAGATAGGCGAAGTGCGAGGTGATCAGAAGACGGCTAGAGAGTGCTATAACGTTTCCCTAAAAAAGAAGAAGGAAGGGAGAGAAGTGAGAACTATAAAGCAAATAACTCGCGAAGAGGAAGCTGGGCTGAGCAAAAAAGAGAAGGAGGTTAAAAAAGCTAGGACAATGGCGGAATATAGGGTTGAGCCAACGGAGCAGTACAAAGTGATTGAGCTCGAGCCAGGCGACCGGATAAGTTCACTAAGATAGGGTCACAAATGGACTCGAAGCTAGAAGTGTTGATGATTCAATTTCTTAGGGAGAATGTGGACATTTTTGCTTGGAAACCCTCTGATTTCCAAGGCATAGACCCCAAGGTGATGGTTCACCGACTGAATGTGGACCCTTCAAATGAGGCCAAAAGCGAAAAAAGCTTTGGAAGCGAAAGAAACAAAATTATAGAAAACGAGGTGAACAAATTATTGGAAGCGGGATATGTCGTGGAAATTCAGTTCACTGAGTGGTTATCAAATGTGGTTGTAGTACCCAAGGCTAATAGCAAATGGAGGATGTGCACGGACTTCACAGATCTAAATAAGGCATGCCCCAAGGATCCCTACCCCTACCTCGCATCGACCTCTTGGTGGACTCCACGGCAGGATGTGCCTTGCTTAGCATGATGGATGCTTACCAAGGATATCACCAAATTTTTATGGCGGAGGAAGACAGAGATAAGACCTCATTTGTGACGGAGAACGGAGTTTATTGTTATATGGTAATGCCGTTTGGGCTAAAGAACGCGGGAGCTACTTATCAGAGGTTAGCCAATCTCATGTTTAGAGAGAAAATTGGCAAATCAATGGAAGTGTATGTTGATGATATGTTGGTAAAAAGTGTGGTGGAAGAGGATCACCTCGAGCATTTGAGGGAGGCTTTCAAAATAATGCGAGCCTATGGTATGAAATTGAATCCGGCGAAGTGCACCTTTGGAGTGCGAGGTGGAAAATTTTTGGGCTTCATGGTGCATGAGAGGGGGATCGAAGCGAACCCGGAGAAGATAAAAGCTATAATGGAAATGGGGTCACCTAGAACGGTCAATGAAGTACAAAGACTCACGGGAAAATCGCCTCGTTGAATGCATTCATTTCGAGGTCGGGTTGATCGAAACCTTCCTTTTTCAACACGTTGAGAAACATGAAGAATTTCCAATGGACGGAGGAATGTGAGAAGGCGTTTGAAGATCTGAAAGGGTACCTTATGTCTCCACCTTTACTGTCCAAACCTATAAAAGGAGAGGCTCTATTTTTATACCTGGCCGTTTCGAAGCGAGCCGTGAGCTCGGTTTTGGTGCGAGATGAAGAGGAGTTCATCGCCCGATTTACTACGTGAGCAAGTTATTACAGGGAGTCAAGAGAGGTACCTAAGGATCGAAAAGTCGGCTCTAGCCTTGGTATTATCAACCCAGGAAGTTGCGACCTTACTTCCAATCTCATCGATTATTGTCCTCACAAATCAACCACCGAGACAAGTGTTAGAGAAACCGAGTCACAGTCGCCTAGTGAAATGGTCTCGTGGAATTGGGGAATTTGATATTAAATATCAAAGTAAAACGGCGTGAAGGCTCAAGTTAAGGCCGACTTCGTTGACGAAGCAAGTGGGTCGAGAAATGAGGTTCAAAAAGAGGAAGTGACATGGCTCTTGCATGTGGATGGGTCGCGGTGGCTACTTTGGAGGCGGCCGGGATTTTGTTGCAAAAGCCTAACTCGTTCGAGGTGGAAGTGGCACTTCGCCTCGAATTGAGGTGACAAACAACGAGGCTAAGTCGAAGCTCTGTTGGCGGGATTAAAAATGGCACAAAAGTGCAATGTGAAGAAGTTGATCGCTTACACTGACTCCCAGTTGGTGGCAATGCAAGTTGAAGGTTCGTTTGAAGCCAAGGATCGATCCATGGCTAACTATTTGGAGAAAGCAAAGCGGTTGATGGAAAAGTTCGATTTTTTCACTACAAAGAGATCCCAAGAAATGAAAATGAGCGAGCCGATGCTCGCTCGCTTTGCAAGTCGATGAAGTGGAAATAGTTCGAGGAAGGTGATCGTGTTGGTGGCGACGCAGCGAGACTCGCTTGTGGAGGAAGGTCCCGTTGAGCAGTATCCAAGCGAGGCGCTGGTTTGTGCAATTGACACCCAAGTCGATTGGAGGGAAGACTTGAAAATTTCCTAGAAAAGGGAGCTTTACCGTTGGACCCGATAAAAGCTAGAAGGGTCCAAGTTAGAGCATCCCGGTTCCTAATGATGGATAATGAGATGTATAAAAGATCGGTAGGAGGACCACTGCTAAAGTGCCTCGGACCGGAGAGGGCGATGTATATAATGAGGGAGATTCATGAGGGCAACTGTGGTAACCACTCAGGAGGTAAGGCACTCGCCCAGAAGGTGATCCGGCAAGGTTATTTTTGGCCGACTTTAGCCAAGGATGCAATGGAGTTTGTTAGAAAATGTGCGAAGTGCCAGTTCCACGCAAACCTAACACATCAGCCAGCGACCCAGTTGGAAACGATTCCCATTGATTGTCCTTTTGATCAATGGGGAATAAATATTTTGGGTCCATTTCCAGTGGCTAGGCGCGAAGAAATTCATCATTGTGGCGGTGAGTACTTTTCTAAGTGGATCGAGGCCGGGCGGTGGCTAAGATAACGGAAACCGAAGTCATGAATTTCCTGTGGAAAAATATTGCATGTAGGTATGGGGCTCCCGTAATCTTAATATCGATAATGGCACTCAATTTCAAGGAAAGAAGGCTAGGGAGTGGTGTGAAGAATATAAAGTGAAGCAAAATTTTACAATGTGGGGAACCCTCAAGCAAATGGGCGGACCGAGGTCGCAAATAGAATTATTCTGCAACACTTAAAAACGAGGCTAGAGGAAGCGAAGTCGTATTGGGTGGACGAGCGCTGAGTCCTTTGGGCATATCGAACGACCCCACGGACTTGACGGGAGACGCCTTTCGCTTTAGTGTCTGGATCGGAAGCGATCGTGCAGTGAAATTGGAGAAACTTCGCTCGGGGTCGCTTCTAAGATGCGAGCCCAAGAGCAATAGGGAAGCTAGAAAGCTCGAGCTCGAGCTCATTGAAGAAAAGTGAGACAAAGCGTTTATTCGGATCCAAGCAAAATAAGGGAAGGATGAAAAATACATACAACAAAAGGGTTCATGAGCGAAGCTTTCAAGTAGGGGATCTAGTGCTCAAAAAAGTGGAAGTGTCCAAACATGTGGGGAAGGCTGGAGGAAAATCGGGAAGGACCTTTTAAGGTAATTGAAGTCTTGAAGAGGGGAACATACAGACTAGAAAACATGCAAGGAAAGGAGCTCCCAAGGCCTTGGAACATTCATAACTTAAGGAGGTTCTATACTTGATGTTGCATAACTAATCTACTTTATGTACTTAGCTTAATTTTGGAAGAATTGAAGGTTTATGTTAAAAACTATCATCAATGAAAGAAGATGGAATTTAACCTGCAATGTTTACCTTTTTGCACAAATCTGCTTAGTGTTTTAGGGTCGCAAGCGAACCACTAAAGATAAGCCCCCTAAAAAGCTAGGAGGCCCAAGACGATCCCACGAAGGATCTAGGCCATAAGCTCCCTTTTAGGCTGGCAAAGCCCACAATGGTCCCAACAAAGGGACCTAGGCTCGCAAGTTAAGCCCCCTAAAAGGCTAGCAGGCCCAAGACGATCCCACGAAGGATCTAGGCCATAAGCTCCCTTTTAGGGGCAAAGCCCACAATGGTCCCAACAAAGGGACCTGGGCTCGCAAGTTAAGCCCCCTAAAAGGCTAGCAGCCCAAGACGATCCCACGAAGGATCTAGGCCATAAGCTCCCGTTTAGGTTGGCAAAGCCCACAATGGTCCCAACAAAGGGACTGGGCTCGCAAGTTAAGCCCCCTAAAAGGCTAGCAGCCCAAGACGATCCCACGAAGGATCTAGGCCATAAGCTCCCTTTTAGCCGGGTAAAAGCCCACAATGGTCCCAACAAAGGGACCTAGGCTCGCAAGTTAAGCCCCCTAAAAGGCTAGCAGGCCCAAGACGATCCTACGAAGGATCTAGGCCATAAGCTCCCTTTTAGGCTGGCAAAGCCCACAATGGTCCCAACAAAGGGACTTAGGCTCGCCCAGAGACCTAGCCTCGTGAGTAAGCCTAGGACCCAAGGGATGCTAAAAAAAAAAAAAAGGTGGAGCGAAGTAAAGTGTATACAACATATAAAAACGAAGTGCAGTACATCGAAATGACACACAAGTGAGGTAATGTAAAAGCCATATCCCAAAAGCGAAGTAAGCTCAAAAGTACATTAAGTAGGTGATGAAATCGTCAATGAAAATACATCTAAGTTAAATACTTCGTCAATTATTTACATGAATGATCCCTACGATGCTAAAAGAGGCTTCACGAGCTCGGTGAACTCATCAACTTCCTCCACCTCGTCGATGACTTCCACATCACGCGAGCTGCTAACTTCGCCTTCGCCTTCAGCGATGTCTGCCTTTGGCTCGTCCTTCTCAAAGGGGTCAAGCTTTTCGGGGTCGAAATCGGCCTTGAAAGCCCCCTTCTTAATTCCCTGTTCACGGCATCGTTCGAAGCCGTCGAAAAGGTACACCACGGCTCGTTCGGCTACGAGCTTTTCGCAGGAGGAGGACTGAAGAAAAGATTGGACTCCAGCGAGGCGAGACGAGGCTAGCGAAGCCTTATGCTCTTCAGAGGAGAGGTATTCCTCGAGACCTTGTTTTCGACCTCTCTCAAAAGAATCTGCCACCTCCTTGGCGTGGTGCACCTCGCGCGTTTTGAGCTCGCTTTGAGACGAAGCAAGATGGGCTTTCAAATCGGCTACTTCCTTGAGGAGTTCGACTCGAGCCTCCTCGACGGCTTTTGCCTTATCCGCCTCGGCAGTTCGGAGCCTCACGTGGACCTCGCTCAGCTGATTGATGTACACCTCGTTCTGATGCTTCCAATCGGCACCGCGAAGCGCCATTTGGTGCAACAGGGCAGAGAGCTACAAAAGAAAAAAAAGCGAAGTAAAGGGCAGCGAACCGAAGTAAAAAACCGAAGCAAAAGTGTTGCATAATGTAAAAGAAACCACATACCGACATGATACCATGGGTCGCAAGCTCTTCGATGCGAGTAAATTCAGTGGTCATCAAGGCGAACTGATCGGCGGGAAGGTAGTGCAGTTGTACAATTCAAAGGAGTCATCCCCAGGGTTCGTTTCGAGGACCGAGCTCCGCGAGCTGATATTCCAGTTGGGAACAGTACGAGGCATGGAGAGCTCGCGAGCTCGAGGCATAAGCTCGGGAGCCTTCTCGCGAGCCGCAAGTTGTTGGGCCTGAAGATGAGACTCGCTTCGATTCAACCACATCATCATTCGATCCACGGTCGGAAGGTTTGCATCGGTGGGCTCGCTTGTGTCGTGAACCCGTATCCCAAGGGAGACATCCATTGAATCAGGCGAGCTCTTAGCCTTGCGAGTCTTAGTCTTTTTCTGGGCAGAGCCTTCGACCACAGCTTTCCCTTTCTCTTCCTTCGACTTGCTACCCGAGGCCTTGCCAGCTTTCTTCAAAGGCACATCGGGGGCATGGTCGATGGCTATAGTCACAATGGGGGCCGAAGCTACGGCCACACCTAGCGGTAAATCCGACGCAACAGCGTCTTGGCGAGCTTGCTTGCGAGCCAGTAGGGCCTCTTTGTTGTTGGCGAGGGCCTTGTCAAGTACGGAAGCTCGGATCGCCATATCTGCACAAATAAACAAAAGGCATCAATATAAGCATGATAGGCGAACTGGAAAAAATAAAGAGGAATAGATTACCAAGTGTTAGAGTTTCATGGCGAGGAGCGGGGCTAAGGCCGACGAGGGATAGAACCTCTTCGGTAATGAGGTCGCAAGCCTCATACCAATTTTGGGTTAACAAAGAAATGAAGTTGGCACCCCAAGAAACAGAGAGGTAGGCCTCGGCGAGGTCGGCTCAACTTCCACCGAAGGAGGTCCCAAGGATTTTCAACAGGAGCTCGAATGAATATGAATCTATCTTTCCAAGGCCACACCGAGGAAGGAACCCGGTGTAAAAATTTTCGGTTGGTGCGAGGCGAGATATAAAAGAATCCGGAGTTAGTGGTGGTGGTAGAAGAATTGATGGCATATAGTTCGCAAAAATGAGAAAGCGAGTCGGCCTCGCCAAAATGTTTCATTAAAATGATAAAACCTACAATGTGACGGTAAGAATTTGGGATGAGCTGGGCGGGACAAACATCGAGCCCTCTCAAAATGTCAGCAACGGGGTGAGCCAAAGGGAATCTAAGGCCCGCCTCGAGGCTAGCGAGGTGGAAGGCTAAACAGCGAGGTGGAGGCTTGTCTATTCTATCACTAGCAGTAGGAATTATAATTTGGTACGAAGCGGGGATGAAAAAGTTTTTCCTAATGGTGCCTACATCGTGAACGGAGACCCGGGACCTAAGTAAAGCCCAGGGGGCGACGTGTTCCAGGTCGTCCGAGGGGGTGGCCTCGCGGGATGCCCTATCTTGAGGAGGGGGAATATGGGTCGCCCCGCTAGTAGAAGTAGAAGAGCTCGAAGACGAGCTGGAGTCAGACGACCCCGAGTTCAAGGATGAACCAGAGTTCGACCGCGAGCTAGGAGGCCGTGTAGATGGAGGAGAGGTCGCCATAAGAGAATAAGAAAATTTAGAGTAGAGAGAGAGAACTTACCTCTAAGTCAAGTGAAGTGGAGGTGCACAAAGTCAAGATCCTAGGTCGCGGGCGAGCTGAGCAGCGAGGTGATCCGGGATAAGAAATGTAAAAAGTGAAGGTTGAAAAACCATCTTATATATATAGGAAGAAGGGCGGGAAAATCAACGGTCTCGATCAAAAGGCTATTCGAATTCAACGGCTTGGATTGAAGGATCTTTTCGAATTCAACGGCTTGGGCTCCTCGTCGCTTCGCATGCGGGGACCTGAATCGAGTCACTTGACAATAAATTACTAAAGAATCGGGGAGTAAATGATGTGGAAATTACCATTATAGCCTCGCCTAGGTCGAGTTGACCATCTTGACCTCGCCTCGCGAAATTACCAAAATACCCTTAGGATCCGCGGCTTTTTATATGGGTCCCGACCCGGGCATTCGGATCGGGTCGCCCGCGAACCACACACCGTCGATCGGGCGCCACGTGTCGGTGATCCGCCTCACCTGGTGAACAAGATCTATAAATACGACCACGAAATTCAAGGTAAAAAGTTACTTGTCATTATTCTAAATTACCTCGCTCTTTAGCTTTCTAAGTACCTCAACTACCTCGATTCGACTTAGGCATCGGAGGGCCTTAGCTGGGAGCCATCCCTGGCTAAATTTAACGTGCGTTACTTTCAGTACCCTCGAACAAAGTACCTCACCTAGCTTTTTGGGGATCCTTGGCAGGTCGCTTCGTGGAACACACTTCACCTCGCGTTGTGGGTCCCTAGGTCAGGTACATCTGATTTACCTTCCTAAATCAGAGTCCATGTTGAGAAATATTGTAGTTTTTTGTTTTTTTCACTTTTAAATGGTCGTTTAAAAATAATTTTATGTAAAAAAGGGGTACAGATGTAATATTTATTCATTTATTTTACTAATATTACTTTTAGATTTTGTCAAATTGGGGGTACAACTGGGGTGACAAATGTACCCCCATGTTCCATACCAAATTTGCTACTGCCGGATGTGATCATCTATTAGAAAAAATCGTTTCATCTCCTATTCCAGATGGTTGTCACATGTATAAAAATTTCCATATTGATTTTTAAGCAGAAACCAAGCTTAAATTGAGGATTTTTAATATAGTAATTTTTATACACTTAGACAAATATATTTCCAGTCAAATTAATTGGGGACGAAACACCTTTTTATAACAAAATATCTCATTTGTATATAGACAAAAGAAAGGCTCGATCACTTTCTATTTTCCTTTAGCCGATTAAGACCTTGTGAAGTATAATAATAAGGAAAGGGCCTTGTAGTTTTTTTTTTACTTAAATATTAAACTACGTACGATCATAACATTTTGATGATGTGTTCATACATCCATACGTAGATACATTTGAGTGTGTATAAGTGTTTGTGTGTGTGCGTGAGAGAGAGAGAGAGAGAGAGAGAGATATTAGGTCCACCCTCACCAAATATTAGCCTTTACCAAAACGAAACCCTAATCCAAACCCTTTGAATTCCAAGAAGACAACTCTGAAAAAAAAAAAAAACCTTGACAGAAAGCACATCCGCCATCTTAGTTAAAAATCTCAGCCAAATAAAAGGCCGCCGTCAAGAAATCTGTAAAGTGGAAAAAAGATGGTAGATTTAGCTTGGAAAATTTAGTGGGTGACACCCAAAAACTCCGGATAAGATTTTCTATTCCAAAACCGTGTTTCATCTCATATTCCAACCGTGTGGATGATTGACACGTGTATTACACTTACCATTTTAATTTTCAAGCATAAATCAAGCAGAAATTGTGGGGTTCTAATATGGTAAGTGTAATACACGTGTCAATCATCCACACGGTTGGAATATGAGATAAAACACGGTTTTGGAATAGAAGATCCCATCCGCAAAAACTCCACCTTCTTTTTCCTCTTTAAGTACCTTAATCTATATATATATAAAAGCTGAATAGTGCTATTTTAGGAAAGTTCCCGCCAAAATACAACTGTCAAATATAGCAAGTATTGCTCATTAATTGGCCAGGCGACTTTGCCTTGAAAATAAACAGTTCTGCTATTTTTTTTATTTTATTTTAAACAATTCTGCTATTTTTTTATTTTATTTTAAATTACTGAAGAGACTCTTCGTATTTCGGATACAGTTTAATTTAAATAAATTCAACTGTTTGCTTAATGGGAAATGATTACAGTCAAATATATATTTATTGGGCATCTGAAAATATAATTAATATCTGTTTACTGACTGACTACAGACAATAATTAATAAAAAGCAATTGAATATTTAATGTGTTAATTGCTAGCTATTTGCAGTCCCATTGGGCATCTGAAAAATGGCCTCGAAATTTGACGTCTAAGATCAATATAAATATGTCCACCTCCTTATCCAAAGTCCTACTATAGTTTGGCGATAAAAAAAAAACTCAACACTTTTTATAAACTTAAATATAGAAACATTATTCAGCTTAATTAAGAACATCAATCCAACAAAACTTCAGATGGCGTGCTAATAGTGTTCCTGCAAATGGAAACAACTCAAATATTCAGTTTAGAATGCATCTCATAACATAGAGGTATGAACACTTTTTTTCCTTATACTACATAATGAATTTTTGTTTTACGACTTTAAGGCCCTTATTTCTTTTAATTAGAGATCAAGAATTCATGCTATCATCAAGCGCCATCAGAATCAATTGGCAGATGATAAATGAATGTTCAGTAAACACAGATTCAATATGAGATCATCAAATCTACTATCATCTCCAATACAAGATGAATCTCAGTTCATCTAAAGGTACGCTTTTCTTAACTAATTATTGACTTATTGGGCATGTTAGATAGCATTACGTAACTGAGTAGCAGAGTCTTTCTAATTCTATTAGCTTAGTTTCTCCTTATTAGCTAAAACTGTTAATAAAAAACAAAAATAATTAATGATAAGAAAAATATTGTCTATGCTATATCTAATCAATAACATAAGAAGTAAGAAAAAAAACTACTCTCTCATTGGTCCAGAAGACTATAATTCGTGTCAGTACTCATCCTCTTATATTTAGCAGAAAATAGAAAATATGAAAACTATTAAAATGTATGAAATTGAAGAAAGTTATGTCTTCAGTTTACTGCAAATTATTCATTATATTTGTTGGCACATATATATATATATATATATATATATAGTAGATTTATTGTTGCCCCGCTAATACGAAGATCACAAAATCTATGGTCATCTAAAACAAGCTTAAGATCAATTGTGGTTCATCAAATGGTAAGTTTATTTATTTATTTTTTAAGTTTTATTTTGTAAAGCAGTTAAAAATCCTCATACCTGATTTTCAAATTGTGTAAAATTCCAATAGCTTAGTCTCCTGTTGTCTTTATCTGTTAATATAAAAAATCTATCAAGACAATGTGATGATAGTAAAAAGTATAATGATTTTTTGAGGCCTCACTAATATGAAGATCACAAAATATGTTGTCATCTAAAAAAAGAAAGCCATTGGTTCTTTTATTTATTTTATATTTTATTTTTTAAAGTAGTAAAAATGCATATAACTAATTTTCATATTATGTGAAATACTAATAGCTTAGTCTCCCATTGTCTTTATTTGTTTAGTGAAAAAAATTATTCAGGAGCACGGTAAAAAGTGTCTGTACACTATGATGAAAATGCATAGTTCAAGAAATAAGTGCGGACATAAATGAAAATGGCTTCCAAGCCAGTAAGTAGAAATATATATTCCTCAAACATAGTATAACAAGATACAAAGCATAGAGACAATCAAGATGATGTAAAACTAATGGCAAGATACATTTAAAAAAAAAAAAAAGAGAAGATGCAAACTTACAGGCTCAAAATCCTCAAATGTTTAGGCTCTGAGACCTGAGTCCATTCTTGCACACAAATTGCTATATATGAACTTTATGACATGTTGCATGTGATCTTTGAATATCTGCAATTTTTAGCACAAAATGACTGGCCCATAACAAAAAGAACATTTTTTTTAAAATTTAAAACCAAATTAATTTTATTCTGTATTCAAATTTATTTTTGATGTATATATGTCTTTGTTTGACTTTTAGAATGCAAACCAAGTGAAAATCATATATTAATATGTAGTAATATGAAATAGAAGAGAACTTTGTGATGCACTTACCAAATGTATGAGAAAAAAAAAACCAAATTATCATTACCATGTTTATGTCAAAATAAAATTCAGACTAAATCTCCGACATAAGTGTAAATGGCAAATACAAAAGCAGACCTAAGGTTACTTGCTCTTATACGGAAATCATAGTGTAGACCATATCTGAAATATATTTGTTTCTAAAATCCAAACATGCATATTGGTAATGGTAATGCATTCTATGCAAGCGAACTTTGTTGATCTTTATACGAGTCAATCTTTTCTGTAGGGAGATAAATATTTTTTATTTTGCGATGCATGGGTTTAGGACAAAAATTTGTACCACTAGGATTCAACAAATTTCCAATCTTATCAACCTAAATTCTGTAAATTTACAGCAACATCAGTTTGTAATGCTAGAAAACAAAAGCCTTATGCAGCCTATATATGCCAATAACGTTTAGGACAAAAACAAAAAGTTAAAATTGGGCAATTGGCAATAATAGAACAAGCATATATCATAGCTCAGGTTTTTATTTAGCAAAAAAACATAGATCTAAAAAGGCTCTTTTCCATATTTATATCAGAAAATTGATTCTGATCAAAATGCAAACAAAAGGTTAAATGACATCTCAGTAGAATCTTAAGGTTAAACAAAAGGTTAAATGACGTCTTACTACTGTTTTTCGAAATTAATATAAAAAAATTGGAAAAAAACTGAAAGCAGTAAGACGTTCTTAAAATATTCATATCTCATAAAAATATATATAGATCTGAATATTTTTATTTGTATTTCCTGATAATCTAAGTTATTAAACAAAGAACAATTGTAATATATCCCTTTTCATGATATTTAATCGGTAAAATTTATAGATCTACACATCTGGAGATTTTTTTTATTTTTCCTCCAGATCAGAATAATAAAATGAAAATTAATCATGAAAAATTTCGAAAATCATAAAATAAAACCTGAAAACAGCTTCGTGTACCTCCATCTGAACGATTTTCTGTATTCCTTTTCGAATCCAAACAAAAAATCCAAATTAAAATAAAAAATCAATACAATGAGCTCGGTCATTTTATGGGGAGGGGTTTTGGGTATATATATTTTCTAAATGTAAAGAATGTAAGAAGTGATAAATATCTGATAATATTTTGTTGAAGAAAAAACATCATTTAGAGATATTTGATTGAGAAAATGAGAGATGAAAAACAATATTGTAGGCTTCTTTGGAAACCAATGGATAGGGTAAATAAGATGAAGAAGATTTTGTTTGTTGAAATGTATGTAATTTGTCTTTTGGGTTTAGGTTAATGGGCTCATGTATTATGCAAAAGAGAGAAATGGCAATCCATACGGCACAAATCGGAATGGATTAATTTGACTGGGCTAGGTTCTATTGCATAACAAATGTTAATCCAGTCCCATCAAATGGGATGGGTTATTTTGCACAAGATGCAATTGAACTATTTTTTTTTAGATTTTTTGTGTATTTTTCAGTTAATGCTTTTTTTTTTGGTTAATTTTTTGTATTGAAATAAGCTGTAATTTGTGCTACTTTTCTTTGTCACATAATGAATTGAATTCGTAATATCGTGTTAATTAATGGCGGGAATCTCGAATAGGATAATTTTTTTTAATTGCTAAGCAAATTGAGGAAGAATCAAATTAATTTTTTATTGCGAACTTTTTTTTAGTTTTGTTTTTTTTGTGGCCCTGTAAGGATTTGGACTTTAATTTGTTGTTTTTGTTGATTTTGTATATATAAAAAATATTTAAAAAATTATTTATTTCAATGTTCACATTTTTTTTTTGCAAAAAATATTGAATTTCAACAGTGTATAATGACAATTGGCAGTTATATGAAAAAAGAAAGGTTATTTGGCTTTACAATTAAATAATCTATTGAATTTAATTAATTAAAATAATTAATTTATAAAAATATATTTACTCAATATGTATAATCTGTGCATCGCACGGGTGGACTACTAGTTCATTAAACAACCCCATATAAAGAAAGCCAACAAATTTAGCAAAAGAAAGAGAGAACTCCAAAGTCCACTAATCAATCTTTTTGAATCATTAATTAACCCCTTTATACTCCAGCGCATACTAGTAGACAAAAATTTATGTAAGACAGTAGTATGATACGCCAGATAATGTATTTAGTGTAATAGATACTTTTAGTATAATGAGTGATACTTACACCAAACGTATCATTTTTTACACTAAAAGTGTAATTGGTTGTACTGTGGGACCATTTTACAAGAAACCTGCTCCAACTAGTAAAGGACATGGGTGATGTGATGTCCGTTTTATTGGCATCCGCAGTATTAATGTTCGAATTCACTTGATAACATAATGAAAGATAATTTATTAGGTGGTGACTCAATCTAAATCAGCTCACAATCCTGACTCGTTAATTCATATCCCTCGATTTACTTCCTCCACGAAACTCTAGGAGCAGGGCAGTGGAACTATCAGATAGGGTTCATCTTCTTTTTTTTTTTTTTTTTAATTAACCCCTTTGTCCTTCTCCTTTAGCTTTCTTTTTCCTAATTTTCTTCACTTCAAAATTTACTCACTAGCTCAAACAAAAACCAAAAAAAAAAAAAAAAAATTCAAGAAAAAAAAATGGATAATCATTCACTCTCACCACCATGATTTCAATATACAAAACCAATTCCACCACCAAACCCAAAACTCCGAAGACGAGCAAAGCGAAACCACCGGCCGCCACAAACGCAACCGCGGCGACGACGACGACTCCGCCGCCGCCACGTGGAGCGGAGAATATTCCGGCAACAACAGGAGGCCGCGCGGCCGCCCCGCCGGATCCAAGAACAAACCCAAACCCCCAATCATCATCACCCGCGACAGCGCCAACGCCCTCAGGACCCACGTCGTCGAGATCTCCGACGGCGGCGACGTCATGGACAGCGTGGCGGGCTTCGCCCGGAGCCGCCAGAGAGGCGTCTGCGTCATGAGCGCCACCGGCCACGTGGCGAACGTCACCCTGAGACAACCCGCCTCGCCGGCCGGGGCGGTCGTGGCGTTACACGGCCGGTTCGAGATCCTGTCACTGTCGGGGTCTTTCCTCCCGCCGCCGGCCGTGGCGGCGGCGACGGGGCTGACGGTGTATTTGGCCGGCGGGCAGGGGCAGGTGGTGGGGGGCGGGGTGGTGGGGCAGCTGATTGCGGCGGGGCCGGTCATGATAATGGCGGCGTCGTTTAGCAATGCGGCGTACGAAAGATTGCCGTTGGAGAAAGAGGAGATTAATGGGATTCAACCTCCGCCGCCTGGCGCCGCGTCGGGCGACGGCGGCGGCGGGATTTTGGGGGATCCTTGTTTGTTTCAAGGGATGGCGCCTAATTTAATTAACTCAATTCAGATGCCGAATGACGAGTTTTGGGCCACCGGTAGGCTGCCGTTTTAGCTTGCATTTTTTGATTTCAGATTCATGCAAGGGTAACTATTCTTCTTCTTGTTTTTTTTTTTTTGTTTTTTTTTTGTGCTTTGTTTCATTAAGTTCAGATTATCAAGAATCAACTTTTTTACTATACTTTATATGAACGTGTGATTGTTGCTGATCATTGCTAGGGATGTAAAGATCGAGTCGAGTCGAATATATATAGGCAATAGCAATGTTCAAAGTTGTTTGAATTTTAATCTAGCTTCAAAATTATAGTTTGAACTTGGCTTGATTATTAATCTAACGAGCTTTAGTCGAGCCGAACACGAGCTCGAGTAGCTTGATAATTTTACAAATATTTTATTATTTTTTTTACTAATAGAGTTGAGTTCGAGCCGAATTTTACATCATGTCAAATGAAAAAATGTGTTCAAACTTGGTTCATTAATGTTAATGAACCGAGCTTAAACGAATTTTTATCGATCGGTCGATCTCAAATCGAGTATCGAGTAACTTGATTCATTTTTCAATCCTACTCGTTGCATTGATTTTGCTGTGATCATTTTGTTCCATTTAGGGTTTTGTTTTTGTTCGCGGGATCGGTTTGGTGATGAACTGATGATTATAGTGAGTGTATTTATTGTTTGTAGAATTTTGTAAAATTTAAGGCCTTGTATGGTTATGTTTCCATGAACCATTTCCAGTTTCTAGTATTGGAAATAGAATTTTGAGAATTTATTGGTTTTCGTGTGAAAACCGGAATTATGTTTGGATGAGAGAATGAAAATGAGTTTTATATAGGTTTGAAAATGAGATTATATTTGGTTGAGTAGTTTTGAAATAATATTTTATGTATATAATAATTTGAAAAGTTGATAGTGGTTGAATTTTTTAATTGTATATATAATATTATATTTGGAAGATTGTAGGTTGATGGGTCCCATTAAATATATATAATTAAAAAATAGTAATATTTTAAGTAAATAGAGTTGATAATGGAGGGCCCCACATGTATAATTGGATGAAAATGTGAGGAAGTGATTGATGAGTGATATAGGGTATAGTATAGGGTTGGAAATTGAAAATATAGGTTTGAGATATTGTTTTATGTAAAAATTGGAAAATAAAAATGATGATTTCCATTGGAAAATATAGAAACAAACATGATTTCATTTCTATGAATAGTTGGAAATTAGAAATTGGCCCTTGGAAACATAAACAAACAAGGCCTTAGTTTCTTGGTGAGCTTTTAAGCTCTTTGTGAAAACAGCTTATATGTGGAAAACTTCTTAAAATCTACTAAAATGGAAATTGTTAAGTACTCTAATTTTCATTAATAAAGGATTAACCTCATTTAAGGGCCCCCATAACGCCTTGCCCTGAGCCGTGGAGGGCGTGAAGCACGGGTTATGCCTCAACTAGTCGGTCCTTGAAATCCTTGGGTCGCCAAGACGAGTCACCACACAAGAAGTTCTCCTCCACCTTGTAAATCGTTACCAGAGGGATTCGAACAACCACACTGTGGGTGCCAGCAAACAGACATTTATTTGAATTTTATTTATGTATTAAATTTGCTCAAATGGAAAGGTTAAGTACCTTAAAGGCCTTCATTACTTTTGGATCATTTATCTGAATTTTATTTATGTATTTTACATCATAAAAGAAAATCAAAATTATAGTAATTAATTATATATTTTATACACTTGATGTTCATGAATAATCAATACAAGATTATTAAACATCATGTTGAAATAGACGGTTCATGCAAATTATAATTTAGGAGATACTATATTGATTAATATGTAAAAAAGGGTAAAGGCTAGGTTATATATTCTTGATCATTATGCATGTTTTGGAACCCAAATTTTAGGAGAAAAATTTACTTTTGGTCCCATCAGACTTACCTTCTGATTATTTTAGTCCTATTAGACTCACTTTTAGTCCCAAATCGACATTTTTCACCAAAAATAGTCCCATAGGACTCGGAAACTAAAAATCCGTTAAAAATTTAACGGAAACCGTTAGTGATGACAAAAATGGTCCCATAGGATATCAAAGTTAAATTTTTAACGACAAAAATGGTCCCATAGGACACCAGAGTTAAATTTTTTTAAAAAATGGTTTCATTATTCTTTTTTTTGGTTAAATTTAATATTATTGATGATAAAAATTATTTTAAATTTTATATTTGAGCTATTTATTTATATTAATATTGTGAATGTCCAACTTGAAAACTAAAAAATCTCTGTCCTTCAAATATTTTTCTAAAACATATCTTTTTCTAATGCGTTTTATTTCACTAAAACAAATTCTCTTACTTAAAATATTTAGAAAAATAAATAATTTTCCTATATTTTTTTAGTTTAAATCACTTCTTGATTTTGAAAATATAAATAATTACAAAAATCACATTTACGTATTGGAAAATATATGTAATTCAACTATCAATAAAATAAAAAAGTTTACGATATTAAATAATTTCATAATTTTTAAAAATAGGAATTTCTTTTAAAAAAATTTAAAAAATATTATTAAAAATATTTTAGTAATGTTAACCTAGCTCATATTTTTTTTCATTTCCAAATATTATATTTTTATTTTTTATTAAATCAAACTTTACATTTCCTCAAAGAAAAAAACAAAATTAACTTTACATATACACATACATGCATTGGGTTATATGAGACCAGTATCCTAGAGCAAGAACATAGGGGCCCAAAAAAACATTTATATATATATATATACATATATATATAATTTTCAAAAAATAATTAATATCTACTTTTTTAAAAGTTAATTTTCAAAAAATTTAAATTTTATAATTTGAGTTATAAATTTTATTATTTATTTTACTTTGTTAATTTTCTAATTAAAATAAATGATACATGTATTTCATCTTTTTTTTTTTTGTATTACACATTCATGAAAAAAAATTAATAACATCTATTTTTAAAAATTATTTTCCAGAAAATTTATTTTATATAAGTTGAATTATAAATTTTATCATTTATTTTACTTTGTTAATTATCTAATTAAAATAAATGATACATGTATTTCATCTTTTTTTGTATTACATATTCACGAAAGAAAATTAATTAACATCTATATTTAAAATTGTTTCCAAAAAAATTATATTATATAAGTTGAATTATAAATTTTATCATTTAATTTACTTGTTAGTTTTTTAATTATAATACAAAAAAATAGTGACTTTAATGACAATCTATTTTTTAAAATAGATATTAGTTATATTTAGATTTTAGAGAAAAATTCACTTTTGGTCCCATTAGACTCAGCATCTGATGATTTTAGTCTCATTGTTCTCACTTTTAGTCCCAAATCGCAGGTTTAAATTTCAATTTGACCGGCTTAACCGTTAATTTTTTAACGGTGGGACCATTAGTAGGACAAGAAAAATTTTATGGGGCTATTTTCAAGACATGAGACTAAAATCATCAGGGGATAAATCTAATGAGACCAAAAGTGAATTTTTCTCCGAATTTTAGTGTTCTCTATTTAAATTCTGGCCTGTTATTTGTCATAGTAATCAGTGATCACATTACTGAAACCCCTGACTAACATGCATATATAGCACAAGGGCTTGATTAAAGCCATTGAAGGTTTCAAAAAAAAGGTTTTCGAGATGCAAAGAGAGGTATGGGCTTCTTCATACTCCCTCCGTCCCAAAAAAATAGGTCACCTTTCCTTTTTTGTCCGTTCTAAATTATAGGCTTAATTATTTCCTTATTAAGAGTATTAATTATACAACAATATACTAAATTACTATTATTTAATTCACTTTATTTTTAACAAATTTCATTTAATTCACGTCGGAATACTACATTATAATGATATACCACCATTTAATGCAAAGGTAAAATAGGAAGACTATGGAAAAAATTATAATCCCAGTCAACTTTAGTATGTTTTCTTAATCTGTGTGAATTGTTCTACTTGTCTATCTTTATGGGATGGAGGGAGTAGCTAATTTCCAAGATTTCATTTTTCTAGATTTTTTTAGGGTTTTTTGTTTTTCCCTTTATAAATACAAATATAGACATGTCTAGATACTTGTATACATACACGTGCAGTGTTATGAGCACAAGCTCTTTTTAACAAAAGACATGGACTGTAATAAAGTGCCTTGAGCGTTATTTACGGATTCTTTTTTTTTTTTTTTTTGAGGGGACGTTATTTACGGATTCTTGAAATTGAGGTTATATTTATTTATTTATTTATATTTTGTTAGATCAATGAGTTGAAAATTTTAAATTAGGAGACCATGGCTAGTCTGATTAGATTCTTTGAACTGGATCAAAACCCTTTAAATATTTCATACTCAATTTGCTTCCTTTTTGTGCAACGTACAGCCCATATGCGGGTAAGAATATTTTTGAAGCTTATCCATTCTTGAGTAATGTTGTTTGGCTTTTTCTTTTCTTTTGAGGTGAACATTTATCATGTATTCGCCATTTCATTTCATTTTTCTTTTGTTAATCTGTTTAGTTGATTGAAATATTGTGATTATAATTTTTAAAGGGATTTAAGGAAATATATATTTACGAGTTACAATTTTTAAATGTCCATTTACTTAATTTTATTCATATTACGAATATTTTTTCGGAAATTTAATTTGTAGAACCCATTTGATGCTATTTAGTGGATTTGAAAGTAGCTAGTATAATCAATAAAATTCAAATCAAATATTAATCAATAAAACTCAAGTAAAGTTGAAACTTTACTCACTCAAAACATTATTTATGCCAGATCACGTGTAGATTTCTGGCGTAAAATTATTTTTCTAACATACCGAAATCCCACATTTTAGGAGATATGTGGTGTTTTTCCATAATGAAATCCTTGTTACCCAATAGTTATCGGACCAAAATTACAATTTCCCTATATGTTTTTTAAAATTTAAGTACGTTTTAGTCCACATTTCATCTTTGCAACTTGCGAGAACCAAAAAAAAAGTGAAATAATTTATATCTTCGTCCTCTTTGTCCAAGAGGGCTATTTAAATATCTAATCCGTGGAAAGGCATGTTCTGTATCAGATCCCTCTTAATTGATTTAACAATCTAATCATATATAGTGATGCCGTGATGGTAAAAGTCAAAGAGAGGATATTTAATTCTAATACAATATAACAACTAAATAATGTTCGTACCTACATGGATATATACAAACTAGAAGTAATTAAATCTTAAGTTATGAATCATTTGATTACTAATTAATGTCTCAATCTTGACCTAGATACTTGTAGCACCATTCAATCTAATTTGTCAACCGTTTCATTTTTTTTTTTATGCTGAGGTTCTATTACAAGATTTATGTCCGTTACTGAGACTAAAATTTAACACCTTTAACCAGCATCTTATATATTGTCAATAATACTAATCTACAATTTTATGTCGAATCAAATCAGAGTCACAGCAAAGAAAATGAAATGAGGAAGTTTCAATATAAACATAAAGTTTTTTGCTATATCATTTTATTTTAAAACACCACATTGTTACATAATAACACATAAACAGTGAGTCAATTGTTCACCATTTTCACTGAAACAGGGATTCTAACTTTGTGATTAGCAGAAACCCAAGCAATAGACCCTTGAACATATTCAGATCCATTTTTGGTGAAATCTTGCCTGTCAAAGCTAACCTTGTATGTCATCTTCTGATTCACCTTAGTGAAGACAAGAACCGTTGGCTCGACAACTATGTTCACACCTGGAACATTTTCAATCTTGACATTATAAGTTGATTTTGCATTGCCAACGTTTGTTACTGTCCTGGAATATGTAAGGCTTGCATTTCCAAGTTTAACAGCGAACGACGGATAGTTCAGTTCTGCTTCGGGTAAACCCTGATATTCCGATCCGTGGCAATCAATCTTTTCCCGGACGATAATCGCAACCTGTTTTTCATCATATAGAGAACACAAGTAAGAAATGTAATCCCGACTTGGGATGTCGTAAACAAGCCCTGGATTCATGGCCAGAGATGGATTCACGTGTCCCGCGCCAATGGCAAAAATATCGGCAGGGAGGTTTCTTTGGTCAGGAATTGGGCCTTGGTTTAGATTAATTTGTGTGGCGGTAGTCATAATAGCCGATTTAATCATCGCAGGGGACCAATCGGGATGTGCGCTTTTGATCGATCTTCGCAACGCTTAGATGAGGGCAGACATTGAAGTACCAATCAATGTAAAAACCTGGATTTCCATGGTCAATTGATTCCTTCCATGCTGCTATAATGTTGATACCAGGGCCAATTATGTCGGGTTTTAAGATTCCAGGATCGCCAAATTAGGCCCTCGTGATTTAAAAAAATGCAACAAATGGAGCCGTTTTATCTCCTATGATTGTCCCTTTAAACGAAATGGTTACGACGGGTTCGAGAAGTTGAGTTAATGTATGCTCGATCTTTTCTCCATCAAAATTACTCACATAAAGTGTTGGAAGTTGCATCTTTGGATAAATTAAAGTGGTGTAGCCGAAATTCTCGTCGTTCATCAAAATCGGGGCGGAAACACCGCTCATTGCACCACTTCTCCGATCGTGTATGGATCGGTTTCATTTGTCATCAACCACAATACTATCTTCCCCCGAAATAAGATTTGTCATTTGCATCAACCTTAGGCACCAAAGACGCCAACGGCAATGACGTGGACGGGAAATTCGGGTAGCCAAGTGTCGTCCTTCAATCTCATCCCGATTTCCCAACCTGGCAATGCCTACAATATTTAAATACCGGTAGTGCTAGCACCAACCGTGAGCATCCATGGAGCCTCATTTTTTGCTTGAATATAATTTTGGACCGTCATTACTGGGTGAGGAACTCACAAGAATGCCCTTCTTCATTGCGAAGAAAGGAACCTATGGCTATGCTATCTTTATAGAAAGGTAAGGAAGTGTAGTAGCCGATGGACATTGAAATCACGTCGACGCCATCTTCTATGGCGCGTCAATTCCGGCCAATATGGCACTCGTGAAAACAATTTTTCCTTTGCATACTCTGTAAATAGCCAGGTGAGCAAGAGGGGCTAATCCGATGCGATGCCATTGGCTTGCTCAAACAGTTGGCACCTGGAACAAAATTTCCAGCGCGATCTTTGGCCGTGTGGGTGCCATGCCCCTCCCCGATCGAACGGTGGCTCATTATCCACAAAACTCCTGGCGCCGATAAGCTTATTGTTACAAGTTTCTTTGTTAAATTCGCATTTCCCTTTCCACTTGGCAAAGGAGGGGCACGCCTTTGTCGTCGAAAGACGGGTGGGATGGTGTGATTCCGGTGTCCAACATTCCAATAATCACGCCCTTGCCGAAGCTTGCCGGGCTTGTCCATGGACCGTTGTTCGATTCGAGGCCTAAGAAGGTGGGAGTACGAGTTGTGTGTAAACCGTACTTCTTCTCGGGCCTCGCGTACAAAAACCCGTCTTTCTTTTCTATCTCCTCCAATTCCCGAGGAGTTAGTTTCGCTGCGAATCCATTGATCACGTGTCGATACGTGTGAACAATGCGGGACGGGTCCCTGTCAGGCAAATATGAATGGTACCAACTTTCCAGGCTTTCGGATTGTTCGAAAATTCGATCTTCGGGCAAGCTTAGATGGACAATATATGTTTCCAGGTTGCTATTTGCCAGGGCTTGATGGAAAATAAATGTGAGAATTATTGAGAAAAGAAACATTGAAGCCATTTTTTTCACAATCGGTTAGAGTAATATTAATTTGTGCTGGAATTAATAACCTGAATGTTGTCTATATATAATTGAATGGAATTAATTTGAGGTTCTGTTTTGATGGCATAATGTAGTCATTTTCTGGATTCTTGAAATGGAACGACAATGTTTGTACGTATGACACTTAATAAATGTTAGTTCAAACTTAATCATCATCGGTCATAATTTAGTAATGCAATAGAATTTCACAACCTTGGTGTCATTTTCGGATATAGAATTCTAGTAACCACAAGGAAGTATAATGGAAAATTGGAAGTCAATTTTTTATCGAGAAAATTACATTTTTGGTCCATTGGGAGTAGGATTGTGACTGGTGAACATCAGGGTGGCGGGTTGGGTCTAGGGGTTTAATAGCAGCGGTAAGAGTCCAAGTTGCCCACTTAAGTTTTGTGAAAATTAAAAACAGTCATGATTTTCAAAAACATGTTTTTTTTAGTCATTTTAACTAAAAATTGGCAGTCATTTGGTGAGGTATATATTTGGCTATTATTCAAAAAAATGATGTCGTATAATTGCTACGAGACACATATTTGGTACAAAGTTATGTATCTCAGTACCGGGTACCGAGACATGTTTTTCGATGCCAAGTTATGTAACTCGGTACAAAGAAATAGACCGGTCCGCAGAAATGGAAAAAAAATAGCAAAGTGGACATTTGAACTCAAAAATGGTTGGGATCAACCTTGTGTTCCAGTGGTTGAGACGTGATCGGATAAAATAAATATGAGAATGATTGGGAGAAGAAACATTGGAGAAATTTTTAGGGCTTAATTGCAAGTTTATTCTTGCAATTCTTAGGACTCGGCAATCTTAGCCATGTAACTTTTTGATAATGTGGTAGTTTTGGTTTTTGACGATCAATCATGTAATCTAGGTGTGGCAAATCGTGTTATCGTGTCGTATTAGGTACCACACTATCGTGTTATCTATTTTATTTGATCTTATATAACAATAATTGTAATTTTAACTTAATTTTAATTTCGTGTTCATATTGTGTATCGAGTCGTGTCATATCGTGTCATGCTTTATCGTGCCTTTTGTCTCTGTAATCGTGTTTGTAATCATGTTGTGTCACTCATTGCCAGCCCTAATGTAGCCTTTAACAAACAAAAATAATTTGGGTATTTTGAGCATTTTCGGCTAAAGGATAAGAGTATTGTGGGAAAAAAATGAAATATTGAAATACCCAGTTGAAACCAATATCACACAAAAACATAATTTATAGGACTAAAATTTCAGAAATTAGAACCTATAGGATCAAAATTGCACAAAATCAAAATCTTGCACAATCAAAATTACTAGATAAAATATTTAGAAGAACAAAATTGCTAGTCTCCTATAGTTACGGGACCATTAATTTTGCAATTAAACCCATTTTTAGCAATCACCTAGCTAGAGTTCGTGCTTTGTGCTGGAATCTCACCTAGTTTGCTCTTCCATTAGGAAAAAACAGTGTGAAACCTTGAGTTTTAATTTGAACAAACAATATATGGAGTCATTTTCGTGCATGGTTCTTTCAAAGAGAACGACAATATTGTTTGCGTCTGGCAATCGAATTTCGTTAATTTGATCCTAATTAGTGAGATTCACACGATTCTACATTCCTTCGAATCGTTATTACAACAAATGTTAGCTATAATTTAATTATTAGTCATACTTAGGAATTAGGACATTACTAGCAGTAGTACTCTAGGCCTGTAATTAGTATTGCAATAGAATTTTATAAGACCTAGCTAGCTTGGTGTATTTTTCGAATATAGAATTCTACTAATATAGAATTTTATAATTAAAGTCAAACCAAAATATTAAATAAAAATGTCTAAATTAAGAATAATTCTATCAACCGCAATATTAGCACCAAAAATTGTATTAGTCCCAGGCAACGGCGCCAAAAACTTGTTCGCCTTATTTTTAGCTCACCGCAAGTGTACGGTGTACATTATAGAAAAGGGTAACAAGGTCGTATCCACAGATACTAACAAATTTATGTACTAAGTATTGAACTAAGATAGCTTTATTTTTATTTAGACGATCGTAATTTAATGATTGTTCTTATGAGATCAAGACAAGTTAGACTACTAAAACACAAAATTAAGATAACACAATTGATAGAAGTATCAAGAAGATGAAATGGATTTCCGAGTTAAGGTTTCGATTAATATCCCTCTTGTTGTCCGATTTAATCCAAGCCAAGTTATTATCAATATTCCTATAAGATGATCACAAAGATATTTTATCCTCCTCTCGAGATGCATATAAAATGTAGATTGAAATACTTATCTAAAGATCTCTACTCAACATGAAGTACTCAACTCCCAAAAGTGGGGATAACGTTTTTAATCAACCCAAACTATACGGGTTTTTACACTTTGCAACCCGAACTTTGAAAAGTTACTGATTGCAACCTAAACTTTACAAAATTTTACACTTTGCATAAAATTCCGGTTTTACCCCTGGATTCGAAAGTTGGTTTGTAGTTTACACTCTAAACTTTAAAGTTGTTACACTTTGCAACCTGGACGATAAATTTCATTGCATTTTCTTTGATTACTCCCAAAGGTCTTGCGATCCTCGAAAATGGTATCAGAGCCCTAGGTTTATCAAGAACTTTTAGTTAAATTTATTATATTTATGTAATTAACAATTGGTGAGGAGAATTTACTCCGAGATTATGGATCCTGGACCGATGTCCGAGATGTACACCTTACAGACATATCGTCAAATGTTGACGATGTATGCACAACACCTTGACCAGGTTTCATATTGGGAATACCAACATGAAGAAAAGAATAAGGCGGGGAGCCGACGGGAAACCTTAAGAAGCAATGCAAAATGCGAGCAAAATATTATAGCGATTCGGATGCTTAACTGGACCCTATATGTTCACTTGATGAACCTTCAAGAAACGGTTCATGAAAATTCCCATCGAACAATGATTCCCGATGGAGTACCCGAGTGGAACGAGATACTTCAGACAAATCTAAGATCTCCGAAGATCTTAGAGAAATCCGAAGACGGTGCAAAATTATGGCAATCGCCATATTCATCTACGAAACAAGTTCATCGATCCAGAACCGGATGGAGACGATGGTGAAATATCGAAGGAAACTCTTGAACTCCTTCATGATATTCAGAAACGAGTCAAGAACCTGGAGGACAGGCCAAGTTCATCCTGGGAGGAAGGAACGTATTGATTTTGGTACGGGTACCTATTTACACCAAAAGGGAAACCAACCGAAGTTATACGAAAGATGACGATGAGGAGAAGCTCATTGCTCTAATCAAAGGAAAATCCATCAAAAATTAAAAAGATGGATATGGAAAAGATGAATCTTAAGGATCTACATGACTGTGCGAAATCCTTCGCAGGATTAGGTATTGTAGATTTAAAGATGAACGCAGTGAGAATCGGCTTTGGTTACCTATGACCCACAAGGTAGACCAATTCCTCCACCACCGCCACCGATTAATCCTAACGTCGAAGAAAGTACGTGTTCTCATCATGGAGCTCGGGACGAAAGGATGCCACATCTTTGGAGATTTCACGACCGGGAGTGATCCACTTTCGGGGACGGGAGGTCGAAACCTCTTACGGGCACGAGACAACCTCTTTGGAAGGCCGAATGTTTATCGACGCCTTATGGAAGATCGCACCTCGACCCAATACATCCGTATGGGTTGATGTTAAATCTGGACATCCTGATTTTAAAAACAGAGAAGTTCTCATCGATGAATGGGCTTGACTATGAGAATTTCAAAGCGAGAACCTCGATCTTACAAAGGATTCATTCATTTTACTCCTTGAAATGAGTCTTGAAGGATCGGTGAAGATTGCTGGGATATGACCGATGCTAGTACAAAAGGTACGGTCACATCGGGGAATCACTTAAAGGAATTGTCGATGGTATGGCAAAACTATTCAAAATCCAATTCATCGGCACGGGTTATTTCGAGGATTAGAGGATGAAAAAAGAAAGAAATATAAACAAGCCCTCTATAGCCTTGAGTTCTTGGATATTTGTCATATTGACGAATATATCAAGTTGTTCACCGAATACCTGGTGGAAATCCAAGATTGAGGAAAAAGAAGGCATGCCTATATTCTTTGCCAAAATTCCGAGTCCCCGGAGAGAAATGCTTATCGGGAATACAAGGGTGGAGCTTAAGTAGAAACTGTGGCCAGAAAAATGTCTTTCCTAAAGGCCAAGTTATCTGAATGGTGCTATCAAGCAGCTCTTCACAGAATTACAAGAGATTAAGAGGAATTAACAAAGCGGTTCCTCTATGTTGCGTGGATAATGATATCCCAACATGATTGTGGGAGGTCAACCAAGGCGGCACAAGAAGAAGAAGGAGAGAAGCCATCCATACCGCCAAGGAAGCAATAACAAAAGAAGTAGGTCTTCATGGAGACCTAGAAGGTTCTGTCAAAACAAAAAGCCCGGAGCTATAAATCGGGACAAAGACCAAAGACCAAGCGGGAGTAGAGCCTCATCATCGGTTCTAATCAAGCAAGTACCAAAAAATCCAGGGAGAAGAACTTTCAGCGTGCTCACACTAGAGAGCTAATGAAAGTTTCAAAGACTATAATTCTTTGGACATGCGGAGCAAGAGGCATATCTCAACGGATTTCCCGGATAATCAAAAACGAGGAGTCGACAGTTCGAGGCCACACCGTAAATCGAAGAAGTTGTCTATTATCGATTTAATACAGTGTATCAATTTGAGGATATTCCCTCGGATGAAAGCATCTATGAAGAAGAGATATATTCGATGATGGAAGTGAATCGATTGAATCGAGTGAAGAAGAAATTCTTCAACAAACGGTCGAGAGGATATGTCGGATTCCTCTCTCACACTCTTGTGTCTCATAAGACTCTTATGAGAATTATGAAGGAAGATCCAAAGCTTCAAATCTATGATGGATTTACAATTGGAGCGATGGAAAAGGCTTTGGATAAGATTGGTTTTCGTAATAGAAAACACCAAATTATCCACAGGGTAACAACCGGAGAATTGGCCATTCCGATGGAGTTTACCGGTAACCTGATCGAGATGCAGTTGGTCCCTATTAGAGAAATACAAGAGATCAAAAGCAAAGTTAAAAGAGAAGTTGCAAATACACTCTCATGGATTCATATCGGAGCCATAAGAGTAATTATTAAAGCAACATTTAAAGAAGGAATAGATTCGCCTCTCAATCTTGCTATCTTTGACAAGCGAATCTCGCATCTCAAGGATTCATGCCTTGGAGCGATTCTGAGAAATTTGTATGCGGAAAATTGGCATTTAATGTCTATCCTAGAATTGCATACAATTTGGGAGATCGAGACTTGAGAGTCCTAACCCTTCATCAAGATTTCCAAAGGGTTGATTTGATGAAAGAAGGAAACAGCCTTACTCGATCACATACAAGATTTCCTATGCTCTCTCGAATACCCATCATTCAAGTATTCTTGAGAAAGGAATTTATTGAAGTCCCAAGAATCTTTGAGGACTTTGCCAGGGTGGTGTTACCGAAATCATTGAATCTCCAACTATTAAGGAGATTGATATGATAATTCAAGATCAACCAGATCTTCAACAAAAGCCGAGTCTCGAGTTGAGCACAGAAGGATGTCTTTCCAAAGAAGATGAATGGTGAGTAGTAGCCGTTGGGAAGAAAGGAGACCAAGTACGATTGAGCGCATCCCCGATGTTTTTAAAACAAAGCGGAGAGTTGAAATGTCTAGAAGGATGGCGAGAGGTTGAAGTAATATTCGACATCACTCAAAAGGATAACATTTTTCCTTGTGATGTTCTATATCATCTCCAACAACCAATCGTTGGAAGGTATCAAGGAAGCTGAAGATAGGAGAAATTGAGCTTACTATCACGGGAGTTGCGGAAAGATCCCGAACAATTAATACTTGGGAATTGAATTTCTTGAGGATCATAAACCTTGGGAAAGATTACAAGACGGAATGGAGTTCACAAAGTGGCGAATAAAAGATACGAATCGAGATGACCACTAGTCCATTCTCCATATACATTTCTATTGGAATGCTATATCTTTGAATACAAAGCCGAGTATTTCGTTGCCTATATTGATTCAGTCTTAGGAATATGTCTTTATGCAAAGATGATGTTTTTCCTAAGGAAATTGGAGAAGATTTACCGGCTATTGCGGAAGAGATTTCTCTAAAAGGATTCTTATCCTTAACAAGGAATTAAACAAGCGAAAATAATGATCGGAGGCGCGGCGATGCCCGTGGTACAAAGTAAAGACGCTACCAATCTATTTCCATGATACAGTGCGATATTTTCTTTGGGAAATAATTTCCTACAAACATTCAAGCGGTTCACTCAAGAGAACGAGATGAGAAGACTTATTTTCACAACATTATGTGATCATAAGATTATTGTCCGTGAGATCGGGAAGCATTTTACGAGAAAAATGCCCATTGATTTTCGCAGCAAAGCGTGGTGATGAAGCCAAACTTCGCAATCCAAAAATGGCGGATCGAAGGAAATTTGGTGAAACTTTATTATCCTATAGACAATTTGGTTCAATCCGGAAGGATCGAAGATATGGGATAATAACTTGTATTCATTCGCAGTACAAGGAGAAGAACGCGTCACTCCGAAGCCATTGCGTTGCGAATTATGGATGAGTCTAATGGAGAATCCACAGAGTGATGTAACCATAGAGGAACAAATATCACTCGAGGATATCAAGAAGAAGATCCAAAGGAATTACAATGAAGATCCTTTGGCTTGGTGGGATAAGAAACGAGCTTAAAGCTTCCTTAAGGGTTAAACCTGGAAAGGAGTACGAGTTCGTAAGATTCAAACCAATCCTTATGAACCGAGAAAGATCGTAAGGATATGCAAAATACTTAAGGAACATCTTGACCTTAAGTTAATTTCACCAGGAGTTTCTCCATACAACGATCCAGGATTCTTAGTTAGAAACCATGGAGAAATCAAAAGAGGAAAGCGAAGACTTGTTATTAATTACAAAGGAATTAATAACATTTTGGAGTTCGACGGATACTATATCCCAAGCAGAGAACATCCGTTAATCGTATCAAAGGTGCCAAGATATTCTCAAAGTTCGATTGCAAGTCCGGATTCTACCGATTAAGATGGAGGAAGAAAGTAAGAAGTTTACTGACTTTCTCTACACCACAGGGACACTATATTTGGAACGTGATGCCTATGGGATTGGCTAACGCACCCCGGATATATCAAAGAAAGATGGATAATCTTTTCAAAGATTATTTCGATTTCATGTTCGTGTATATCGACGACATTCTAATCGCATCAAAGAACATGAAGGAGCATCTCAAACATTTGGAAATATTTTCGGATGTTTGTCACAAAAAGGATTAGTGCTTTCGGAAAAGAAGCGTGTCGCGAAGAAAACATTGAATTCCTCGGAATTGAAATCGATGAATCTGGAATTATTCTCTGAATCATATTGTGGAAAAGATACTGAGGGATTTCGGATACACCTTTGAAAGACAAGAAGCGACTTGAGTTTTCTTGGAGTTGTTAATTTTCTTTGGAATGTTTATTAACAATCTAGCATACTACGGGAAGGTGTTTAGCCCATTACTTAAAAAAGATGCAGATTCAAATGGGAAGATGAACATCAAGAAGAATTAAGCAACTTAAAGAAGTTTGTAAAAAGCTTCCAAAACTTGCGATTCCCAAGACGAGGATGAACTGGTTCTATATACGGATGCCGTGATGATTGGTGGGCGGCGGTTCTTACGAAAGTCACACCAAACGAGTAAGTGCCATGCGGATATTGCGGCGGTTTATTCACCCCTAGTGAAGCAACCCGTGGCATATTAACGAAAATAATTCTTTGCGATCGAAAGGCTTTTAAAAATGCCCTCTATTTTCTTGGCTAAAAAGTTTACTTTAAAAATTGATAATTCAAGTGTCAAGGCTTTTCTAAAAAAACAAAATTGAATCAAAACCAGAAAAGGCTCGATTACTTAGATGGCAAGTGAATGTCAATATTATGATTATGATATTGTCATTATAAAATCTCATGAAAATATTCTTGCGATTTCTTGACACGAGATGGAAGGACGCGTTCTTGACGAAGTCCTTAAACGAGTAAGACATCTCGGGAAAACCTGGAGAGTCTAGAACGAGATTTTGGGACGTTATGCCTCAATGCGTTCTTTGGGGACGACTTCAACAGTGAGAAACCGTTTCTAGTCAAATACGAGCATGCCGTTCGCTCAAGGACAATTGTTCTTAGCGCTGCAAGGGCCTCTCTTCCAGCCGCATCTCCTATGGTGCAAAAAGAGGCCGAGAGAGTACGGGGCTCTAACCCGGAGGTTATGGATTCAAGTACCATAATCACAAGTGTTGCGGGTGATGCATCCCCGAGGTGTACAAATCGTAACGAATGTTGAAGCTCCTGTCACAACCCGAGTCTTCAAGTCAACCCAAAGACACCTGCGGGGTAAAAGAGGAGAGTTGAATCTTAGGCCACAGACAGAGGCAAATCTAAGGTTCAAACCGACGAGATTAAGATTTCTCCTATGCAGGTGTATCGGAGGCAATGGGAGAAACTAGTTACAAGACAAGGTATTAAACCGAGAAAAACAATGGTTGATATCTCAGGCAAGTATCCTAGAGTTTGGATGAAACCAGGAAGTCATCCAAATGAAGTACATGAATGGTATACTTTTGGAGCTTTAGCTTCAATCTATACCGTGTCACCAGGATTCCCGAGAAATTTCAAAATTACCGAAATGGATTGGGGAAGCAATTTACGAGACTTGGGCTAATAATCCACACTTGGCCGTGATATTTTGGAACTCGTATTTTATCATTGCGACTCCCGAACCAAAGAAAGAAAGCTTTAATGAAGCTTTTCATTTCATCAAGCTAAGAAGACCGGATGGAAATGCTTTAAAATATATTAAAGCGGCTTCAGGAAGAAGGACCAAACATGTTAGTAGGAGCATTTTCTCAAGACGAAGCTTCTACCAAACGAGCATGGGTCTTTGGGTTTGTCTAATCGAAATGGACAAAGTCAAATATCCATTTAAGTTCTTCCGAGTCGGCGAATGGATCTTTCCTTTTGAATTCGATGACCGGATCAACTACGAGTTTGCGGAGGAACTCTTCGAGACCAAAAGGAGAATTCTCTGCGGGAACACAAGATTCCCGCGAGCAAAGAAACTTACCGGAAATTTCAGTAACATGGCGCATGTTGGCCGTTGGATCGACCGGGATCTGTCAAGCATGTCCCGAATGAAGGAACCCGAGTTTGGGAAAGGTTTCCGACCCAAACCTCGACCGACAGGACCATACAACTGGAAAGGATAAGGGCCCAGCTCACAAGACGCGTTTTCCTTGGGGACCACGCAGACCAACTTTTTAAAAGATTCCCCGACAACCATCACATGGGCTGAGTCACGCGGAAAAAGAAGAAAGATAGCTGGCGAGCAATAATTCAGGAGTATGACGTAAGTAGTGACGTCTTACATCTCAACAAGATTTGAAGTCCGAATTTCAAGTCCGGACTTACCTCTATAAATTGCAGGATTTGAAGGAAGCTAGGGACATCGAACATTTTCCTTAGTTTTCTTATAATAAAGTCTGAGAAAAATTTGTAATATTTTGAGTGTTTCAGTTTTTTAAGTTTTATGTATTTACGAGTGCAAGCCTCAGCTATGAGAGGCTAAACCAGTATTCTCCTCCCAAAAGGAGATTACTAATGTAATAAATTTTTCTTTAAGTTCTTAATAAAATAAAGGTTGTTTGTTCAACATGTGTTCATGATGTACTATTGATCAATCCCCTTTGAAGAATTACTTTTACGCCTTGGAGTAGGAAATGAACCAAGGCTGTGCTGAGCGGTTTCTGAAGGAGTCGGATAACTTGCAGATCATCTTCCCTGAGGGTGAGGTTGAACAGTGAGGAGTTGTTCGTCAAACGATCTGGGGGCAGTAATTTTCCGACTGGTGGTGTTGTGAAACCACTTAACCCGGTGTTGTTTCGGTCAAAAGAGGTATGAATTTTAAGGGATTTATTAATTTTACGGAAGCATGTTGGGCCTGATATGGTCGTAATGGACTATTTTCATTTTCAGTCTAAAGATCCAATTTGTATACGGATGAATACTTGAAATAAGATCTTGATAGAAGTATGTCTTGTTGAGTTTATAAGTCGAAACCCGACATGATCCATCTAAAACCTCCGAATAGAGACTGGATCTAAGTAGGTGTAACAATGCCACGAACAAAACAAGTTCTGACGAAAAAATCGGGTTCTTATTTCTCGAAAAATCCGAAAAACAAATTGATTAGGGAGTGAAAACTTTTTGATTACAGTATAATGCAATATATTTATCCTTATGGAGCAATCTGCAACAAATTAGAGTTTAAAGGGATAACTACAACTATTGTTATTAAAGAATAAAATCCTAGGGGCAAAATGGTCCAAAAGTTGCAAAGAGTAATTATTTTCGTAGTTCAGGATGCAAAAGGTTAAAAATAAAAGTCTAGGTTGTGAAGTGTAAAAAGGGGTAAAGTTGAGGTGGTTAAAAATAATTATCTCCCCAAAAGTGCAAAAGATCAAATGTCCTCACAAATATTTACAAACCTCTCGATTCATGCAAATATTGATGTCGAGTACTCAAGATCTAATATTGAAACTCATCTCTCGAATTATGAATCAATATATCAAACAAGTTAAATCATTGATCAAGTGATAAAACAAGAATAAGCTCAAAGTACTCAAATAGGCTTCAAGATAATAACTTCAACTAAGATTAAAACATCCAACAAGAGTTCATTAATCTACTTCCAAACCCGGAAATCTAAAAAGTTTAGCTACACATGATTTCTAAACAACTCATAAACAAATTGTTCATAGCCATGACAACTAAAAATGAAAGATGAAAACTACAAGAGAAGCAAGAAAAACTTAGGAAAGTCGACAATCTCTCGATGTATCTCCGTTCCTTGAGCTCCGATGCAACCCCATTGTCTCCTTGATGTCTTCTTCCAAGAATATATCTTTGTCTTGTGTTGTAGATCCCAAAATGTCAGAATATCCCCTAGTGTGCGCCCCAAAAAGTGCTTATATACCTCCTCAAAAGCCTAGGTCATTTGTTTGTCAAAATCTCGCAATGATGGCGGGGGACGCACGGTTACCGTGCATGCCGTAGGCAATTCCTCTTTTCACCAACCAGCACGCCGTGGCGTGGGGACGCACGGTCACCCATGCGCATTTGTCGTAAGGAGATTTTCAATCCTTCAGTGGCGCAAGGGTGGTGCGTGTACGCACGGGCTACCCATGCGCATTGCCGTACCTTCAGTTCTTCCTTGCCAGGGACGCACGCGCGCGCCCTACCCGTGCGTCTTCTATTTTTTCACCATTTGTGGTATTTTTTCCTCCGCAATGCTCGTATTTGTCTCCAAATTACTTCAAATATCATTAAATCCCTGCAAAACGAGCAAAGCATAATATCTTTTCCACAAAGAGCGAATATGAACCATTTCACATGAGTTTATGCACGTTAAATCGCCATTTTAGCCATAAATACGCCCCAAAATACATGCAAATCTCACACCTATCACTTATGTTGAGTAGAGATGGTAGCATAGATAATTCAATCAACGTATTTATTGTGTCTCGAGAGAGGATAAATTACTTTGTGATCGTCTTATAGGGAAGATAGATAATAACTATGGCTTGATTAATCTGATAACAAGAGGGAGATTAACTGAAACCATAATCCTAGAATCCATCGATTTATTTGATCTTTTCAATCGTAGCAAAGTATTTTTATGCTAAATATTTTCTTAGTATTATAAAACAACAATCACATTTCGATCGTCTAAATAAAAATAGAGCTATTACTTCATTAATTTATTAGTCTCTGTGGGATCAACCTTGCTTACCCTATCTATTAATTACATTGTTCACTTGCGGTGAGACTATGAAAAAAAGGCGGACACTTACACTATAAGAAAATTCCAGTTACCGATAGAATTTACCGACGTAAATGATTTTTTCACTAAAATTTACCAAATGATACCCAAAAAATAAAAAATATTATTATTACCCAAATTATGCCGACTGATCATCGATGGTTTTTAAATTTAGCGATTGAAATACTATATATAGGTATTTACCAATAATCTTTGATTCTGGAGGTAAATATTTACCTACAATGATTTCACTACAATGATTTCACATATAATGATTTTACCTATACTTTACAGTTATTTTAATATACTTACATATAATTTTTTCTCTAAGTAAACTGTTTTTTTCTTGTAGTGTTATGACATATACGATTTTTTGGTGGTTTCATTTAAACCGAACACGAAATACTAGTTTTAGCATTTACTTGACGAAATCCATATATCCAAAATATAGCATATAGCCTACAAGAAATTGGGGTACATATGTTTATATGTAAATCTTTATTACATTTTAGGTAAAAAAAAAATTACTTAATTTTTCTAAATCTTTGTTGTAGATGAGCAAATCGATTTTGCTATCAATTTGCGGTTTCTAGAGAGTACCCAGATTGATAGCAAATTTTGTAAGGGTATGAACTTAATAATAACAAGATGGAGGAATAAATTGTTGAGTATAATGTTACAGAATCGGGATGCCTTCAAAATGGCAAATTACAGAAAGAAAGACTACAAGAAAAATAATAACTATTACAACTTCTTCAAAAGAACTTTCAGAAGCCGAGTCGAGACGAATCTCTTTCCGCAAAGCAATTACGTCCCGGCTAGTGCTCACGGTTTGACGTATTGCTTCCAAAGATGAAACGGCTTACGTCTTCTGTGTAGTAGCACCACTAACACAGAAGCACCTTCGAACTAGAAATGTCTTTGTCAGTAGATCAAGTTCTTTGGACTTAGTGCGAGAATGCGAAAAATGATTGTATGCTTTTTGATGGAGTATGAATTCTGTGTATCAAACTGCAATGCACAAATATGTATAAATAGCCAAACATTCCACCTGCAGGAGAAAAAACTGGGTAGTGGGCATTAAACATTTGTAACAACCAAGGTGTTACACCCCACTACTGCATAACAATCATGTAGTGGGCTAACTTCAGGTGACCACCACTGCAGGAGTTACAACTCCAACAGTCACACGAATCCGACACCTACAATGTTCGATTCATTGGCTCCAACAGTCCAACGATCACTCACTCGAATCCGGGCCAAGCCCATTTTCGAGTGGCAAAACTTTAGTGGACCTGGACCCGGGCCCAATAGGGCCGGGCCGCCCCGGCCCAAGCCCAGTCCAGCCCATGCCCATGCCCAAGCCCAGGCCCAGGCCGAGGCCGGGCCGCGGGCGCGCGCGCGCGTGTGGCCCACTTGTGATCATCCACTTGTGTTATAGTTTATACAACAAATAACACCTTCTAGTAAATAAACTAGGATAAACTATGATTTGTATTCCATGTGGGATAAGGCATAAGCCTTTCATCTCCCTTTAAATAATCTTTACATAATGCCCAATTATGTGGCTACCTTCGTGTATTAATTTCTCACTCACCGAAATTCGGTTTGAGAAATAAAAATACTACGAACATCTACTCGAACGTAGATTAATAATATATAATTTAATTACTCCAGAATTAAATATTTAGCCACCGAAAAATTGGTCAAAGTCGGGTCGACACCACTTTATCAAAACCAAAATTTCCAACAATCCCCACATGAGTGGAAATTAATGTATGCATGAATGCAGACACGCAAACCCGATCCTCAAGAGACAATATTGCATTCGAATGGTAGCTTATGGCTTTGAACCTTCCGTAGTCAATACCATCGGGTACACCGGCGGCTTAGTGGGCCGCAATGCCTTGAACTATTCCTCCCACGGTGTATACCAAGTCAACAAGATATTAACACAATAAGGTCTCAACACCTTCTCTCTCACGTTTTGTGTCCGTTTGGCCATGGACACCACTTTGGATTCATAAGTGTTACTTTGAAGCGGCCCGCACTTCTCACTTATATATAGGTGATCTCCTATCCAAGTATCCTGCCATACTCAACCTCAACGAGGTGTAGGAATCATTAAAAGTCAAATGACTTAGCCTCACCACAACTTTGCGGTGTTTCAACACTTGGTATTGCTTTCTAGGGATGGGTTATAAATTGTTTCCAAGTGTTACAACATAACCTTCATAGTTTAGTTTTCCCGTTGAACCAAGTTCTTGGGATCTCCAAATCATGGTTGGGTTACCACTATGATGGTTATTTTTACTTTGTGGACTTTAAGCCCATTCCCTCTAGTAATTTACCTAATTGATCTCGATTCAGATCCTTTTCACAAAGGATCACAAATTGTCTTTTGACTTTACGTAGTCAATTGACATCACACCATTTGAGATAAATTGTCTAACAAGATTGTGTCTCCGAAGCGAATATGTCTAGACTTACCGTTATACATATTGCTCTGTGCCGCTTCCTATAGCCGCTTGGCTATCACGGTGAATCATCACGAAGCACAAAGCTTCCTCCAACATGGAATATCTTCCAAAAAATTTCAAGCCACTCTGCTTCTTCACCACTTTATCCAAAGCTATAAACTCGAGATTCCATGGTGGACCGAGCTATACACGTTTGCTTCGTGGACTTCCACGATACCGCACCACCTCCAATGGTGAATATGTATCCACTAGTTGAATAAGAATCTTTCGAATCAAAATCCAACTAGCATCACTATATCCTTCAAGTACAATGGATATCTTGAGTAGTATAGCCCATAATCCAAGGTATACTTCAAGTATTTTAACACCCTGTTAACGCTTTCCAATGCTCATGGCTTGGATTGCTCGTGAACCTACTCAACATATTTACAGGGTAGGCCAAGTCCGGGCGTGTACAATTTGTGATGTACATCGATCGCCTATTATACGTGAGTATTCCATCCGAGCCACGGTTCTCGCTTTATTAGCAACCGTTTATACTTAAATCAATGGGCGTCTTTGACGGTGAATCATCAAAAGCATTGAATTTCTTGAGCACTTTTTCCACATAGTGGGATTGTGACAAGATAATTCCATTAGAGTTCTCACGATTTTTATCCCAAGGATTACATCGGCCCAGTCCCCATATCCTTCATGTCAAAGTTCCTCTTTAACATTCTTTTTAGTCTCCATGATAGTATCATGACTACGCCCATGATTAACAAATCGTCTACATATAGACAAACTATGACAAATGCTTCGATGTCCCTTTGACATATACGCATTTATCACACTCGTTGATTTTAAATCCATTTGACAACATCGTATTGTCAAACTTAAGATGCCATTGTTTGGAGCTTGTTTCATCCGCATAAAAGATCTTATTAACTTGCACACCTTCTTTTCTTGACGGGTGCAACAAACCCTTCAGTTGTTCCATGTATATTTCAAAGATCTATCTCTCCATTCGAAACGCCGTCTTGACGTCCATCGATGAATCTCTAGATTGTGCAAAGCGGCAATCGCAAGAAGCACCCGAATAGACGCAATCCTCGTTCGAGAATAGGTGTCAAAGAAGTCATATCCTTCTTTTTGTTTAAAGCCTTTGGCTACAAGCGTGCTTTATACTTATCAATAGTTCCATCTGCTTTATACTTCTTCTTTAGGATCCATTTACATCCTAAAGTTTTATGACCAAAGGGAGATCAACCAACTCCCAAGTATGGTTCTCGAGAATGGACTCGATTTCACTATTGATAGCTTCTTGCCGAGCGAGCATCCGGATCGCTTAGAGCCTCTTTAATCGAGTTTGGCTCACCATCTAACATAAATGTTATGTAATCCGCCCAAAAGACTTAGCCGTCTTAGACCTCTTCTTATCGTCTCTCGATTCTTCACTAATTGGTGTTGAACCACTTGCGCTTAAATGAGTTCTTTTATTATTACTCACTTCTAATTTTTCTCTACAAGGGTAGACATCCTCAAAGAATACAACATTCCTTGATTTGATTATGGTACCTTCATCATTTCCTGGATTTTCCGACTTATGTATCATAAACCTATATGCACTACTTTGGTATGCATATCCCACAAAGACACAATCAACTGTCTTTGGTCCAATTTTAACTTGTTTTGGTTCGTATTGCTACCTTAGCCAAACACCCCCACACTTTAAGGTATTTATAAGAAGAACTTACGATTTTTCCACAATTCGTAAGGTGTCTTATCTTTCCTTTAAGTGGTATTTTATTCAATATGTGGTTGGATGTTAAAACAAATTCCCACCACATATTCTCGGGTAATCCTAACTTATCAACATGGCATTCATCATCTCTTTTAGAGTCCGGTTTTTGCGTTCAAAGAACACCGTTAGATCGCGGTGAATATGGTGCTTTGTTGTTTGATGAATTATGCCCGATCGGGTACATAGTTCTTCAAATGGTGCAACATATTCGCCACCTCTATCACTCCGAATTATTTTAATCCTATTTTGCCAAGTTGATTTTCAACTTCATTTTTATAATTCTTAAAAGCCTCTAATGCTTCATCTTTGCTTCTTAACAAGTATAAGTAGCAAAATCTTGTGCAATCATCAATAAATGTGATGAAATATTTTTACCACCTTTAGTTTGCACGAATTTTAGATCACACACATCGGTGTGTATCAACTCTAAAGGTGAAGTGCTCCTTTCAACCGAATGAAACGGTAATTTAGCCATTTTAGCTTCAACACAAACTTCACATTTTCTTTGTGAGTTTACTTCGTAAATTAATCAATTCTAAATTTACCAACCTTTTTATAGCATTGATTTACATGTCCTAATCTAATATGCCATAAATTAGAGCACTCAAAGAATATAAACAGAAGAAGATTCATTCTTATTCATATTCTCGCCAAAACGGCGTCAATCATTACATTCATTTTGAACAGTCCTTTGTCTAGATAACCCCTACCAAGGAACTGTCCAAATTTGCTAAGTATAAACTTTTCGGACTCAAAAACTAGTCTAAACCCATGGTTGACCAAAGAAAAACCCGAAACCGGATATTTGCGGATGTCCGGGACATACAAAGACATCCTTCACCTTCAACTCCTTTCCCGAAGTCGGCTTTAAGACCACCGTTCCAACACCAAAGAACATCGAAGAGGCATGATTCCCCATATGGAGCTTCCTTCCTGGTCGATGGGATGTAAGAAGAGAATGCATCCTTATCGTAAACGGACATGGCAAGTGGCACCGTATCCACAAACCATTCTTTCGGTTATCCACCAAATTGGCTTCAAATACCACCGCCGACATGTCAACTTCTCGTCACTCTCCTTTCTTCAACCACATTGGCATTGGATCGCGGTTTGGTTTTCTTTTTCTTTGGTGACGATCTTTTGCTATATGGTTCGGTTTGCCACGCTTGTAGCAAGCTCCCGGAATTTTCCACCGGTTTCTTGCCTTTATCGTTAGGCCTTTTCTTCGAGTTACTTGACGAGCCGTGCTCCATCAAGTTGGCTTTTGACTCCATAGGGACAAGCTTGGACTTAGAGTCAATCCTCCTATTGTCTTCCTCAATTCTCGAGTTTGACAATCGGATCCTCTAGTCCCATCTCCCTTCGCTTATGTTTGAGATAATTCTTGAAATCCCTCCAACTTGGGGCAATTTCTCAATCAAGGCGGCCACTTGGAATGCTTCCTAGCAAAGCCATTCCCTCGGCAGAGATTTCATGTAGGATCAACTGAACTTCAACTTGTTCCATCACGGTTTTAGAATCAACCATCACAAAATCCAAGAACTTACCGACAACAAATTTCTTCGTCGGCATCCTCGGTTTTGTCTTCTTCTCCAAAGAATCCCACAATTCTTTGGAGGATTTCACAAAGACAATACACACTCAGTAAAGTGCATCACTAAGTCCGTTTAGAACATAGTTACGGCACAGAAAAATCACCACGCCCCATGCATCAAACGCAACGCATTTTTCAAAGATTCGTTTCGTTCTCGGAACAACGGAGCGTCCTCGGTCGATCTTCGCCGGACTTAGGGTAGTCGGGTAGAACAACATTTTTTGCCGCCTCTTGAAGTCGAAACCCATGAATTTTTCGGGTTTCTCGGCTTGAGCGAGGATGGATGATCGGGGTTACCGCTTGTGCTTGCCATAGTGAAGTTCGGTTAATTGCTTTGCGATTGTTGAGTATAATGTTACTGAGAATCGGGATGCCTTCAAAATGGCAAATTACGAAAAGAAAGATTACAAGAAAAATAATAACTATTACAACTTCTTCAAAAGAACTTTCGAAGCGAGTCGAGACGAATCTCTTTCCGCAAAAAAGCAATTACGTCCCGGCTTAGTGCTCACGGTTTGACGTATTGCTTCCAAAGATGAAACGACTTACGTCTTACGTGTAGTAGCACCACTAACACGAAGCACCTTCAACTAGAAATGTGTTGTAGACCATTGGTTCTTTGGACTTAGTGCGAGAATCGCGAAAAATGATTGTATGCTTTTTGATGGAGTATGAATTACGTGTATCAAATCGCAATGCACAAATATGTATAAATAGCCAAACATTCCACTGCGGGAAAAAAACTGTAGTGGGCATTAAACATTTGTAACAACCAAGGTGTTACACCCCACTACTTGCATAACATGTCATGTAGTGGGCTAACTTCGTGTGACCACCACTGCGAGTTACAACTCCAACAGATCACGAATCGGACACCTACAATGTCCCGGATTCATTGGGCTTCAACAGCCATCAACATCACTCGAATCCGGCCAAGCCCATTTTCGAGTGGCAAAACTTTAGTGGACTGGACCTCGCCCATAGGTAGGCCGCCGCCCGCCGAGGCCGAGGCGGCGGGCGCTTGCGCGCGTGTGGCCCACTTGTGATCATCCACTTGTGTTATAGTTTATACAACAAATAACACCTTCTAGTAAATAAACTAGGATAAACTATGATTTGTATTCCATGTGGGATAAGGCATAAGCCTTTCATCTCCCTTTAAATAATCTTTACATAATACCCAATTATGTGGCTACCTTCGTGTATTAATTTCTCACTCACCGAAATTCGGTTTTGAGAAATAAAAAATACTACGAACATCTACTCGGAACGTAGATTAATAATATATAATTTAATTCCTCCATAATTAAATATTTAGCCACCGAAAAATTGGTCAAAGTCGGGTCGACACCCACTTTATCAAAACCAAAATTTCCAACATAAATTTATGCAATATTCTCGAAATTAAAACAGGGAATATTTTGGGATATTATAAATTAAGTGCAAGAAAAAGATTACGAGCCCCTAATATGTGGCCACGTGGGACCAAGGTGTAATTTTGTCACTTTTTTTCTACCAAAAAATGATGAACTATTTATTCAAACTGTGATGTATGTTAAAAGAATTGTGCATTGTAAAAGTGGATTACCTGTAATTAATGTTTTGTACATTAGAAACATCGATCACAGTAAGTTTTATATCGAATAAAATTAGTGTCACAAAAATTGAGACAAGGGAGTATTAAGATAGACATAATATATATTGCTACGTCTTTTTGTATAAAACACCAGTCAGTCTACATTTTCCCACATTATTAGATAATATGACATATACATCGTCATGTGTTCACCATTTTGACTGAAACAGGGATTCTAACTTTGTGATTAGCAGAAATCCAAGCAATAGCTCCTTGAACATATTCAGATCCATTTTTGGTGAAATCTTGCCTGTTAAAGCTAACCTTGTATGTCATCTTCTGATTCACATTAGTGAAGACAAGAACAGTAGGCTCGACAACCATGTTCACACCTGGAACATTTTCAATCTTGACATTATAAGTTGATTTTGCATTGCCAACGTTTGTCACTGTCCTGGAATACGAAAGGCTCTTACGTCCTAGTTCGACAGCAAACGACGGATAGTTCAGCTCTGCTTCGGGTAAACTATGATATTCCGATCCGTTGCAATTGATATTTTCCTGGACGATAACAGCAACCTGGTTTTCATCATAGAGGGAACACAAGTACGAAATATAATCTCGACTAGGGATGTCGTAAACAAGCCCTGGATTCATGGCCAGAGATGGATTCGCGTGTCCCGCTCCGATAGCGAAAATGTCGGCAGGGAGGTTTTGTCGTTGGTCGAGAATAGGGTCCTGGTTCAGGTTGAATTGTGTGGCAGTAGTCATGATAGCCGATTTAATCATTGCGGGAGACCAATCAGGATGTGCGCTTTTGATCAAGGCCGCGACGCCGCTAAGATGAGGGCAAGACATTGAAGTGCCCGAATCAATGTAAAAACCTGGATTTCCATGGTCCAATGATTCGTTCCATGCTGCAATAATGTCGGCACCAGGGCCAATAATGTCCGGCTTTAAGATTCCAGGACTGGCCGAATTAGGCCCTCTTGATGAGAATGATGCAACGGCAGGAGCCGTTTTATCTCCTACGAATGTCCCTTTAAACGAAACGGTTACGGCAGGTTTAGAAGTTGAGTTAATGTATGCTCTGATCTTTTCTCCATCAAAATAACTCACACTAAGTGTCGGCAACACCGCCTTACGAAAAACTAAGGCTGTGTAGCCCTCATAGTCGACGTTCATCAAAATCAAAGCAGCCGCGCCTGCTTCTTTATAGTATTCTTCTAGATCGGTCAGATAAGAGCCTGGCGTTTCGTATAATACTATCTTCCCCTTGCTTTCTGCTTCACCTTCATTAACCAAAGGCAACATTGTGGACGGGAAATTCGGGTGGCCAAGTGTCACACCTTCAATCTCGTCCCGATTTCCTAGCTTGGCAACACCTACAATCTTTCTGTCGGTAGTGCTAGCACCAACTGTGAGCATCCATGGAGCCTCGTTTATTGCTGAATTTAGTTTTGGACCGTCGTTACCGGCTGAGGAACTCACAAGAATGCCCTGTTTCATTGCAGCAAAGGAACCTATGGCTATGCTATCTTCATAGAAAAGTAAAGAATGCAAGTAGCGATGGAAATTGAAATCACGTCGACACCATCTTCTATGGCCGCATCAAATCCGCCAATAGGCGCTGTCGGAACAACATACTTTGTAGATAGCAAGGTGAGCAAGAGGGGCTAAACCAGATGCAGTGCCATTGGCTTGGCCGAACAGATTGGCACCCGGAACAAAGTTTCCGGCCGCCGTACTGGCCGTGTGCGTGCCATGCCCGTCATCATCGAAAGGCGGATTAGTATCCACGAAACTCCTGGCGCCGATAAGCTTATTGTTACATGCCTTTTTATTGAATTCGCATTTCCCTTTCCACCGGCGGGAGGAGGGGAACGCTTTGTCGTCGAAAGACGGGTGGGACGGCGTGATTCCGGTGTCCAAGACTCCGATAATCACACCCTTGCCGAAGCTTGCTGGGCTTGTCCATGGACCGTTGTTCTGATTCAGGCCTAAGAAGGTGGGAGTACGAGTTGTGTGTAAACTGCTGTATTCTTCTCGCCTCGCGTACAAAAACCCGTCTTTCTTTTCTATCTCCTCCAATTCCCGAGGAGTTAGTTTCGCTGCGAATCCATTGATCACGTGTCGATACGTGTGAACAATGCGGGGCGGATCCTGTCGGGGCAAAAATGAATGGTACCAACTTTCCAGGCTTTCTGATTGTTCGAAAAATCGATCTTCGGGCAAGCTTAGATGGACAATGTATGTTTCCAGGTTGTTATTTGCCAGGGCTGGATGGAAAATAAATGTGAGAATTAATATTGAGACAAGAAACATGGGAGACATATTTTGCAATCGGTTAGCGTAATTAATTTGTGATGGAATTAATAACATGAATGTTGTCTATATATAATTGCATGGAACCTAATGGAGTCATATTTTCGGGGGTCTTGAAATGGAACGACAATGTTTTTACGTATGACACTCAAATTTCAACAATTTGATCCTAATTGGTGAGATTCGTCCGATTCGACATTCCTGCTAGTCGGTATATATTACAACCTATGAAGCACCGATACGGATACGTGACATGGGTACGATACAATACGGGTACGAAGATACAACATATATTAAAATTTTAAGGATACGGGTACGGCATATATAATTTATATATAATTATATTTTTTATATTATTATAAATATAGATGTACTAAGTACAATAAAACAAATCCATGTTTAACTTGAAAAAAACTAAAAGAGCATAAATACTCAAATCTCAAATGTGCAAGTTTCTTAGCGATCAAAATTTTAACACGTTTCATAATCTAAAAATTTAAATAACAACCAAATAAAATTACACAATCAAATAGGAGTTGTACTCTAGAAGGATACGTCTTGTTTTTTCTCATATACGGGAGTTGGGGCATATCTTTTTTCCTTTTTTTTTTTTAAATTTAGACACTTTCTGGATACATATTTATACGTATTCCAGACGTGTCAGTATCCGGAGTGTATCTGACACGGATACGTCGGCTTGAAAGGAGTGTCGGTGCTTCATAGATTACAACAAATGTTAGTTCAAACTTAATCACCATCGGTCATAATTTAGGATATGTTACAAGCTGACACTCCAGATCTGTAATTAGAAATGCAATAGAATTTTCACGACCTTAGTGTCATTTTCGGATATGCATTTCTAGTAACCATAAGGAAGTATAATGGAAAATTGGAAGTCAATTTTTTATCGAGAAAATTACGTTTTTGGTCCATTGAGATTCGGATTGGATCTTCTATTCCTTGATGTAGGTGTTTTATCTCCTGTTCCACCGCACGGATGATTAACATGTGTATAGAAGTTACCATATTAATTTTTAGAGTATAAATCAAGGCTGAATTATGGGGTTTTAATATAGTAAATAATGTGATGAGTAACAAATTTTAAACTTATTACTGTTCATAACAACTCAAGCAATCAAATAATGAATAATTATTTATTATTGACTAATTAAATAATCAAATAATTAATTAGTTTAACAAAAATAAATTGCCACCTAGTAATTAATTAATTATTTAAAAACTAGCTGAGTTTTTAGTGCAATAAAATTAGTCCGATTTATAACTATGTATAATGTAATTGATCCATTTTCCATCGAGTACGTAGTAGCTTTTGATCAATTATTAACTTAATAATGAGTTAGCAAGTGAAGAAAAAACCCATTAATTACAATAAATATATAAATAATAAGTATAAAATGATATACTAAATTTATTTTTTGTTATTTATATGCTTTCGGTCAATGTTTATTTCTTTATTTTTCTAAAATATTTATTTCTTTCTCTTCTTTCCTCGTACAATATGATAATCTATTTTCTGGGAAGAAAACAAATCTAGGTTACTAGTAGAATTCTATATTTGAAAATAACACCAAGCTAGCTAGGTCTTACAAAATTCTATTGCAATACTAATTACAGACCTAGAGTACTGCTAGTAATGTCCTAACACCTAAGTATGACTAATTATTAAATTATAGCTAAGATTTGTTGTAATAACGATTCGTAGGAATATAGAATCGTGCGAATCTCACCAATTAGGATCAAATTAATGAAATTTGATTGCTAGACGCAAAAAATATTGTAGTTCCCTTTCAAGAACCACGAAAATGACTCCATATATTGTTTGTTCAAATTAAAAGTCAAGGTTCCACACTGTTTTTTTCCTAATGGAAGAGCAAACAATATATATAGACAACATTTGGTTATAATTCCAGCACAAAGCACGTACTATAGGTGATAGCTAAAAATGGGTTTAATTGCAAAATTGGTTCCGTAACTATAAGGGGCTAGACTTCAAGAATTGGCCCAAGGCGTTGGGTTGCGAATCGCAATCTCAGTGTCTTGAAGTATAAACCTTGAATAACACGGAGTGAGATTAAGGTTGCCCCTCCCCCCCAAAGATTAGGACCGTCAATGGGAAGGACGGATATCCTAGAATATGGAGTTTGTACCCCCGGCTAGTGTAGAGATACTGTGGGTCGAAAAAAAAAAGAAAATTATAAGGGGCTAACAATTTTGTTCTTCTAAATATTTTAGGTAGCAATTTTGATCCTACAAGTTCTAATTTAAGAAATTTTAGTCTTATAAGTTCGATTTTGTGTGATATTGGTCCCAACTGGGTATTTCAATATTTCATTTGTTCCCACAATACCATTGTAATTAAGCCGAAAATGCTCAAAATACCAAAATTATCTTTGTATGTTAAAGGTTACATGACTGAAATTGTTATTTTGACTAAAGGATAAAACCGTTAAAAATCAAAACTACCACGTCCTCAAAAAGTTACAGGGCTAAGATTAACCACCCCTATGAATTGCAAGACTAAACTTGCAATCAAGTGGTAAAACTGCTCCATTGTTTCTTCTCTCAATCATTCTCACATTAATTACTCCATTCTATTCACAATAAGTGTATTTTGTAGGGGTAGCAATTCGAGTCGTGTTCGGGTTCACGGGTCGTGTTGAAACACTATAATTACACAAATTTGGTCAACCCAAACACGACCCATTTAATTATTTAGGTCAGATGGGTCAACCCAAACACAACCCGTTTAATACACGGGTAACCCGAACACGACCCAAAATGACCTGTATATTTTCCAACCTTGAATAAACCATCTATATATTTATTATGATAAAATGGGGATTTAGGTTATTTATATATAGAATATTAAAGACATAACGAATTATTAAAATCAAAATATGTAAACCATAAATTTGCTTCATGATATAAGGGTCATTAGATTAGGCATCCAAGAACATGGACAAACTCCTAATAAGTTGCACCCTACAATATGCTAACATATAAATAAAAATATAATTAAGGTTCAAGAAAAAACACAAACTTATGATGCAAATATTAATGAAAAGAGAATTAATTAACACATCACAGAATATCAAAGTAAAATTTATTAGAATTTTTTTCTTTAAGCGGGTTAAATGGTCATTTCAGGTCAAACCAAAACTGGCCTGTTTATTATTCGGGTTAAATAGATCTGACACGATCATGACCCGAATAATAAATGGGTTGACTCTAACCCACTTATATTGTGTTAGGTTCGGGTCGTGTTTTTGTATCGTGTCAGAGATTGCCACCCCCTATCTTTTTTACACTTAAAAAGTTATTCAAAAAGACTATTTTTTTTTTATGTTTTCAAGACTAATGAGAAAAGATTTTCCCCAAATTACCCTTAAATCTATTAATAATAATGTCTAAATTTTGTTTTCTTCAAAACATCATTTATGATTAATTAAGGGTACATTGGGTCGTTTTAATATATTTCTTAATATGTGTGTTTTCCTAAAAAGACACACTTACTGCGAATAGAAGAGAGTATTTAGTTTAGTACAAATAAATAATCACGCAGATTAACCGAGTTTTCTATTGCATTAGATTTATATCTCTATATTATATAAAATTGAGCTATTGTTAATTTTTGTAGAATAGTAGATTTTAACCAATTAAAAACTTAATAATTAATTAGCTAGCAAGTGAAGAAAAAAACCATTATTTATAGTTAATATATAACTATTATGTAAAATCATACATTGATTTATTTTTTATTTTATTGTTTATATTTGTTCCATCCATTTTATTACTTTCTTAATATTTTTCTAAGTTTTTGTTTCTTTCACCATTCCTTGTATAATTAAGAGTCCGTCCGATTTTTGGCATTTCTTCAATAGAAAAAATATTTTTAGCTATGTTTTTTAGCCATTTTTAAGTTCAAATGTCCACTTTGCCCTTTTTTTTTCATTTATGGGGACTAGTCCATTTCTCTGTAACGAGTTACATAACTTAGCACCGAGAAACATGTGTCGGTATCAAGATACATAATTCGGTACCAAGTTATATACGACATTAATTTTTTGAAAAATGGTCAAATACCTCACTTAAATATATTTTTTTGGTAATACACCCAAATGGTGGAGGGTTTAGGCAAATCCCTCAATATGTATATTGCAAGACTGAACTGTTTACATTAGAACTGTCAATTTTGGCCCGGCCTGGTGGGCAGGCCCAACCGGCTCAGTAAAAGGACCGGACTGAGTTACATTTTCTTAGGCCCGAAATAAGCGGGATTTTTTTGGCCCGACCCATTAGGCCCAAAAAATCGGCCCGACCCGACTTTTCCTTCGTATTTTCATGGACTGGGCTACAAAAATAGCGGCTCAGTTACTGTTTGGCCCAGTCCATCCCAAGAAACAATGCTCGGTACTAAGATGCATAACTCGGTACCAAGTTATTTAAGCATTAATTATTTTTTGAAAAATGATCAAATACCTCACCAGATTTTTTTTTTTAAAACACGCATAGAGGAGGGTTTAGGCAAATCCGCCAACCTGTAGATTGCAAGACTTGACTGTTTATATCAGAGAGATTTTTCAAAGAATTAAGAGATAGCCAAATATATACCTCACTAGGTGGCGGTAAGCTTTTAGTTAAAATGGTTAAAAACATATTTTTGAAAATCACGATCTGTTTGTCATTCTCACAAAACTTTAGTGGCCAATTTGGACTATTAACACTTTCTCAAAAAAAAAAAAAAAAATTTGGACTATTAACACTAAAATTAAACCCCAGACTCAACCCGCAACTCTGATCACCAGTCACAATCCTAATCTCAATGGACCAAAAATGTAATTTTCTCGATAAAAAATTTGACTTCCAATTTTTCATTATACTTCCTTATGGTTACTAGAATTGTATATCCGAAAATGACACCAAGGTTGTGAAATTCTATCGCATTACTAAATCATGACCGATGATTATTAAGTTTGAACTAATATTTGTTGTAATAACGACTAGCAGGAATGTCGAATCGTGCGAATCTCACCAATTAGGATCAAATTGATGAAATTTAAGTGTCATACGTAAAAACGTTGTCGTTCCATTTCAAGAATCCAGAAATGACAACATTATATTATGCCATCAAAAACAGAACCTCAAGTTAATTCCATGCATTATATTTATATATATAGACGACATTCAGGTTATTAATTCCATCACAAATTAATTACTCTAACCGATTGCAAAAAATGGCTCCCATGTTTCTTGTCTCAATAATTCTCACATTTATTTTCAATCCAGCCCTGGCAAATAGCAACCTGGAAACATATATTGTCCATCTAAGCTTGCCCGAAGATCGATTTTTCGAACAATCCGAAAGCCTGGAAAGTTGGTACCATTCATTTTTGCCTGACAGGGACCCGTCCCGCATTGTTCACATGTATCGACACGTGATCAATGGATTCGCAGCGAAACTAACTCCTCGGGAATTGGAGGAGATAGAAAAGAAAGACGGATTTTTGTACGCGAGGCCCGAGAAGAAGTACACTTTACACACAACTCGTACTCCCACCTTCTTAGGCCTGAATCAGAACAACGGTCCATGGACAAGCCCAGCCAGCTTCGGCAAGGGTGTGATTATCGGAGTCTTGGACACTGGAATCACGCCGTCCCACCCGTCTTTCGACGACAAAGGCGTTCCCCCTCCGCCTGCCAGGTGGAAAGGGAAATGCGAATTCAATAAAAAGGCTTGTAACAATAAGCTTATCGGCGCCAGGGATTTTCTCGATGACGGGGCACCTTTCGATCGAGATGGGCACGGCACGCACACGGCCAGCACGGCGGCTGGAAATTTTGTTCCAGGGGCCAATCTATTTCAGGGGGAAGATAATATTGTGGTTGATGACAAACAAAACCAATCCATACGTAATCGGAGAATTGGTAAAACGAGCCGGTGGAGCCGCCCTGATTTTGATGAACGACGAGAATTTGGGCTACACCACTTTAATTTATCCAGAGATGCAAATTCCAACACTTTCAGTGAGTAATTTTGCTGGAGAAAAGATCAAAGCATACATTAAGTCGACGTCTAATCCTGTAGCAGGATTTACATTTAAAGGGACAATCATAGGAGATAAAAATGCTCCTGCTGTTGCATTTTTTTCCTCAAGAGGGCCTAATTTGGCTAGTCCTGGAATCTTAAAACCCGACATAATTGGCCCTGGTATCAACATTATAGCAGCATGGAAGGAATCAATTGGCCACGGAAATCCAGGTTTTTACATTGATTCGGGTACTTCAATGTCATGCCCTCATCTAAGCATCGTCGCGGCCTTGATCAAAAGCGCGCATCCCGATTTGTCCCCTGCAATGATTAAATCAGCTATTATGACTACCGCCACACAAATTAATCCGAATCAGGGCCGTATCATTGACCAAAGAAACCTCCCTGCCGACATTTTCGCCATTGGCGCGGGACATGTGAATCCATCCCTGGCCATGAATCCAGGGCTTGTTTACGACATTACAAGTCGGGATTACATTTCTTACCTGTGTTCTCTCTATGATGAAAAACAGGTTGCAATTATCGTCCGGGAAAAGATCGATTGCCACGGATCGGAATATCAGGGTTTACCCGAAACAGAGCTGAACTATCCGTCGTTCGCTGTTAAACTTGGAAATACAAGCCTTACATATTCCAGGATAGTAACAAACGTTGGCAATGCAAAATCAACTTATAATGTCCAAATTGAAAATGTTTCAGGTGTGAACATGGTTGTCGAGCCTACGGTTCTTGCCTTCACTGAGTTGAACCAGAAAATGTCTTACAAGGTTAACTTTAGCAGGCAAGATTTCAACAAAAATGGATCAGATTATGTTCAAGGGTCTATTGCTTGGGTTTCGGCTAATCACAAAGTTAGAATCCCTGTTTCAGTCAAAATGGTGTAACATTGAGCTGAAATTAGGCAAGTGAATCCCATATATATAGGCTTCCACTATCTATATGTATTGTTATTGAATAATTATGTGAAATAATCTACCGTATTTTTATTATACCGTATTTTTATCATACCGTTTATTATACCATATAAACTGGAGGCCAAAAACCCGAAAAAAATTATATCAGTGAAACGGTCTCACAAAAGACTCATTCAACCATTTTATAATTATCATACCGTATTTTTATTATTAACTCGTCCCATTTTTATGTTATATATCATATTTAAACAAATAATCAAAAAATATCCTCAAGTGCATAAAGAACCGGGAAAAAAAAAGAGGAAAAATATATATATGTTAATTGCAAAGTAGCCCCAATAAAACAAGGAAATTGAGATGGAACGTGTACTAATTTGAGTAGTTTCAGCATCATTCGAACTAAGTAGTTGGCCTATACGGCCTTACCCCATATGGTGACTGGTGAGAGTCTAGGACGCGTTTTTATTGACCAGAATAATATATGGATATTAATTGTCAACCACCTATTTGTAAGTAGATGACCTTTTGATAAATAATTTAATGCTCGATATTTTGGTTACTCTGCCATCTTCTTTTTTTTTTTTTAAAAAAATATTGATTAATATTTCAAAAAAAGCATGAATGATTAATATCTAAATATTATATATCCAAATTTTTTTAAATTTTTTTAAGACATACTTAAACCTATTTAATTATATTTCTATAAGTTATGTATGAGGAGAACTTGAAGCGCCTTCAGCGTAAGAAATATTAATTTCAAGAGTACTAGTCATAACACATTGTTAAGATTAAGAATTGCGTGAACTCTTTTCAAATTTTTTAATGACATAATTTAAACATTATTCATAATTTGTTTCTTACTCCCTACTAAGCTAAGAAATCATTATATAAGAAAAAAAAAATCTAGTGAGACGACATTTAAGAATATTGTACACATTAGTTCAACATTTCACTTGATTCCATGCAAATTATCACTTACTCCATTATTAAGAAATGGCTTCTCATCATGTAATATTGCAATTCGTATTTCATTTTTTTTAACGACTGGAGTTCTTTTTGGAATATAATAAATTTATTTTGAAATAAATACAAAAATTTATTTCATGAGTACATTACTTGAAAAGTTTGTGTATCGGAAATTTGGTAGTCCTTAAAAACATTTAATGAAAAGTTTGTGTATCGGAAATTTGGTAGTCCTTAAAAAACATTTAAAACATATTAACCTTTATATTGTTGCACAGGAAAAAATATCTATGTACATAATTCGATAGGCTTTAGAGCAATTTTGGTCATATAAGTAAGTATAAGGGGGTAACGTATTTAGTCCTCGAACTATCATATGTAGCAATTTTGGTCCTATAAGTTTTGATTTCTTAGCAATTTTGGTTTTATAAATATAAAAGAGTGACATATTTGGTATTGTAGGCAACATAATGTTGCAATTTTGATCCTCTAAATTTTGATTCATGTACGATTTTGGTCCCATAAATTCTAAATTTGTGCGTTTTTTGTCCCGAATGGTACTTTTATTTTACCACCTTTTCGGGACTAAAATTACATAAAAACAGAACTTGTATGACCAAAATTGAGCATAAATCAAAACTTATATGATCAAAATTGCTACATAATATACTTATAGGACCAAATATGTTATTCTATTATACTTACAGGCATAGTTGTCAAAGGCGCGCCTCAGGCGCAAGGCGCATAAGGCGCACATCACAGCGCCTTGGAGCCTCTCGGGCGAGGCAATTCAAGGAGGCGCGCGCCTAGGCGCAAAGGCGCAGGCAGCCTGCCAGGCGCGCCTTCTTCAAGCCCAAAGTTTTTTTTTAAGGTTTGCTGCATATATTGGGCCTTTTTAAATGGTGCTTTTAGATGGGCCTTATATTAATTAGGATTTCTTAAGTTTTGGCCTTATTAAAAGTAAGCCCAACTTCAAGTAAGGAGAAAAGGACATATTTATTGAAATCAAACAACGGCTCTGAAGCTGGACATGCAGCGCACTACACAGAACAGACAGAACAACGCACAAACCTCTGCTTCTTCCCTCATCTTCCAAGTTCGAACAGGTTAGTATTTTTTTCTCTCCTTTCTTTTCTATTCTTTAATGTAGATTCTCTCTTACTTGTCCTTTTTCTCTCTCTCTTTTTCTCTTTTTTACTTCAGCAAAATATAAGATTCAGTTTTTTAAAGTATATTTTTCTATTTTTCAGAATTATGGAGGCAAATAATAATTCTAGAAAGGACCCAGCATGGAAATATGTGCATATTTCTAATCCACCAAGCACAAATAATCTTATTTGTGCATTTTGTGCTAAAGTTACGAAAGGAGGGATTTACCGTGCAAAGCAACACCTAGTTGGAGGACATCGGAATGCTAAAATTTGTCCAAAATGTCCAGATCATGTGCGTGAAGAAATAAATGATCATATGATGAAAAAAGTTGCACTTAATATGGAGAGAAGTGCTATTCCAGGTTATGAAGACATGGATATAGGTGTTGATGATGATTTAGATGATATCGGGGCAAAGATAACTTCTAAGAGCACACAAAAAAGGCCGAGGCAAAAAGGTCCGATTGATGTTTACTTTGCCCGTGATGCTGAAAAAGTTGTCCAGAACAACAAAAAAGATAAGAACAGACAAACTACAATGAATGAGTTATGTAAAAAGGAGATGAGAGATAAAGCTTGTCAAGATATAGCTAGATGGATGTATGATGCCGCCATACCTTTTAATGCGGTAAAATATCCAAGTTTTCATGTGATGATCGAGTCCATTGGACAATTTGGTGTTGGTTTGAAACCTCCAAGCTATCACGAGGTTAGAGTGCCTTTGTTGAAGAAGGAAGTTGATCTCGTGACTGATATGATGAAGTCGTATCAACAAGAATGGGTAAAATATGGTTGTTCTCTTATGGCAGATGGATGGACTGATAAGAAACAAAGAACACTCATTAATTTCTTGGTCAATTCGCCTAAAGGGACATTCTTTCTTGAGTCTGTTGATGCGTCTGATTACTCCAAGACCGGAGATAAAATGTTTCACTTGTTAGATGGATTTATTGAGCGTATAGGGGAAGCGAATGTTCTTCAAGTCATTACTCGATAGTGCGGGTAATAATGTCTCTGCTGGTAAGACGCTAAGAACTTCATTTCTTTAGTTTATTGCTTGTTTTCTAAACTTTAAAACTTATAAAATCATATTATAAATCTTATGGTGTCTTTTAATTTGTTTTCAGGTAAACTTTTGGAAGCAAAACGACCACATTTATTCTGGACTTCTTGTGCGACTCATTGCATCGATTTGATGCTTGAAGATATTGCCAAAATGCCTAATTGTAGCAGGACATTGAAGCGGGCAATGAGGTTGAATGCATACATATATGTACGTCTAGGAGTAGTTAATTTGTTGAGGCGTTTCACCGGACAAATAGAGCTTGTTAGAGCCGGTGTTACAAGATTCGCCACGCCTTTTCTTACTCTTCAACGCATCCATAAACAAAAGAACAACTTGAGGAAAATGTTTACATCGGATGATTGGTCATCTAGTAAATGGGCAAAGGAAGCTAGTGGCAAGCAAGCGGTTGATACTCGTCTCGATGCCTTCATTCTCGAACACTATTGTATACATGCTAAAGGTATTTGGTCCATTAGTTCGTGTCCTTAGAATGGTTGATGGTGAGAGAAAGCCACCATGGGGTATATTTATGAGGCCATGGACAGAGCTAAAGAGACTATCATGAAGGCTTTTAATGAGAATGAGAATAAGTACAAGAGATCTTCAACATTATTGATGCTGGGATGGGAAAGCCAACTCCACGAGCCTTTGCATGCAAATGGGATACTATTTGAATCCTGAGTTTTTTTATTCACACGACAATGTTTCTCAATGCCAAGAGGTTATGTCGGGTTTCATTGATGTTGTGCATAGGTTGGCAAAGAAATGTTGATGAGCAAGATAAGATTATGCACGAGACTCCTATTTATGAACGTGCGGAAGGATTATTTGGGAAAGAAATGGCCATCGCACAAAGAAAAACCAAAGCTCCTGGTAGTTAATTTTTTTCATCAAATGTTATTATTGATATTTTCTTAAATTTTATTTGAGCTATTAATCATTATGAGTTCAAATGTTAACAAAATGACCGGTGGAGCACTTATGGTTCATCGGCACCCAACTTGCAAAAGTTCGCAATCAAAGTGCTTAACCTCATTTGTAGTGCATCAGGGTGTGAGCGTAATTGGAGCATATTTGAGCATGTAAGTAATTAATTGTGATAATTTTAATAATAGTTATTTAATATAATTATAGTCATACATTCATACTTATTACATTATTTTACATAATGCGGATACATAGCAAGAAAAGGAATAAAGCTAGCTCAAAAGCGGTTGAATGATTTGGTGTTCGTGAAATATAACCGCACATTGAAACGTCGTTATGATGCACGTGATCGCATTGATCATATTTGCTTGGGAGATATAGATGATAGTAATGAGTGGTTGATGGGCAAAATGGATGAAGAATTTGATAATTGTGATGATTTAGTGTTTGATGATGATGACTTAACATGGGATGCGGTTGCTAGAGCGAGTGGTGTTCAAGAAGAGGTCTATCACACTAGATCGTGAAAGGAAAAAATGTTGTGTCCATGCCTACATCAAGTGCAAGGCCTAACCAAGTAGAAAAGTCGAAAAAAACTTCTCGAAAGAGGATTAGCACTTCTCGTCTAAGCCTTAGAGATGAAGAGAGTGAATTTGAAGAAGATGATGAAGAGGAAGTTGAATGTGATTATGAAAATATTGAAGAATTTGGTGAAGAAGAGAATGAGGATGAGTTTGTTGAGTTTGATGATGATGATTAGGAACCGACTTTAGGATTTAGAATCTATTTAGTAATTAGTAATTAATAGTTAGTAACTGGTAATTTGGTATGACGTATGAACTAGACAAGGCTAATATTTGTCACTTGAACATCCTTTTTTTTTTGCTTTTTGATTATGTCAGGAGGATGTTTGAGTGACAAGTGACAACGTGACATCATTCCTTTTGCTTTTTGATTATGAATGTAAAGTATAACATTATGCTTTATGGTATAAATTTTATTTCCTTTATTAAATATGTTTTTTTATGACTTTATGCATGCTCCTGTTACAAATCTTATTTTGTTTGTTATATATGTTTTTTTTTTTTTGCGCCTTACTTCAAAAAGGCGCGCGCCTTATTTTGCGCTTTGCGCCTCAGGTTCCGGGAGCCCTTGCGCCTTGAGCCTTTGACAACTATGCTTACATGACAAAAATGCTAAACATACTATTTATAGGACTAAATATGTCACCCCTATATTTACGGGACCAAAATTGCAACTAAGGCTAATTTTGATATTATTTACATATCACTTGGACACTTACTAATTATACAGATATCCATTATAGGAGCATGACCCTTGTGAGTAGGAACCTTGTCCTTATCCTTGTGCAACTTTACCTAATCCTATTTAAGGAACTTTATGTACCACTCCATATTTGTATATATATACATTTGAGCTCGAGCTTTTGGTTAAAAGAATATGATTTAACTTTCCCAAATTAAGAAACGAAAACAACAAAATATCTAGGAACAATAATTTAATTTTTTTAATGTTTCTTGATTAGTGATTAATAAATAAACCATATAACAAATCCAAGAAAACGAAAGGGGCCACATTAAAAGCAGCACTCTCCGACAAGAACAACATTATCTGTAATAACGGAGTTTTTTAAATTTAATCTGCCAAATATTTTAACTTCATTTCTGTCTTCATTCTTCAACCTTTCTTGCTTGCTTTCTTTTTCTGCTACATAGTTCTTAACTAAAAATCTTCATTCAGGTTGACCTGGACTCCCATATAAATTTTACTAATAAAATAAAAAAATACTTTTCTCTTTTCCCCCTTTTTCAGCTGCCAAACAAGAACAAAACACAAACACATTTTTTGAATTCTTGAAAAAAAAATTATAATTTTTGTTCCCCTATTAATGAGTTTTAGGGAACAAGAATCGATTGTGCTCCCATCTTAAAGATTGGATTTTTATGGGCAACCCTTGAGTTTTCTTGGTCTTTTCAAAACCATGGTCAAATCTTGGGGGATAAAAAAGTGATCTTTTTTAGCTATTTTTTGTAAGAAAATAGACAAAATGGGCAGAACAAAGAAGAAATTGTTTGACTCGAATGAGGCTGTAAGATCATTGTACAAGTTGTTGGAGCAACAGCCTCTGCTTCCATTTGTAATTCCTGTGTTGATAGTTATTTGGGCTTTTGAGAAGTTTTTTTTCTCTCTGTCTAATTGGGTTCTTCTTGCTGTTGCTGTATGGGCTACAATTCAGGTAGTTTTTTTTTTCTTTTGTAATTTCTGATGTGATTTTCAGTTTAGATCATATGTTTTAAACCATGGTATGTTTTTTCAGCTTTTTTTTTGGTGTCTGTCTGAATTTAGCCCAGAATTATGAATGGATGTTTGTTTTAGCAATTGCGAAGAAACGGGTGTGGTCAGTGTTCTAAAAAGCGTTGGGCACTAGTCGGGCGACAGGTTGGGGCCTAGTGCCTAGGCGCTAGCCTCAGGTGTTAAGGTGAGGTTGGGTGGGGTCTAATCGGAAGAAAAATGTAGGCGGACAAGGGAGCCTAGCGCCTAGACGGAGACTAATCAGGGCTAGGCGGGGATTTTTAGAACAGTGGGTGTGGTGGCTGTATTTGAAAATTTGGGATAATTGCAAAAACTACCCTGAGGTTTAGCATAATTACAAAACCTCCAATTATCTTTCAGAATTACAAATTTTCTTTGAGGTTTGTATTTACCTAACAAATACACCTCTCTTGAGGATAAATTGGGGGTGCAATTTGTAAGAACAAAACAAATGTCAAGGGGGTATTTGTAATTTTAAAAGATAACTATTTTTATTTTGTAATTAGGCTTAACCTCGGGTATATTTTGTAATTAACCGTTGAAATTTTGAATGGATCAACCTCGGTACGACTTAAGACTGGTTCACCTATAGAGAAAACTTACATTATTATATAAAAGGAAGCATATAATTTATAAATGAAATTTATGTGTAACAAGTGAAACAGTAAAATGCAGGGAAAGTATGGAACTAACATGAGCATAAATGTGAATAGCTTGCCATTTTGTACTTGAACTTTTGATTTGCAATTGACAATATGGTGGGACGAGTTGTAATTATGTTTCACATTTAGGCCTCAGTTGTCTTGAACGTTCTTAAAAATGCCAATTGGAATCGTGCACGTGTACTTTTCGTGTTGTACTCAAGATTGGTCTATTTGAACTTTGATGTAAGGTTGATAGCATGATGGGAAGTATTGTAGTTATGTTTTCACGTTTAGGATGCCATTGTCATCTTCAAGAAGTAATTCGAATCACGCGTCAAAACAGATGTGATAAGTTCTAGTAGGTGACCACGAGCTTGTAGCTCAAAAGGTATCGCTCACCCTTTCTAAGGGTGTTGACCAGGGTTCGAATCCTTTCAGTTTCTTTGAAATTCATTCCCTCCCCTCCCACTAGTACTCCCAACTTATTTAAAAAAAAAGACGTTCTAGTAGGTGATTAATAAGTTTAGCTTCTATCAGGTATCAAAGATTAATGATTGAAAATGTGTAATTAGATTGGTGAGAGTTTTATATGAATATTCTCTCGAAGATCCTCTAATTCTCTTTACTTTAACTTCTTTTTTTCTTTTTTTTTTCCTTTGGAAATGAAGTTACTATGATAAATAAAAATGCATTGATTTAAGTAAAAACACACAATAACTGGTGCAAGATTTAGATAGCCGAAACATATACTGACTTGTACTTGTTGTTTTCGGCAGTATGGAAGTTATCAGCGGCGCAATATAGTGGAAGACTTGAATAAGAAATGGATGCAAGTAACACTACAGACTTCGGTAACCGTCTTTTTATTTTATTTCTAGAACGCGTGTATGCCTATATTAGAATCTATCTTTTTATGTATTTCTACGTGTTTTTTTTTTCATTTTGTTACTATATATTTTCGTAATCACTCTTGCTCTTCATGTATCTATGCAGCAAGTAACACCGTTAGAGCACTGTGAATGGCTGAACAAGCTATTAATTGAAGTTTGGTTGAACTTTATCAACCCAAAGCTCTCTTTACGGTTTGCATCGATTGTTGAGGTAACTTTTCTGTTCTCCGTCATAACATTTAAGGACCAGTATTATTTTTCTCGTTGTATCATTTGATATTTTCAACACATATAATTTAATAGAAAAATAAATAAAAGAAAAACACTCTTAGCTAATTGGTTGGATATTGTTAATTGTTTTTTGCTTATCTGTCTGTGAATAGACTTTGTTGTTAAAGTTAATTGCTTATATATGTTTATACATAATATATTTATATTCATATACACCAATTGGAGGTAGAGATACGATATTACTCGTCTGTTGCTTATTCGCTTCTAATATTTATGCAGAGGCGGTTGAAGCATCGAAACTCAAGGCTAATTGTAAGTCCTGGTTCTCAATTTTTACCATGTAAAGAAATTATCGATAAATGAGTAATATAATGATATTACTTCTCCAGGAAAAGATTGAGTTACAAGAATTTTTTCTTGGTTCACGTCCTCCTATATTTGGGCTGCATGGAACCCGTTGGTCTACATCAGGTGATCAGGTTTGTTTACTTTTTACTTAATAATTTCATGGAAGTATTGTTTCATGTTTTAACACGGAAGGTCAACTTTAAGCCATGAAAGTTTAGAAAATGTCAAGGTTTGTGCTTTTTTTTCGAGCATAAATTGTTCAGATGAAAAAGTATTCTGATTTCTTATAATGTGTGATGAATAGGGATGGATGGTTAATAATATTGGTGATATGTTTTAAATGAAAATGTCCATGGTTTTAAAAAAAAACGACATTATTCTAAATTTAGCATGTATATGCTGCTATATGAGAACAATTATTTGTATTGGTGCAGAATTTTAAGATTTAATTTTAACTTATATATATGTATGTTTTCGGGCACAAAATAAACTAACAGTTTCATATGCAACAGCGAATCATGCGCTTGGGTTTTGACTGGGACACCGATGACGTAAATATCATGCTGTCTGCTAAGTTGGCCATGCCGTTAATGGGTACAGCTCGGATTGTTGTAAATAGCATCCACATCAAGGGTGATGTATGCATTATCTCCGTTCTCGCTTTCTTGTTAAATTTTGTATTAAGTTTCGTACCAATATGATTCTTAATTATTTTATAGCATTGAAATTTTAGAAACGAACTGATACAAATAATGAATTGATGCCAATGTGTTTGTTCTCATTACTTTGTTTGCATTACATGCAGCTTCTTTTGATGCCAATATTAGAAGGGAAAGCTATAGCGTACTCGTTTGTATCGACTCCCGAGGTGAGACTCGGTGTTGCATTTGGAAGTGGTGGAAGCCAGTCGCTACCCGCAACAGAGCTACCCGGTGTTTCTTCGTGGCTGGTATGATTAGATCCATAATATATCAGTGATAGTTGCAAACAATAATTTTGCCGATGGAATGAGCAGAATATATATTTAGAATGACCACACCAATATTAAACTTCTCTTCATGATCAGTGCTAATTATAAAGGAGATATCAGAAATTAAAGTCTCTTCCGGCGAAGTTAAGAACTAGAAACAATAAGGATAGATTTAAGGGTTAATTGGAAAAATCACCCTTGAGGTTTGATCAAATTACAAAAAAACCAGCTAACTTTCAAAATTATAAAAATACCCCTGGGTTTTTATTTTGTCTAACATTTACCCCCTTCATAAGCAAAAAACATTTCAAAATCCCCCCTCATATTTGTAAAAATATTACAGTTAGCCCCTTAGTTTTAACGCCGAATCAAACCTTAGGGGTGCTTTTTGTAATTTTGAAAGTTAGTTGGGTTTTTGTGTAATTAGGTCAAACCTCAAGGGTACTTTTTGTAATTATCCCTAAATTTAAAGTTTGAGCTATATATTCTAGGCCGACTTTGTATGTTTCCTTTTCAATTAAACGATATAATGCCTCCACTAGAGTAAAACCCAGGGACTGCTAACCAATTTGGGATAATTACAAAAACCACCACTGAGATTTAGTCTAATCACAAAAAAAACTTCAGTTAACTTTCGAAATTACAAATACCCCCTAAAATTGTGACAAACACCACCTTGAGGTTTGTATTTACCTAACAAATATCCTTCATCTTGAGTGTGCAATTTGTAAATAGGAAAACATACCAAGGGGGTATTTGTAATTTTGAAAGATAACCGAGTTTTTTTTGTAATTAAGCTAAACCTGAGAGGTAAAACTTGTTAAGATCAACATATTTTCCTTCTATTTCTGCACGTATTCGTCTTGAGGTTCATATTAATTCACAGGTTAAACTTGCCACCGATACGTTGAATAAGAGGATGGTTGAACCTCGACGTCAGTGTCTTGCTTTGCCAGCCGAAGACTTGCAAAAGAAAGCTGTTGGCGGTGTATTATACGTCACCGTGCTTTCTGCTAACAAACTTTCTGGCTGTAACTCTTCGGTAGATACTCACCCAGAGGATCGTCTCGAAAGCAAAGATCTTCAGACATTCTTAGAAATTGAACTCGAGGAACTAACTAGGAGAACAGATGTGAGAGCAGGATCGTGTCCTAAGTGGGACACGACGTTCAATCTGATCCTGCATGACAATGCGGGGATTCTTAGATTCAATCTCTATAAACGTACCCCTGGAAGTGTGAAGTACGATTATCTTACGAGCTGTGAAATTAAGGTAATGCTGTTTTACTCTAGTTGTCTCTAGTTTGAGGCACTGTTCTAAAATCCACGACTAGCCCCGATTAGTCCCCGCCTAGGCGCTAGTCCCTCCTTGTCCGCCTTGGTTATTCTTCCGATTAGGTCCCACCGAACTCTGCTCAGGTCCCGCCTAACCCCGCCCAGACTCTGCCTAGGCGCTAGACCCCAGTATGCTACCCGACTAGCGCCTAGCGCTTTTTAGAACACTGGTTTGAGGTCCGCAATGTTGACTTGGGGAGTGATTGCACACACTTCTACTTTTTTAAGAAGTGATGTATTATAGTTGAAGCAAAAGTAGTTGAGAATCAGAAGTCGGTAGTCTGCAAATAGAATCTAGATGGTGGAAAATTTAATGTTGAAGTGTTTGGGAAAAAAGCAATTTCAAAATTAGTTTTTGGATAGAAAGACAAAAACACCCTTTTATAAATGGTATGGGTATTTAGGAAGAGAAAAAACAATTTTGGATTATGATAAAAATATGAAGATAAGATTTACTAAAATACCAAAAGTACTTCAAACATAGAAGCACCACGCCCCCAACTTTTCGATTTTGATTAAATGAAATAGAGGCAGAAGCAAAAGCTGACATTTGCAAACACTAAAAAATGATTTTTTTTTGTTAAAGAGTTTGACATGTTCATAAACAGTGGTTCTCAATCTGATTATTACATTTTGAACTTCCCACAAACTTTTACACCAATGCAGATGAGATATAATCCAGATGATTCGACCATATTTTGGGCCATCGGAGCTGATTCAACGGTGATCGCCAAGCATGCTGAGTTTTGTGGAAAAGAAATCGAAATGACAGTTCCGTTTGAAGGGGTTAATTTAGGAGAGGTATTTTTTCATCATCTGTTGACAACTTCTCGGTATTACCATTCTGCTTAATATTATGCCAAGATTCTGTTTCGTTAATAACTGAAATTGTTGTCAGTAATATTCTTCTCTCGAAAACCATCTTGCAGTTGACAGTAAGGCTTGTACTCAAAGAGTGGCATTTTTCTGATGGTTCACATAGCTCGACTAGTTTCAGTACAGGCTCTCGTCATTCGCTAAGTGGAGCATCGAATATTTTTCCGAGAACTGGAAGGAAAATCTGTATAACTGTGGTAGAGGGCAAGGACCTTAATGTGAAGGACAAAATTGGGAAATCTGACCCTTATGTTAAACTGCAATATGGCAAGGTACAATATTTTCTCAGTATATATTTAAGGGATAATTACAAAAAAAATAATAGTAATAAGGTTTTAGCTAATTATATAAAAAAAATTCAAAAAAAAAAAAAAAACAGAGATGTTCTAAAATAGGTTTGATCATGTCTCAACTTTAAAGGGGTAATTGTAGTAATTTTAAGGGATATTTACAAAAGACCCTTGAGGTTTGGTCTAATTACAAAAAAAACTATAGATGTTTCAAAATTACAAAAAGACCTGTCAGGTTTGATTATGTCTAAACTTAAGGGGGCAACTGTAACATTTTTAGAATCAGGGGGTTTTTTGGAAGAAAATGCTTATGAAGGGGGAAATGTAAGACGAAATCAAACTTCAAGGCTTTTTTTTGTAATTTTCAAAAATCTCTGGGTTTTTTGTAATTAGCCCGAATCTCAGGGAGGTTTTTGTAATTATCGCTGATTTTAATTATCATGAAATATTTTTTGCTTATGAAAGGAGAAGTGTAAGACGAGGCCTCAAGGGTTTTTTTGCAATTTAAAAAAGCCTCTGGATTTTTTTGTAATTAGCCCCAACCTCATTTTTTTTTTAAATTACCCCTTTATTTAAAATGTACATATCTTGCACTTCTTCATTGTGTATGTTTCTTCTCCAGGCCATCAAAAGAACAAAACCTTTTCCACATTCTCCCAATCCTACTTGGAATCAGAAGTTTGAATTTGATGAAATAGGAGGTGGGGAATATTTGAAGATAAAATGCTATACCGAAGAAACGTTTGGTGATGAGAGCATTGGTAGTGCGCGGGTGAATTTGGAAGGACTTGTAGAAGGTTCCATTAGAGACGTGTATATTCCCCTCGAAAAAGTCAATTGTGGAGAGCTACGGCTTCAAATAGAAGCAATCAAAGTTGACGATAATGAAAATTCAAGGGTATGTGTAGCCAAAGCTTAAGCTCCGCGATTTGTGGTGGCTTAGTTGAGTCTAGATTAAATATCCATTCTCTTTTTTTTTCAAAAAAAAATATAGATATATACAACCAAGATCTTTGGCTAATAGGAAATGAACTAGAGGATTTTTTTTTTTTTTTTGTTGGCATTGTTTAGGGTTCACATACAAGTTTTACCAATGGTTGGATTGAGCTTGTTCTAATCGAAGCGAGAGATCTTATCGCTGCTGATATCCGAGGGACAAGTGATCCCTTTGTGAGGGTACATTATGGGAACTTGAAGAGAAGTACTAAGGTTTGATACTTATAACCGAGGCATTTGATTACGTGAAATCTATGGTTCATGTGCAAATTGTTCATTTATTCATATGCTTTTTTAAGGGATAATTACAAAAACACCCGAGGTTTGGGCTAATTACAAAAAAACCCAGAGATTTTGAAAATTACAAAAACCCCTTGAGCAAAAAACATATCAAAAACCCCCCTGTTAACACATAATCAAACCTGATGGTTTTTTTTGTAATTTGGAAACATCTCTGGGTTTTTTTGTAATTAGCCCAAATCTCAGGGGTGTTTTTGTAATTATCCCTTTTTTCTCAATGTAAATGAATCTTGATTACATTCAATAAGTACTAATGATTGATACTTCCAAAAGGAAAAATATGGTTTTCCATGAGAGGCTTGGTGGTGATTAACCTTAGAATTTGACATTTTTCCTGCCTTATTCATCACTTGGACATTGTCTTGGCAGGTCATTTACAAAACACTAAGCCCAAAATGGCATCAAACCTTCGAATTTCCAGACGATGGCAGTCCCCTCACATTGCACGTAAAAGACCATAACACTTTGTTGCCCACATCCAACATAGGAGATTGTGTCGTCGAATATCAGATGCTACCTCCCAATCAAATGGCCGACAAATGGATACCGCTTCAAGGAGTAAAACGAGGAGAAATCCACATTCAAGTTACAAAAAAAGTCCCTGAGCTCGAGAAGAAAACAGGCGTAGATTCTGCTGAGCCGTCCCCAACCGCAGTTCGCCACCAAATTTCCAATCAGGTGAGACTGTTGCTTAAAAGGATTAATTACGAAAACTACCCTGAAGTTCAGCCTATTTACCAAAAAAATCTCTTTCAATATTACAAATACCCCCTTGAGTTTTGTTTCTCTTCTACGAATCACACACCGGGGCAATAAGCTCGACCGGCCTAGAAAAATTGTTGGGTCGGGCTTAAATTTTGTAGACTTGAAAAGGATTGTGCCTATTTGGCCCGAAAAAGTCGGGCCCATTTTTCACGTGCGTTTTCATGGGCTAGGCCGGGCTTGGATCTCAAAATTAGCGGCCCGATGGAATTTCAACCTGGCCCGGCCTGACCCATTTGACAACTCTAGGTATTTGTAACACTTTTAAGGGGGTATTTGTAATTTTGAAAGATAACTGGAGTTTTTTGTAATTAGGCTAAACATTGTGAGTAGTTTTTGGAATTATACTTGTTTTCTAATAAGTTGCGAGTAGTGGTTGGATGAGAGGGGATAAATTTCAAAGAAAAATATATAGGGTTTGAACCCTGGTTAACACCATTACAAAGGGTAAGCAATACCACTTGAGCTACAAGCTGGTGGTTGAATTATCCCTTGTTTAAATGTCCAACTTTTGTACTCGTTTCTTGGATCGAAAGCTTTCTATAAATGATTAATTAAAGTTTTGATGTGTTTCTTGAATTCGACCAGATTAAGCAAATGATGATGAGGCTTCGATCTCAAGTCGAGGATCGAAACTCTTCATGAGACTCAAGAAGAGTACATGGTCCAACTTGAGACTGAGCAAATGTTGCTGATCAACAAAATAGATGAGCTTGGACAGGAAATATTTAACTCAACTGCACCTCCCTTGAATAGAACTGCTACCATTCCTTGAACATTATTGGATTTTCATGTCAAAGTTAATAGAATCTTGTGTCTTTAAGCCTTTTAATTGTATCATGTATATGTAAGGTTGATAGAATTGTGCAAATAATATATAGAACATATCATAGAAAATCTAATTATGTTTTTTGTGGGTTAAATTATTCACACATTTAGTTGTAACTTTTTCTGATTCCTATGAATGGATGCTTTTATGGGGACAAATCTATATATATATATATATATATATATATATTATTTTATTTTATTATCTTAAAAGTGTGAATATTTCATCAAACTTTTGATTGGACAAAAATATCCTTTTGACATATTAAAATTTTAGGACAACTAAGTAATTTGATATCTAGTTAGTTTCTATTTATTTAATTATAAGGCAAGTGATCTTTTGATATTTAAAGTACTTTAAAAGTATTTATTCTTCCCTCTATAACTCTTAAAATACTTTGAATTTTCTGATGTCGGGACTTCACATGAGAAAATTTTAACCTTATAAAGTTAAAAAATATGTAGAAATTAAGAATTTACGTTTTTTATAGTTTTGCTATTTATTTAATCCTTTTTGTTTATTTATTGGCTAAATGTTCATTATATCTAATTTAATTTTAAAAATCTTAAAATACATTTTTTAATCAAAACACTAAGAATACTTTAAATAAAATCAATTTTAAATTTAAATTAGGTTTCAAATTCAACCATATGTTCTGAATATATACACAAGACATTATAGAAGATTCTTTTTAATTAATTAAAATTTAGTATGATGCAAAATTTTATATTTCTTATATTCTTTTAAATTTTATCAATAACTATAATAATTTATAAGAGAAAGATCAAATTAAAATAGACATTATAAGAAAAAAGTAAAAATAAAATAAAAATATTTTAGGTGATTTTGATGCTATTTAAAAAGTAGAGAATATACATAATTTCTTTATGGTTGGATAATCCTCTCTCAATTTGCAATATCCAATTTGAAAATTAATTTTATTGATGGTTGTTAAAGAAATAATAATGAAACAAGAGAGTTTATATTTTATTTTTATTGTAATTCTATGCATATTTTGTTTTATTTAGTCATATTAGTAAAATAAAAAGTGCACAATAATTAACATAAAAAAATAACACAAATAAGAACCAAATGAGTTTGTTGCGGCAAAAAAATTTACCTTTTGAATTTTAATTATATGTGTTAATATGACTTTTACTAAATTTTCTAACATTATAAGTTTTAGTTTCTAATTTATTATTTTTTCAAATATATTATTATTTCAATCTTTCAATTATGTTTTTCCTATAAATTAAACAAGCGCAAAAAAGTATTAAAAATTATATATATGTAAATAAATAGAAGGCAAACTTAATAAAAAAATCCATATATGTATATTTATATATATGTATGTATGTATTAAATTGACATTTATGATAAAACTTGAATGTCGTTTGAGAATTATACCCTTCAAAAGTTATAAGTTTTAAATATCATTATGATATATATTTATAATAAAAACATGTACCAAAATAATTAAATTTTAATAAAATAATGTGAAAGAGTGAAACATAAGCGGAAATTGGATTAAGTCTAAATGATGATATATGTTAGGCAAAAGAATAAATAAATAAACTCATTTTTTTAAAATAAACTCATTTAATATGTAACAATTTTACATTTGTTGATAAAGTAATGAATTTCTTAAATTATATATTAATTCAAATACTAATATAACATTCATAAAAAGCTAAGTAAATTAAATAACTACACCAAATTAAAGTGGAAATTAAGAATAAAAAAATATTAAAAATAAGTAGTTATACTTGACAATAGTGAATTGAGACTAACCAAAATAATTTTGGGTAATAAATTCATATATATATATATATATATATAGTTTAGGATTAAGCCAAATGAAACATATTATAAAAAGTTGAAAGAATAAAGGTAAATAGTTAAAAAAAAGTATGTGTGTCCTAGCAAGAAATTCTAAAGAAAATTAAATAACTTTCATATAATATGTATAACTTGATATTTTAGATAAAATACCAGTTCATGTACACCTTTAGGATTTATAAAGACTCAAGCACAAAAATAATTAGTATAGAATTTGGTACAAATTATTTTAACTTTTACAAAATCAAATAGTATGAAAAAATTGAAACAAGAATCAGAAATGGAAAGTTACTATATTCATATGAATTTGTAATAAATAAATAAAATAAACTTATTTAATATGAAATAGTTTGATATTTATGTCAAAGTTTAATATTTCTAAAATTATATGTTAATATAACTTAATAATTGTCTTAAATAATAGATGGTCTTGTAAGTAAATATATATGGTTGCATACTAAAACTAATATGAATTAAAATATGTTTAAAACTCTATCATTTGAAAATATTTTATTTTAGTTAAATAAATTTGAATGTGAAAGGTTATATGAAGATATGATTTTTGTTTATTAACATTAACGACCAATACTTTGGTTATTATATTATACTATTATTAAAATTAATCAATTGGGAGTTAGCATAAGAGCACTTTAAATTAACTATTTTATTTGTATTTTTTATTTTTGTTTTAAAATCTTCTTGTTTCTTCTCTCAATTTACTATTAAAATATTAACATTTAATTATTTTAGTACATGTTTTTATTGTAAATATATATCATATTGATATTTTAAACTTATAACTTTTAAAGGGTATAATTCTCAAACGACATTCAAGTTTTATCATAAATGTCAATTTAATACATATATATATATGTGTGGATTTTTTATTAAGTTTTCCTTCTATTTATTCACATATATATAATTTTTAATACTTTTTTGCACTTGTTTAATTTATAGAAAAAAATATAATTGAAAGATTGAAATAATAATATATTCGAAAAAATAATAAATTAGAAACTAAAACATATAATGTTAGAAATTTTAGTAAAAGTCATTAACACATATAGTTAAAACTCAAAAGGTAATTTTTTTTGTGTGTCCTAGCATGAAATTCTAAAGAAAATTAAATAACTTTCATAATAATGTATAACTTAACATTTTTGATAAAATACCAGTTCATGTACAACTTTAGGATTTATAAAGACTCAAGCACAAAAACAATTATTATAGAATGCAGTACACATTATTTTAACTTTTACAAAATCAAATAGTGTGAAAAAATTGAAACAAGAATCAGAAATGGAAAGTCACTTTATGCATATGATTTTGTAATAAATAAATAAAATAAACTTATTTAATATGAAATAGTTTGATATTTATGTCAAAGTTTAATATTTCTAAAATTATATGTTAATTTAAGTACCAATATAATATTCAAAATATTATTTGTGTATCATATTTGTTGTGTTAAACTATATATAATAATAAATTGAAGTGAAATGACCATTCTTAATGCCAATTATCCCAGTCATAAGGAGGCGTAAGAGAATAGTTAAAGTTTTTTTTTTTTTTTACAACTTGGTATCTAATTTTTTGGCAATTATATTTTCTTATTGATCAAAAATTCAAGCACAATTCTAAATAAAAATCAATGTATTATATTCAATTTTCTCAATAAAGGCACTGAAAATGGATTGATAATCGTATTTTAAAATAAATAATATAATTTTGTAAACAGGATTAAAAGAGATCAATTTTAAATTTACAGTATTTTAAAAAAATATAGATTAGTATTGGTGTATTAAAGAATAATTGCAATTTTCATAAATGGCTCACAAAATTTACAATTATGTAAATTTTAATATAAACCAAAATAGTCAAATTCAATTGCAAGAACAAACTCTAATAGTATAATATATCTTTCTAAAACATTTGTTATACTTTCTAAAACATTATGCAATTTTAAAAACTATATTAGTCTTTAGTTCATTATATAACTTTTAAAAACTTAAGTGTTTTCAAAATAATCGTCAAACATAAAAGTTAATTATTATATTTAATTATACAAGATTGACACATGGAAATCATTAACATGTTTTTCTTTCATAAGACTATCTTTGGTTTTGTTATTTATTAAGTTGAGATATTTTGTGTGTAATTAAATAGAGTTTCAAATGAGAATTCAAATTTTGACTTATCATTTTTTCATAGATTTATTTAATACTCGATTATCGGTGAAAATAATTGATTAATTTTCTTATATACTAGGTTAAGGTTTATTATTTTTAAGACAATGGAAATAGGAAGACTGGAAACTTTTTATTTAAGTATTAATGATAAAATATTGATTTTGTTACTAAATAAAGATAATATATGAAAAGTTTTTCTTATATATATATATATATTATAATTTTTTTATATTTCGTTAATTGAAGAACTAGGATAAAATAAAAGAATTAAGTAAGCACAATAGATATAAGAATTTGATTTACCTTTATTTTATGTTTTTTTTAATTGAATAACAATAACAAATAAAATCATGATATTATCTGGATTTGGTATAAAAGTTAATTATTTAATATTATTTTATAAATACGATAACTTGCATGAAATTTTGAATCATTAGCTTGTGAATTATAAGCTAAAATTAATTGTCTTATTATGTAACTCGCATACAATATTAAAAGAATTCAAAATTCAAGTAAGACTAAAAGGCTTTTCTAGCCATAAAAATAAAATAAAAGATTGAAGAATTTGATTATTATAAGCTAATATTGAACTTATTTGGTTTTATACTAATTTTAAAAGTTTTGTGGTATTGAGTTCTTTAAATAATAGTAACAAATTATATCGATCTATAATTAAAATAAAGAAAATATATATTAAATACTCTGTAATATTTAAATATAATTAATATTTACTTTTTACTAAATCACTTTTTAATATTTTAATATTAAACAATAAAATTATTAGATAATATAATTATTTTAGTAAAGTCTTGTGAATCACGTGCGACGCACGTGTTTCTTACTAGTTCCTCTAAAAGCTGGTGGGTTCCTTTATTCTCCTGTCTTTCTTCTCCCTTCTTTGGTGACAAAAATTTCAGATCTAAAGCTCCCTCTCTTTCTACTTTCTCCCACTTTTATTTCTTCTTTCGTTCTCTCTCTGTTGCTCTCTTCTCATAAATTGGACGAAGAGAACAACTTACACATGTAATATATCTTCTTTCGCTCACTACTGCTCTTTGACAATATAACTTTTTATTTTTATTTTTTGGGAGACTTGGACAGTACATTGTATGCAAATTTTAGGAAAAATTATTTTAACACGTACCTTATATAACATGTTATATTATATATAACACGTTCTATAATATAATCAGAAATTATAACACATTAAATCATATAGCGTGTTATAATATAACATGTCATATGAGGTATAATGTGTTATAACACGTTATATATTATATACCGTAATGACCTATTTCACATTATATATTTAATGTGATAAGCCATATCACCTTATGTCTTTATAACGTGATATATAGTTTATCACGTTATATATATATATATATATATATATATATATATATATATATAACGTGATAACTGTTCTTCTTCCCCAAAACTCATCGCCTTCCTTAATCACCACCCATCAACACCAGTCATCTAAAAGCCCTATAACGAAAACCAATCAACACAATCAATACGAATCGAAAATAAATCCCTAAATCAAACTCTAATGTTACTTCAAACCTTAATCCCTAAATCAAAAATCAACATAAAGTCACTAAAATCTAACCTCTTGGGAATCAGTGGCGGCATCGACGGCGGTGGAGGCGGGGGCATCGTCGCGGTGGGGAGAACAGGGGAATCTTCGACAGATGGAGAGTCTTTGACACATGCGGGTTTGGTGGCAGAGGTAGTGGCGAGTTCACTTTGACCATTCATGGCTCCTCATGGTATCTCTCTTTCTCACGTTAAGGTTTTGGTAAAGTACAAAATGAAAGTAAAATGTTTAGGGGGTGTTTTTTTATGGTTTTAATTATTTAAGTTTGTTTTTACTGATATTAAATTTTTGGGGGTATTTTGGTCATTTTGAGTAAAAAAGTAGGTCTTTTAAAATTATGGGTAGAAAAAAGGTTTATCTATCCCATATGGCTATTTAAAAAAAAATCCCAAATAAATAATTATTCATCAGAGCATGATCATAATTCATAAATAAATATAACTCACATTATTCATATAAGTATCACTCAACAAATTCAACATATTTAATCAAATTTTATAATAAGCAATTATTCATCAAACATTATCACAATACGAATTTAAAATAACACACAGTAACAACAAATTAAAAAGTATAAAATATCTCCCCTTACAAATACAACATGCAGCAATTTAAATTATTAAGGAAAAAAAACCCAAACATAAACCTTGTTTCATCTCCTATTTCAACCGTACGGATGATTGACACGTATATTACACTTACCATATTAGAATCCTATAATTTCACTTGAAAATTAACATGACAAGTGTAATACACGTATCAATCATCCACCCGATTAAAATAGAAGATAGAAACACAATTTTGGAATAAAAAATCTCATCCACTAAATAAATTTCATTGTGAAATGAAATTAGCCATACGCTTAATCAGATCCCTAGCCTTTTCAGTTTCAGTATCAAAAATATGAAAGCAATGTTCTTCTCCTTCAACCTCCACCACCTCCACTTCACCTTTCCATCCACTATTTTTCACTTTCTCTGCATAAACTAATCCTCTCCCCGTTAACTCATCCTTCATCGCCAAAGTAATCATCATCTTTGAGCAACCCAGCCCGGATAAGCTCGGAGCCCCATCAATCAGTGGATTAATCGACGGATTATCAATCCCACCGGCGGCCGTTGGGTATACGAATACCCAGAACCTGTACGCTAAACTCCGATCTACATCTTTTCCGATTGGATTCGAACCCCAGAAATATGGATGCGAAAGAATCGCACCGACAATTTTCACGTTCCCGGGTAGGGGCTCCGACCCGGCCCGAATGGCAATATTGTGGGCTATATTTGCGCCGGAGGTATCACCGCCGATGAAAACCCGGCTAAAATCGCCGTGGCTGGCGACCCATTGGTCTAATTTCTCGAAATGGGTTTGGTTAGGGTCGGCGTGGGAGCAGACCCATTTGAGGGCTTCCCACGAATCGTCGTACGCCGCCGGGAGTGGGGTTTCCGGTGCGAGGCGGTACTCGACGGAGATTACCAGAGCGCCGGCGGCGGAGGATAGGAGGTTTATGTAGCGGTGGTGGAAGAAAGAGAAGGCGGACTCGAGGCAAAATGCCCCGCAGTGGTAGTAGACTAAGATGGGGAGGGTTTGAGTGGTGAGGTGGGTGAGTTTTGGGAGGTAGAGTCTGGCGGAGACGAGGGGTGAGATGGTGGTGTCTTTGGAGGAGACGCCGGTGGTGGGGTCTTCCGGCGACGGAGGGACGTGGGGAGAGCCAAAGAGGCGCTCGACGGTGCCGTCGGTGTACTGTATGATGTTGGGAGAGAGGTCGACTAGCACCTCTTTGGTGGTGGTGGTGGTGGTGGCGGCCATGGCTGTGTGGTTTGGAGGTGGAGAAAGAGGGTTTTTAATGTTAGGGGGCAGCCCCACTAAAACAATTAGTCAAATCTGGGTGCTAGTTTTTTCTAAGGTTGGCACCAAAAGAACACAATTACAAATTGGACTTGCATTCTTTTTTGGATGCCTCTATTCTTCACTCAATCACGACAGATGCAAATGTTGGGAAACGATACAGGTGTACATCCCAGCAGTTTACCTTGGCGGCAGTAACGAGAGACCGTAGCTGTTGTCATCAGGCATAGTCAGGCGTAAGTTTACGCCTGGAAACTGAGTTATCAACAAAAAGGGAAGAAGATAAATGCAAACTCTGGAAAGTCATGCTAACCTCATGCTTTAAAGTAATCTTACTTGTAGATATTTTGCTATATTTTTCGTATTGGTGGTGCCATTTGCTTCTTTTAATGGTAGATTGTGATAAGGTGTCTCAATTTGAATGTCAAGGTTATAAATATGTCACTGTGCAACTTATGACAAATATGTGGCTCGATTAATATTCTTTGTTGAGTATTTTCTTAATTTTTTGGATTACATGACCATCAATTAAGAAATGTTCGGTGTAGTTTTCAGCTTTCTTTTTCTTGTGTCTAATAAAAAGATGTATATTTTATTGTTAAAAGAAAGATAATGAGGAGGATCAAGAAAGTACGTTTCATCGATGATGAGGATTTGTGAGTAGGGGTGTTCATTTTTCGAATGGATCCGAAATTCGATTCGGTTCGAATTCGAATTTTAGTTTCGAATTAGGATTTTTGAATTTCGAATCAACTCGAATTTCGAATATGAATATTTGAATCGAATAACGACTTGAGTTTTTTTTTTCGATTCTATTCAAAATCCTAATCAGTGAAATTCGACTAAATTCGAATTCGTATTTTGATTCGAATTCGTATTACAATTCAATTCTTATTTCAATTTGGATTCATAATTTAATTGAATTTATATGTATATAATTCACACTATACATAATTATTTGATGTATATATGTAAATTATACACATGTATTTATAATATATATATATATATATATATATATATATAAAATGAATAAAACACTAATGTTTAAATGTAAATGTAAAATTATAACTATATGCTCTTTCCTTCTTGTTTTTTAGTTTTTGTTAGAAATTATTATACTTAATAGTATGTGAAATACATTTTACATTGCTTCAAATTTTTATCTTTAGATCATATTCAAATAATCATTTTTTGTGCTAAAAAATATATTTTAGGTAAAAATTGTTTCGCTCTTACAGTCTCACGTGGAGGAATGTGGTGAAATAATCTAAGAATATTTCACCAATTATGTATGAAAAGGTACAAAACTTGTGTACATACACTATACAACATACATTATACATTTATACAATATTCTTTGACTTTTTTCCTTTGTTTTAAATTCCTATTACAATATTCATTATACATTATATATTGTACACTATATTACATATATTTATCTTCAGATCATATTAAAATAATAAATTATATGATAACACACACTATATCTCTTTATCTACACACATACACAAATGTTGATTTTTAAATATTTGAACTATAAGCACTTTATCAATTTGATACCTCATATTTGAGTACAAAAGTTATTTATCAAGTAACTACTGCTAGTATCAAATTGACACAAAATGATTTATTAAATTTATATAAGGGAGTTCGTTATGAATTTATGATAGTCTTTAGTTAAATTAAATAATGAAAAATAATTAGCCGATAATTTGTAATTTTGAAAAAAAAATCTGGAATTTTATTGGGTATAGTCCAAAAATATTATGTTATGAATCCAAACGTTATTCACTTTATCGATAAATTTGGATAATTGGATTGACTCGAATTCGATTTGGAAATCGAGAAATCCAATTCGTTTAAATTCGATTTGAATTAATCGAATTAGGATCGAATTTCGAATTGAGGTTTAAAATGTTCATTCGATTAAATTCGATTCGAGGAAGTCGAAGAATTTGGAATTCGATTCGATGAACAACCCTATTTGTGAGTAACTAATACATTATTTATTCCGAATTAATGAAATCACTACATAATTCAAGGGAAAAGAGAAATTAGAGAAACGAGTCTTATGGCTGCGATTGAATGGCCTTTCACTCCGTCTATTTTTATTTTTAAAGTAAATAGTGGTGAGCAGTTATTTTTGAAAAGAAGTTAATTTTTTTGAGTGTGATTGTTTGTAAGATAAAAGTGTGATGGTTCTTTTAGTTAAATAGTGAATGGGTGTGATCGATGATTTGAAAATTAAGAAAGAATGAATAGTCTATTTGTGATGTAAATATGTAATGTCGATAGTTGATGGTGATGTTATATGTAGTAAAATAATAATTGTCTATGAGTGAAATACATTTTGTTAAGTTAGTGCCGGTGGGGGAAAACTTCTTTTGTGTCGGTGGGGCTGGCTAGTATAAAAAGTTTAGCCTCCAAAGTTTTGCCCCCGGGGCATAACTCAACTGGTAAAGGATTTGGGTGACATGATGTCTGCTTGCTGGCACCCACAGTGGTTGTTCAAATCCCTTTGGTAACGATTTACAGGATGGAGGAAAATTTCTTGTGTGGTGACTCAGTCTTCGGCAACCCAAGGACCCTGACTAGTTGAGGCATAACCCCCGCTTCATATCCTCCACGGCTCTAGGGCAAGGGCAGTGAGGCCCTTAGGGATAGGGTTCATCCTTTAGTGAAAAATGAATTGACATTTTGTTAATATATATCTACTGGTCAACTATTTGGGAATATTTTTTTTGCTTAAAAGGTAGTGAAAATTGAAATACGAACGTAACCCTAGGCTATATTTTGGATTATTTAAATTTCGTGAAGTAAATGTTACAGTGAACATTTTCTTATTTGCTATTATAAGAAACCACCAATAAATGTTTAGACGACTATAACTACATTAACACTATTAGTAATTTGTTTAAATAGTTCGATTATAATTGATTACACTAAAATAGAACTTAGAATTGATGCTTACTAAATGCAAAGAAAAAACATACCACTGGCTTGTACCACAAATAGTATTGCTCACCCTTACATGTAAGGGTGTTGATCAGGATTCGAACTTTCTTTGAAATTTATCCGTTCTCCGAAAATGACTCCAATTTTCGTTCTAAACACAAGTTCAAAGTTCCAAACTTCATTATATATAGACAACATTCAGGTTAATAATTCCAGCACAAATTAATTATTCTAAGCCAATGCAAAAAATGTCTCCAATATTGTTTCTTGTCTCAACAATTCTCACATTTATTTTCCATCAAGCCCTGGCAAATAGCACCCTGGAAACTTACATTGTCCATCTAAGCTTGCCAGAAGATCGATTTTTCGAACAATCGGAAAACCTGGAAAGTTGGTACCATTCGTTTTTGCCCGACAGGGATCCGTCCCGCGTTGTTCACACGTATCGACACGTGATCAATGGATTCGCAGCGAAACTAACTCCTCGGGAGTTGGAGGAGATGGAAAAGCAAGACGGGTTTTTGTACGCGAGGCCCTCGAAGAAATACGATTTACACACAACTCACAGTCCCACCTTCTTGGGTCTGAATCAGAACCAAGGTGTCTGGCCAGGACCAGCAAACTTCGGCAAGGGTGTGATTATTGGACTTTTGGACAGCGGGATCACGCCGGGCCACGCGTCTTTTGACGACAAAGGCGTGCCCCCTCCGCCTGCCAAGTGGAAAGGAAAATGCGAGTTCAACAAAGAAGCTTGTAACAACAAGCTTATCGGCGCCAGAATTTTCGGGGATGACGACAGGGGGACGACTCTTGATCATGTCGGGCATGGCACGCACACGGCCAGCACAGCTGCTGGAAACTTCGTCCTGGGTGCCAATCTGTTTGGGCAAGCCAATGGGACCGCATCTGGTTTGGCCCCTCTTGCTCACCTTGCTATGTACAAAATATATTTTTCCGACAGCGCCATATTGGCCGGAATTGATGCGGCCATAGATGATGGTGTCGACGTGCTCTCAATGTCCTTTGGCGAGAAAACTTCTACGCCTTTCTATAAAAATAGCATAGCCATAGGTTCCTTTGCTGCAATGAAGAAGGGCATTTTCGTCAGCTGCTCGGCTGGTAATGGCGGTCCCAAGTCTCATTCATTAGTAAATGAGGCTCCATGGATTCTCACAGTTGGTGCTAGCACTACCGACAGAAAGATTGTAGGTATTGCCAAGCTCGGAAATCAGGATGAGATTGAAGGAGAGACACTAAATGCCCACCCAAATTTCCTGGCCACGCCATTGCCTCTGGTTACTGCAGACAACCTGGACATCAAGGGGAAGATAGTACTGAATGAGATAACAGAACCTGATCGAATCGGAATAAGACAAACTTCAATACAAGTGGACGCTGCCGCCTTCATTTTGATGAACAATGAGAAATTGGGCTACACCGTCAAACTGTCTCCCGATTTATCAGCACCTCCAACACTTCATGTGAGTAATTTTTCTGGAGAAAAGATCAAAGCATACATTAACTCGACTTCTAACCCTGTAGCAACCATTTCGTTTAAAGGGACAATCGTAGGAGATAAAACGGCACCTGCAGTTGCAGCATTCTCCTCAAGAGGGCCTAATTTGGCCAGTCCTGGAATCCTAAAGCCCGACATTATTGGCCCTGGTGTCAACATTATTGCAGCATGGCCTGAACCTGTAGAGGATGGAAATCCAGCTTTTAACATAATTTCAGGCACTTCAATGTCTTGCCCTCATCTTAGCGGTGTTGCGGTCTTGATCAAAAGCGCACATCCCGATTGGTCTCCAGCAATGATTAAATCGGCTATTATGACTACTGCCACGCAAATCAACCTGAACCAGGACCCTATTCTGGACCAAAGACACCTCCCTGCCGACATTTTCGCCATTGGAGCAGGACACGTGAATCCATCTATGGCCATGGATCCAGGGCTTGTTTACGACATCCCAAGTCGAGATTACATTTCATACTTGTGTTCTCTCTATGATGAAAAACAGGTTGCTGTCATCGTCCGGGAAAATATCAATTGCAACGGATCGGAGTATCAGGGTATACCCGAAGCCCAACTGAACTATCCCTCATTTGCTGTTGCTCTTGGAGATACAAGCCTTACATACTCTAAAACAGTAACAAATGTTGGCGATGCAAAATCAACTTACAATGTCCAGATTGAAAATGTTCCAGGTGTGAACATGGTTGTCGAGCCTACGGTTCTTGCCTTCACTGAGTTGAACCAGAAAATGTCTTACAAGGTTAACTTTAGCAGGCAAGATTTCACCACAGATGGATCTGAATATGTTCAAGGATCCATTGCTTGGGTTTCTGCTAATCACAAAGTTAGAATCCCTGTTTCAGTAAAAATGATGAACAATTGAGCTGAGTATTGTTTCATATGAAATGATATAACAACTATTATGTCTGTATTTGAACTCTCCTGTCTCATTTTTTTTTTTTTTTCACTCTGATTTCATTCAACATAGAACTTAAGTAGTGATATTGACAATACACAAATAAACTGATTAAAGGTAATCTATCCACATTTACTTTTAGTCAACATATAATAAAATTCTTATAATTGTAAGCAAACACAGTTCGAATAACTTTGTTCATCCTTTTCCAGTAGAACACCAAAGAAGATCACAAGTCTTTCCCTGGAAAAACATTTAAAAACATGCTGCAAAAAAAGATTCATGTAAATGTAGTACTCAGGCATGTATATAAATCGAAGATTCCATTCAACAACACTTGAGAAAAAAGAGTAGAAGAAATTTAGAACATTATATTACGCGTCTAAGCTTTGAAAAAAGACAAATTTCCATCTTCTTTTCATTTTTCTTCCATTTTGATACATACTAGCCGCGGCCTAAAAGTTACCTTCTCAACATGTTAATATAAAAATAACAAATGGTTCTTGATCCCCCTAACAAATGTTACATGGCTGCAAAACATACTTCTAGATTTGTATAAACTATCAAAAACAAGACTATATATGCTTAAAAATGTTGGTAGCTTTTCTATAACTCATGCTTTTGTATATCCGTTGGCCGAATATTATTACAACATCTTTCTACCAAGCTGTGAACAGATTTCTTCATTTCTAACACTTCAAATTGATCCCACCAATTACTGCTCTGGTTTTATGACATTGTATTTCCTCTCCATTGTCCACAAAACAGCATGAAGTTAGTAAACTCGTGAAACTCGAAAATTATGGATCAGTGATACCAATAATTTCTTCATCTCATTAAACAGCAGCAGTTTCTTTCCTTCGAGCCCACAGCATTACAAGAGAGAATCCCATCAGCGACATTATTACCGTCTGCAAAGTTAACAGTAAAAATTATCATTGGATAAGTAATCAGACATCTTTGTAGTTGTCACTCTTCATGCCACTAATTAAATCAGTGATGAAGCAACCGAACAAAAGCCAGAATCTTTACGTGGATATCATCTGCAGTTATGATTTCTAATAAGGGTTAATTACAAAAAATACCCTCAGGTTCAATCTAATTACAAAAAATAAATCTTACAAAATTACAAATGCCCCCTTGACATTTGTTTTTGTTTTACATATTGCACTCTCCAAAGAGAGTGTTTGTTATGCAAATTAAAACCTCAAGGGTGTGTTTGTAATGTCTTAAGGAGTTATTTGTAATTTTGGAAGATAATTAGACATTTTTGTAATTAGGCTAAATCTCAGGGGTACTTTTTGTAATTACAAATAATTTAGACACATTCAACCTGCACAGAAGATTCATTCAGTGCAGCCAATGCATTCTCTATAACAAAGCTTATCGTCATTGACTTACCGAAATAGCAGGAGGAATGCCGACAAGTGGATCTTGAAAAAACCTATTTGCAAGTGCAAGAGCCAGAAGACTACTCTGCATGCCTGTAAGAACGTGAATGAATCAGTTCGACTCAACCAACATTTTCATCCAGCATACCATTAACAATATCATAGAGGTATTAATAACCTGTCTCATAGGATAGTGTTCTTTGTAGAGCTTTGACATCAGGTGAATCACGGAAAACAACACCAGTGAAAGAAAATCCGGCAATAAATGCTGACAAATGAAACGCGATCACTAGCAGCAGCACTGAAATCCCAGAAGGGGACATCACCGACTCCACATTGATAGCAAGTGGAGCTCCAACACAAAGAGCGGTCACGAAAACTGAAAGTGGAGGCAGAAATAGCCGAATTGCGTTACAAATTTTCGGAAAGAATCTGCAAGCGCAAGTCAAAGAAGGTAAGAGACAATATTGTATACTCGTAGTAACAAAATTCTCCAATTTTTTCAAAATAACTTGAATAAAGCACGATATTTTCATACGATGTTGAAATCCTAAGAATATCGTTTATAAATAATAATGTGACAAAAAATATCCCGAACTTTTCTTTAATAAAAAGATTTATTCTCGATACTCTTTTGATAAAATTATACGATGTTAATTTTCAAAATAATTTATTGAGAATCTTCCCACAAAAATATATATCTTCTACAGAATAATTAATAATTTGTATCAATATATTTTCGAGTTAATTGCGTATATAGACGAATTTTGTTGTATAACCGAGATTTTATTGAATTATTGCCAATTTATCCCAGATAATACCTGAGATATGAATTTTAAGGGCTAACAAATTATTCTAAATCCGAGATTTGTTACTATGGGTATACAACCACAGTGAGATAAAACTGAAAGCATATATATAAGTAACTAACTAAGTACCTATTTAAAAGTAATCCAGTTGCAATTGGAGTGACCACAATTTGCAGAATATTGGAAACCATTCCTTTTACATCAACGGGCAGTTTTTTGCCGATAAGCAATAAGGACAAGAATGGGGTGACAAAAACCGCAGTAGCAGTGGATATAGATGTCATGACGATGCTAAGAGGGGCCATTTGCGGATCCGTCAGAAAAGTGGCGTAATTGGAGAGCTGGGCCCCACTAACACAAGAAGTTAACATGATCCCAGCAGCTGATACACACAGAAACCAAAGTTAGGCCCTTTAGTTTTAGGGAGTGTTTGCAAAAACTTCTACCTTCCGAAGAAGTAAAAATAGTTGAGAACCAGAAGTCGGTAGTGTTTCCAAATAGAATTAGAAGTTGAGAACCAAAAGTTAAGGGTATTTGGTGAAAAGTTGTAAAAATGTTTATTTATTTGTAAAAGCCAAACCAGAGGCAGAATCAGAAATCTAAAAGCATCCATCTCCCTAGTTTTAGATTCTGATAAAATGAAGCAAAATCAGAAGCACAAGTTGGCATTTGCAAACACTAAAAAATTATTTTTTTTTCAGACAAAAACCGAGAACACTTTTTTTTAGTGATTGCAAACACTCCCTTAATCAATTTTCACGAAATAATTTACAAGAAATTATACCTAAGGGAGTTGGGAGACCAAATATAGTCATTGAAAGTGTACCAAAAAGGTACCCAAGAAGGGGCTTCACAACAAATTGTCCAATATAGCCAGCAACAATGGCTGCTGGTCTACTGAACGCTTCGAGAAAATCTTTTTCGCTCGAGTTAACTCCGACTGCAAACATCAGAAAGCCTAATGCTGGAGCATAATACCTGAATGCAAAACGCAATGATTTAAAGAATTGAATTCGGACAAATTTCAAATAATTTTACATTTTCGCCTTGGAAACTGTTATCATAACCAACATTGGATGATCTGGACCCCGAAAAGCATAAGATAACTTCGTGTACTATGCATGATCGCACTAAAGTACCATTTCACAACTTAGGAATTACATGATTATCATGGGCAGTTATTTTGTTTCCCAAATCAAGCCCATACATCGGTATTTTTATGCAATAATCATTCTCTATCATACAAAAGCAACTGAACATCTCAATAGACGAACTACTTTATCATACAAAGAATGGTACTAAACCTGTTAGTGAACCAAGTGAATGAAGGCGGGTATATAAGAGCCAAAACTGTACTTGCTAGAACCACTTGAGGTAAAAAAGAGTTTGCTCCCTTCAAAATGGTCATGAAAGAAATCTCGTCCTGAATCTGAAGCAAATTAATCAAAACATGACTGTATTAAATCTTAGTTATTGTTAACAGAAACAATGTAAAAAAGCTACATAGAAGAAGGACAGCTGCAATCTAACCGAGAACAGAGACACGTATATGACAAACTGTTCCTGTCACCCCATTTTGTTTGCATTTCGATATTTTTCATCTAAGTGTCAGTATACAATGATTAATGGCAGAAAAATTATCGGCTCTCTGATGATACATTGATTCAAACAACTCTATAGCATGACGTAAATGGTAATGAATTACTGTTCTTCAAATTTCTCTTATTTAAATTAATCATCCAGAAAATAATTCATCGTCAAAATTGCACAGTAGATCAATTTTAGGGGAAAAAGAAGGAAGATTAATTCAATTTGCATAATCAGAGCCCAATTACTTAGTAAGTGAGAATTGATGCAGAAATATGATATTAAGCACAACCCATTAATTCCGAAATTTGCAATGACATTGTTATAGAATCATAAGTAACAGGATAGGATTCAATCTACAAACACATAATCACAACAACAACAACAACCAAATCATAGGGTTTAGATAAGAAAATTCTAATAAAGCTCAAGAAAATACAGATAAAAGATACCTTGGGAGGTCCGGATGCACGATCAGAAGGCCACTCCGGTGGTAAATTATCCGGCCCACACTTGCCTATCAACAATATTCTAGAAATTCCACCTACATTTAACGCCATTAAGTGCGGGAAAAAATTAAAGTTCAAAAAACAATCAACATAAATGTATTTATATGTTCTGTGAACAAACCTCTATATGGCCCAAACCAAAATTCAAAAAGCACCAGCACATTTAACTCGATTAAGTACATTGAATTTCGGCATAGAAAACAAGACCAATCATAATATAGAACCAAAATCAGTAAATCTAACTCCATTAACACTGGCATAGAGCTATTTCTGCTTAACAGAACATGCCTATACTAAATAAAAGAAAAGCACAAAAACTCACCGGAGCCCAGGTGAGATTGGGAGCTCGACAGCCGCAACCCTGCAACAAAGAGGAATTCTATCAACAAAAATATAACTTAATTTATTTTTTCAATTTTTGTTTTGTTTTTGGGTTTCCAAAGTTTGCGGTTAATTAAAAAAAGAAAAAAGGGACCTGAAAAATTGGAGCAGTTCTGGGGGGACGAAAAAGCGGTAACTTTAGTTGGTTTGACCCATGGATTTTCTTGTTGAAGGAAAGAATGACGGCCATGGAAGTGGTGACGGTTGTGCAGAAGCTTGCCATTGAGTTTGACACTCATTCTTTTTCTTTTCCAAGCCTGTTTTCAGAAACTGAAGGTGAGTCAAATGGCCGAAACTGTAAAATGAACTTAATATTTGGCTATGGCAAGTGGGATTTGGGAAGTGGACTTTTCTTTCTTTAAATAAGTTTGGATTGAATAAGATTCAAACCCATATTAACACATATGAGCGATGTCACTTGCAGTGTTTTAAATACCGTATCGGTGATCAAACCGGCCAAGCCACCGGTATGTGATTCAACCAGTCCGACCGGTTGAGCCGCCGGTTTTACCGGTTTTAATAAAAAAAATTTATTTGAAATTATATTATATAAAATATGAATATAATTTATTAATATAGAAGAGAAAGTTGTATATGTTTAGTTAAAACGAAAAAATGTATATATTTAGCTCAAAAATGACATAAATATATTAAATATTAAGTTTATAAATTCTATTTTTATAAAAAAAAGCCAAAAAAATACAAAAACTAAAAAAAAAAAGCAAATTCCGGTTCAACCGGTTTTAGGCCGGTATGGCCGGTATTGACCGGTTTAACCGTTAAAACGGTTATTAGGATCTTACCGTACCGGTCCGACCACCGGTATCCGGTATAACCGGTCGGTACGGTACGGTATTTTGAACAGTGGTCACTTGAATTACGAGAGGTAGTGTCGTTGTTGTAAAAATCTCCACCTAAATCCAAATAGTTTCCCATGGAGAGGCTAGTGTTACTTTCTAAAAATCTCCACCTAAATCCAAATAATTTTCCATGGACGCTAAACTATTCTTGTCCGCCTATATTTTTTTCGATTAATCCCACCTAATCTAGCTCAGATCTAGGGATGGCAATGGTGCGAGTATCTCAATACCCAAACCCGTCCATCCCACGTCCTCCCACGGGGCCGGGAGCGGGGCAGGGCGACCCGCCATGGGTCGCGGGACAGGATGAGTCGCCCCATGTTGATTTATTTTTTTATTTTTTTATATTTTTATCTTATATTTTATATTATTAATAATTTTTAATATTATATTTTGTATTATAAATACATATTGTTTATAAAATTTGTCATTATATATGTTAAATATAATATTAAATACATAAAACTATATTATTTTATACATATAAATGTAAAATATACATTAAATATATTAAAAAAATAAAAAGAAAATAGCACGGGGCGGGGTGGGTACCCCATGGGATGGAGGTGATACCCAGACCCACTCCGCCTCCCCGCTCCATGACCGGGCGGGACGGGCGGGTCATTTTGACATCCCTACTCAGATCTCACCTAACGCGACCGAGGTTCCATCTAGGCGTTAGGCCCCAGTCTACCATCTGTCTAACACCTAGCCCTTTTTAGAGCACGTGGTGGTAAGTGGGGGGATGAGCTTGAACAATAGATTGCTTTTTTAATAAATTATATTAATGTCTTGTTTACGAAAATTTTGATATTATTATTTTTAAATATAGTACTGATCATTTTTATTTTTTTAAGCAAAAAACACATATTTATCAGTACTTTGTAGTAATATATATTAAAATACCAAATAAAATATCAATGTAATGAACTTATTTAGTAATTATATGTATAGATATATTTAATGATTCACAAAATTATCTACCTAACATAACATTTTAAGTCACTAAAATTTATGGTCGACTATAGGCGACTACTACTACTAGTGCACTGACACATGCTAAGGCTGTAACAATAGGTTTGGTATTTGTGGTAAGAATTAAACTCAATGAAGCACAACAAATTCTTTGAAATAAAATAGATTACTTTAACACCAAATTAAAATCTTGAATATAGCAATCATAGGTAAATAATAACATCAAAAAGATTTCAAGCTTTTTATTAATAAAGCGACTTTTTCTCGAATAGTACTTCAATTTCAATAAAAAAATTATATTAAATCTGTTTTTCTACTTTTAATGCAGGCACACAATTTAATCAAATTTACATAATTTTATGAGCAATTTATTGAAATCTTTCCATATAAATTAATTATTTTTTAATAGAATAAGTAGATATTTGGGTCAATATATATTTCAATTTAATCATATATAAAAAGAACAAAATTTATTTTATAAAATAATATTTTGTCACGTTATTTCCCAATTAAATTGAATTAGTTTTAGAGTTACAATTATTCGTGACCAGATCTCCTGTAGTCCTGTTCCAAAATCCTATTTCATTTCTTATTCCATCGTATTGGATGATTAACACGTGTACAGTAATTGTATCACCATGTACATGTGTTAATCATCTAATACAATGGAACAGCAAGTGGAATAGAATTTTGGAACATAAGAACTCAATTATCCTATGGGTGTATGTTGGATAAGCCCTCGAATTTGACGCAATAATGAATAATCTACAAATTACGTCAATCAAGTATACCGCACTAGGCAAATCAATGTAATTGCTTGAATTTTTTTTTTTTTTTGTGAAGTTCTTGAAAGCTAAAAAGATTCATGTTTGTGATTATTATTTAGTACACATAATTTTTATTTAAGAAACTAGCCACCACAGATTTGTTCAAATTTTTAGATATTTGCACAAAATGAAATTTTAATTCAAAAGAAAATTTTGTGCATGAACTTTTTACGTTAATGAAAATTATATATATATATGTCACAAGTTAAATGAAGGGTTTTTAATATTATAATCAAGTTGAGGGATTGTTGGAAATTATTTAATTACAATATTGAATCTTTTGAATTAAATATATGTTTGACAGTGAGTGGCCGGTCATACTAATATAAATGTCCTATAAAATGGTGTTTATTTTCCTGACAAATATGACTCTTGATTAACTATTTTATGAAAGAAAATGAAGTTTGGGAAGATTTGTTTCAAATTTTGTCTAAACAAAGGTTATTCTGACATTTGAGTGTTATAAAGATCTAAGGAAATTTGAAGGAACTTATATGATCTAATATGCTTAAGCCTTTTTTTTTAACAAGAAAAAGTTAGGTTTCACTAATATAATGCAGAAAAAATGCACATATATATAAGAAGTCCTACCAGTTATGTGTGACTGTTTCATGAATCTAAATTGATGAGACGGATCTTAAATACATACAAAAATATTTATTATTTTCATGGGTATGAATTTGGGTCGAAATTATATTTAAATATAAAATCCGTCTCATGAATTATATTTGTGAGACCGTCTCACACAAGATTTTGTGAAATGGACATACATCATGTAAGTACATCGTTGACATCATCACCAAAACAAGAAACGAAGGGTTGGAAAAAAAAACATAACAGATCCGATAAACATTGAAGTCCCGTGTCACACTCAATACAAATTTCTAATCGGGTTATTGTCACGCCCCAAACGCGACGCGACAACGATCAATCACTTAAACATAAATAATTCAATAGTCTAAACCAATGATACAAACTCCAAGTGAAATAGAGTCTAATGCAGCGGAATAAAATACACACAAGTACAAATTACATCTTAAGGTCCGACGGAATCCGAATACAACCCAATAGATTATCCGAATTTAACTTACAAATTCAAAATGCAGAACAAAATGAAAAAGTCTAACAACAATAAAAGTAAAAGGAGTGTCGCTCCACATCAACAAAGGGAATTCAATCTGTGGTAGGTTCGACGTCTTCAACGTACTCTTCATCTAAAGGTTAGAAAACGAGGAGGGAGTGAGACAAAATCTCTCGGTGGATGGGGTGATCGTGTGCAAGTGTGCCGATATATATAGTTAATGCGAAAAACGGTTGTATGAAAACGCGTGAGGTATGATGCATGTTTTCATACATAGCCCATAAAAGATCGTGATAAATATATATTAAGTAATATATTTATATAGTTTAAGAAATAGTTCGTGGTCACACAGCACGATGATTCAAGCGGAGACATGAGGATTGCGTCAAGTGTAGCGCCAACCCATGCATTACAAGTAGCGGTTGCGTCTTCGAAGTGTAGCGCCAACCAAACGTTCCGTTCAACTCCGGAATCGTGTGGATCGATGGCAATGATTCCTTCGTTCTTCCTTGTAACTCCCCGTTCATGATGGTCCAAGACCACCCTTATTGCTCCATAGCAAAGACAAAATCCACGTTAGAGCTAGCAAGGCTCGGATTCGTCATAATCATGATTATACCTCAAGTACTACGACCCGCTTCCCTCGGACAAACTCCGTCCCTCGCCATGGGATTAGGGCGATGGGGCCTAAGAGTGGAATAGCGGCCGAGCTGCCCGGTTCCATCCCCGACGTATCCATTCCGACTATGAGCTCGACACACCAAGTTGACTCGGCGGAAATTAAGTACACGTTCAGGTAGTCAACCAGGCAGTCGAGTATTATTGATTCGGGAAGCAGTTCATGAAAAGTTCTCAAATTTTGCACAAAATAGTTTTGGCGTTGGTGGAGTTATTGGGATGAAGATAATTATCTGGAGGATAAGTAGTCTTCGATATCTTAAGGATTAGGAGGAACATAGGTCCCGTTATAGATTCGAAATCGCGAGACGAGGAAGTCGCCCCGTGATCGGTTATTAATCGGTCAAGACGATCCGATAAGTCAAGGAATTTTTAAGAAAATAAAATATTTTAATTAAATATTAAAGTAAGAGGGTCCAGGGCTGTTTCTTTAAAAGAAAATAATTTGAGTTAGGTCCTTATAAAAATAAAATTTACAATTAGCCCCACTTTGTAAAAACCAATACTTTTGGGGTTAAAAGTTAAATAAATAAATAACCCGACCTTGAAAAATTATGAGGTCAGTTCCTAAATTCTCTAAATTGTTCAGAGATTCAGGTTTTTAAATTTTTGAGGTTGAGTTTTTATAAAATTCTCACATTGGCCCCAAATTTGTTAAAATTGTCATTTCGGGCCCTAAGTTTAAAATAATCGGAACTCACAAACCGGAAGGGCTTTTAATGTGATTCCAGCTGTAAAATGTCACTAAGGTTAGTGGGATATTTGAACAAAAACAGTTTTAAAACGTCATAAGTATAGGTCCCTTAACTTTTGAAAATCTCATTTTTGTCCCATTTTGAAATAATTGCCTTTAAGGCTTTTAGGGGTCCAATTGTTATGAAATTTGAACCTTGGGTCCAAAATATAATTATGTTATAGGTAAATTAGTATTTCCAGGTGCATGGGCTGCATAAGTCCTGGAAATTTCATTTGGGTCCTCAAGTTAAATCTTTTACAATTTGGTCCCTCAAGTTTTATAAAATTACTTTCCAAGCTCTAAACACTTGGATTTTTTGAATACACTTAAAATATGTTATTTCCAGTCCCTTAAGAGTTAAAATTTCAAGTTTTAAATTAGGGTCTGGTACAGTTTCGAAATTTGCAAATTAGCCCTTAAACTTCTCAAATTTTACAATCTAGTCCTTGGGCTTTTAAGGGTTGATTTTATTTATCTAAAAACTCTTAAAACTTTATTAAAATGTCAAAACATAATTTTTGAACCTGAGTACAGTCCCAAAAATTGAAAATTACAGAGGGGTCCCTTAAGTTTTATTTTCTTGCAATTAAGTCCACCAACTTTCCATTTTTGCATTTTAAGTCCAAAAATCGAAATTTAATCAATTATGCTCGACTTTTCCAGGTTATAAATCATTCAAAATATAGATTACAAGAGTCATAAATATACATATCCATTTCATGCAAGCATTCATCAAGTACAACAATAAAGTGTACATGTATGTCCTATTTTTCGATAAATCGCATTTTTGAGCAACACTTGAGAATTTTTTCCACTAGATACAAGAAAATAGCATGCAATACATAATATATATCTCAAGTGCTCAATAACAAAATACTACATGCATATTTTCAATTTAAAACACCTAGAAGTTGAAAGAATTTTTCCACCCACCTCGTAGTAGTTTCTCGGGTTGATCTAAAATGTGGTCTTCTTCCTTGAATCAACTTCTTGACTAAAACTCTTGAAGATCAGCCCCTAAATGGTATCCAAACCATATTTTGGTGTTAAAATTAAAGTCTCAAGTCTAAAGAAAATATACTAGTACCAAATGGTTACTACTCACCTTAATATCTTCAAGTATTCTCAAAAATGGAAATTTTCCTTCAAGCCTCTAACCTCCACTTGAGATGATGTAGGTCAGCCCCTAAACTCCAAAAATTTATATTCTTGAGTCAAAAATTAATTCTTCATGTTGTCAAGAGAAAAATACTAAAACCATAATTTTCTCACCTTAATAATATGTAATCTTGAATTTCCTCTTCAAGCTTGTAGTCAAATCTAGGTCTCTAATTCTTCAAGAATTTTCTCTAGGAGTACCTCAACAAGAAGGATTCAACATCATTAGATGGTGAATGTATAAGGTTGAGGATTGGAGAAGAAAATTAGAGTTGAGAGAAATGAAGATATTCTTACCTTATGCTTGAAGAATTTGATCCTTTAGAGAGGAAAATGGAAGCAAGTCTTGTGTTTTTATGATAATTATGAAATGAATAATATTGGTAGATAAAGAAAAAAAATAACAAAAATGATTGATTCCCCTAAGACAAGGAGCCAAAAGTTGGAGGGAATAATAATCATGGTGTTGGTATTTTTATTTATTAGAATTTGGTGGAAAGAAAAGTTTGTCCATCCTTTAAGCATGTGACCAAAAGTTGAGAAAAAAAAATAATATATATATGTAAATATATATATATATACATATATAATTGTAGGTCTTGAAAAGAATAAGAAACAACCTCCCCATTTATGGTAATTTTCGAAATTTTTTTAAAAATATAAAAAAAAAATTTAAAAAAAAAAAAAATTGATTGGGAAATTGGTTGGGATGAATTATAGAATAAGATGAAATATTAGGATAAGGATTGGAATGTACTCCTAAATTGTTGGAGGTCTAATATTCCTAAAGTAGTAGTCATTCGATCAAGTATTAATACTAGAGGAAGAATATAAAATTGCTAAGCTCTAAAAATGCGAAATGCGTAATTGACGTTGGAAGAAATAAATAAAAATAGAGTCGAGTTTCATTAATAATAGGTTTGTGATACATAGCCGAATAAAAATAATCACTACATAACACCGAATCTCACGTTAAAATTCGGGTCTCACATTCACCCTTCCTAAAAGAATTTGGTCCCCAAATTCTCTTTAGAACAATTCGGATATTGATTCCTCATGTCTTCTTCCATCTCCCACGTTGCGTCTTCGTCTCGGTTGTGATTCCGCCATACAACTTTAACCATTGGAATCTCTCTTACGCAACCGACGTACTGGCCGTCAATGATTCTCGATTGGTTTCTGGTGTAAGATAATTTTTTCATTAGAGGAGGAGCATCACGAGTGATGATGTGCTCGTGGATCCGTTGATACCTTTTCAATCTCGATACATGGAATACATCGTGCATTCCCGCGTCTTCGTGCGGTAAACTCAAGTCGGTAGGCTAACTTCCCGATCCTCCGCAAAATCTTGTAAGGTCCAACATATCTCGGACTCAACTTGCCTCCTTTCTTTGGATTGATCAATCCTTTCCGTGGAGACATCGAGAATACTTCATCTCCTAACTTCAAATTCCAAGTCCTTTCTCCTCTTGTCTGCGTAACTCTTTTGGCGGCTCCGAGTCATGCGGATCCGTTTCTTAATCAACTTGACCTTCTCCATGGCCTCCTGAACTAAGTCGACCTTTGGAATCGATGGCGACTTTTGTTTCTCTTTTGGAGTCCATTGGTCATCGATCTCCCAGTGTAGTGGAGATCTACACTTTCGCCCGTATAAGGCTTCGTAGGTGCCATCCCAATTGTGGCCGATAGGCCGTTATTATAAGTAACTCGGCCAATGGTAAGTACGAATCCCAACTTCCTTGAAGTCAACGTGCATGCTCGCAAATGTCTTCCAGGGTTTGAATTGTTCGCTCGGACCGCCATCGGTTTGTGGATGTCTTCTTTGTCTTTGAAACTTAGTGAGGTACCCAATTTCTCATGTAAGCATTTCCGAACTGAGACAAATCTCGAGTCTCTGTCGACACTATATCGACCGGCACTCCATGCGGTCGAATGATCTCTGATATAAATTTGCGCAAGTTTCGCAAAGCTTTGCGGTTTTCTTCATGGGTAGGAAGTGTGCGATTTCGTGAGTCGGTCTCGACTACCCATATAGCATCATCGCCTCGTCTAGTCCTCGGTAGATCCGTCACGAAGTCCATCGTTATGTGTTCCCATTTCTACTCGGGGATTCTCAACGGTTGTAATAAACCAGATGGTCGTTGGTGTTCAGCTTTTACTCGTTGACAAGTCAAGCATCTCGCAACGAACTCGCTACCTGGTTCTTCATGTTTGCCCACCAAGAATGTCTTTGTTTCAAGTCCTTATACATCTTGTTTCCTTCGGGATGTATAGTGTATTTCGAACGGTGTGCTTCTGAGAGGATTCTGTTCCTAAGTTGCTTATCACTCGGTACACAAATTCTATTCTGAAATCCGATGATCCCATCTTCCCGTGTCACCGAGAATTCCGATCTCTCTCCTTTGAGTATCTTCTCTTTTAGTTTTTGAAGTTGCACCTCAATCCCCGTGTTACTTTGATCTCGTTCGATGATCGGGTTTAATCAAAATATTAGCACATGAAATTCGAGTCGGTTCTCGTCGGTTCCAAGTGCTCAATTCTTCTAATGATCTCCACTCTCGAATCATTAGTCTAGCTAAACTCGCCTTTACGCTTAAGCGTCGGCTACTACGTTAGCTTTCCCGGGATGGTATTGAATATCAAAGTGATAATCTTCTATTAACTCCATCCATCTCCGTTGCCTCAAATTGAGTTCCTTCGAGAGAATAGATACTTTAGGCTCTTATGATCCGTAAACCGTGAATGTTGCTCCATAGAGGTAGTCCTCCCATTTCTTTAACGCGAACACTATTGCCGCCAATTCCAAGTCATGCGTTGGGTAATTGGCTTCATACGGCTTGAGTTTTCGTGATGCGTAAGCAATGACCTTTCCTTCTTGCATGAGTATTGCTCCTAGTCCTTCCTTTGATGCGTCACTTGTAGACGACAAAGTTTTCTCGTTCCCTTTGTAAGGGCTAAGGCTAAGATCGAGTCAGAGTGAGTCGTTTCTTGACCTTTGAAACTAGACTCACACTTGTCATTCCACTCAAACTTGACTTATTTCTCGGGTTAGTCGAGTGAGTGGTCCGACTGTCTTGGAGAAATCCTGGATAAATCTTTGATAATATCCAGCTAGTCCTAAGAAACTTCTGATCTCTGTTACAGACTCAGGTTGTTTCCATTCAACCACTGTCTGTACCTTCGAAGGGTCTACGACGATCCTAGTGTCGGATACTATGTGTCCTAAGAATGCGACTTCACTAAGCCAAAATTCGCACTTGTCGAATTTGGCATACACTTGTGCTCTCATAGTATCTCCAAAACAATTTTCGGATGACGTTCATGCTCTTCTCTGACTTAGAGAATACGAGTATGTCATCAATGAATATCACTACGAATTGATCCAAATAAGGTTGAAAGACTCGATGCATCAGATCCATAAACACTGCTAGTGCGTTCGTCAGACCGAAAGACATCACTACCAACTCGTAGGGTCCATATCTTGTTTGAAATGTCGTTTTGGAAAGGCTTTCTTCACGGATCTTCAGTTGATAATATCCTTGTTGCAAATCAAACTTAGAGTACACCGTCGCTCCTTGAAGTTGATCAAATAGTTCTTCTATCCTCAGGAGGGGATATTTAATGGTAACATCTAGTCGAGATCGTATAATAGTCACATCCTCAATGTATCTTATCCGTGATACCTAAACCACAAGTCAAATTCCCTTACTTAAGCTTGTGCAAGTACTTGAGAATGAATAACACAAGGGTACTATCATCGATCATTATACTTAGTGACTCCCCTACTATCATTTTCCCAAAGTAATATCATTAGGTGTCTCTAGGTTCTATAATAGATCACATCCAAATCATATACTTATCAAGAGATAACCTCATATTCTTCAAGTCTCACCATATCAGACATTATAATCTCCAAATCACGGATTTTCTAAATTACCTAACGTCCAAATAGAGGAATATTCGAATATCTTAACACTATAACAACCCAAAAGAGTTCAAATATTCATCCAAAATTTAACTTAGGTCATCTAGTAGGGGTACCCAATCCAAGGTCGAGAGGAACCTATCTGGGTCATTTCGGTGTAAGTTTCCTCCTTACAAACCGAGCTCGATACCATAAGCATCACACGCCCCCAAACGCGACGCGACAACGATCAATCACTTAAACATAAATAATTCATAGTCTAAACCAATGATACAAACTCCAAGTGAAATAGAGTCTAATGCGTGGAATAAAATACACACAAGTACAAATTACATCTTAAGGTCCGATGAGAATCCGAATACAACCCAATAGATTATCCGAATTTAACTTACAGTCCAAACAGAACAAAATGAAAAGTCTAACAACAATAAAAGTAAAAAAAGGAGTGTCGCTCCACATCAACATGAGGAATTCAACTGTGGTAGGTTCGACGTCTTCAACGTACTCTTCATCTAAAGGTTAGAAAACGAGGAAGGAGTGAGACAAAAATCTCGGTGGATGGGGTGATCGTGTGCAAGTGTGCCGATATATATAGTTAATGCGAGAAAACGGTTGTATGAAAACGCGTGAGGTATGATGCATGTTTTCATACATAGCCATAAAGATCGTGATAAATATATATTAAGTAATATATTTATATAGTTTAAGAAATAGTTCGTGGTCACACAGCACGATGATTCAAGCGGACATGAGGATTGCGCGTCAAGTGTAGCGCCAACCCATGCATTACAAGTAGCGGTTGCGTCTTGAAGTGTAGCGCCAACCAAACGTTAGTTCAACTCCGAATCGTGTGGATCGACAATGATTCCTTCGTTAACCTTGTAACTCCCCGTTCATGATGGTCCAAGACTGTCACCTTATTGCTCCATAGCAAAGACAAAATCCACGTTAGAGCTAGCAAGGCTCGGATTCGTCATAATCATGATTATACCTCAACTACTACGACCCGCTTCCCGGACAAACTCCGTCCCTCGGTTGCGGGATTAGGGCGATGGGGCCTAAGAGTGGAATAGCGGCCGAGCTGCCCGGTTCCATCCCCCGACGTATCCATTCCGACTATGAGCTCGACACACCAAGTTGACTTCGGCGGAAATTAAGTACACGTTCGGGTAGTCAACCAGCAATGAGTATTATTGATTCTAAGCGATTCATGAAAAGTTCTCAAATTTTGCACAAAGTAGTTTTGGCGTTGGTGGAGTTATTGGGATGAAGATAATTATCCGGAGGATAAGTAGTCTTCGATATCTTAAGGATTAGGAGGAACATAGGTCCCGTTATAGATTTGAAATCGCGAGACGAGGAAGTCGCCCGTGATCGGTTATTAATCGGTCAAGACGATCCGATAAGTCAAGGAATTTTTAAGAAAAAAAAAATATTTTAATTAAATATTAAAGTAAGAGGGTCCAGGGCTGTTTCTTTAAAAGAAAATAATTTGAGTTAGGTCCTTATAAAAATAAAATTTACAATTAGCCCTACTTTGTAAAAACCAATACTTTTGGGGTTAAAAGTTAAATAAATAAATAACCCGACCTTGAAAAATTATGAGGTCAGTTTCTAAATTCTCTAAATTGTTCAGAGATTCAGGTTTTTAAATTTTTGAGGTCGAGTTTTTATAAAATTCTCACATTGGCCCCAAATTTGTTAAAATTGTCATTTCGGGCCCTAAGTTTAAAATAATCGGAACTCACAAACCGGAAGGGCTTTTAATGTGATTCCAGCTGTAAAATGTCACTAAGGTTAGTGGGATATTTGAACAAAAATAGTTTTAAAACGTCATAAGTATAGGTCCCTTAACTTTTGAAAATCTCATTTTTGTCCCATTTTGAAATAATTGCCTTTAAGGCTTTTATGGGGTCCAATTGTTATGAAATTTGAACCTTAGGTCCAAAATATAATTATGTTATAGGTAAATTAGTATTTCCAGGTGCATGGGCTGCATAAGTCCTGGAAATTTCATTTGGGTCCTCAAGTTAAATCTTTTACAATTTGGTCCCTCAAGTTTTATAAAATTACTTTCCAAGCTCTAAACACTTGGATTTTTTTGAATACACTTAAAATATGTTATTTCCAGTCCCTTAAGAGTTAAAATTTCAAGTTTTAAATTAGGGTCTGGTACAGTTTCGAAATTTGCAAATTAGCCCTTAAACTTCTCAAATTTTACAATCTAGTCCTTGGGCTTTTAAGGGTTGATTTTATTTATCTAAAAACTCTTAAAACTTTATTAAAATGTCAAAACATAATTTTTGAACCTGAGTACAGTCCCAAAAATCGAAAATTACAGAGGGGTCCCTTAAGTTTTATTTTCTTGCAATTAAGTCCACCAACTTTCCATTTTTGCATTTTAAGTCCAAAAATCGAAATTTAATCAATTATGCTCGACTTTTCCAGGTTATAAATCATTCAAAACATAGATTACAAGAGTCATAAATATACATATCCATTTCATGCAAGCATTCATCAAGTACAACAATAAAGTGTACATGTATGTCCTATTTTTCGATAAATCGCATTTTTGAGCAACACTTGAGAATTTTTTTCACTAGACACAAGAAAATAGCATGCAATACATAATATATATCTCAAGTGCTCAATAACAAAATACTACATGCATATTTTCAATTTAAAACACCTAGAAGTTGAAAGAATTTTTCCACCCACCTCGTAGTAGTTTCTCGGGTTGATCTAAAATGTGGTCTTCTTCCTTGAATCAACTTCTTGACTAAAACTCTTGAAGATCAGCCCCTAAATGGTATCCAAACCATATTTTGGTGTTAAAATTAAAGTCTCAAGTCTAAAGAAAATATACTAGTACCAAATGGTTACTACTCACCTTAATATCTTCAAGTATTCTCAAAAATGGAAATTTTCCTTCAAGCCTCTAACCTCCACTTGAGATGATGTAGGTCAGCCCCTAAACTCCAAAAATTTATATTCTTGAGTCAAAAATTAATTCTTCATGTTGTCAAGAGAAAAATACTAAAACCATAATTTTCTCACCTTAATAATATGTAATCTTGAATTTCCTCTTCAAGCTTGTAGTCAAATCTAGGTCTCTAATTCTTCAAGAATTTTCTCTAGGAGTACCTCAACAAGAAGGATTCAACATCATTAGATGGTGAAGGTATAAGGTTGAGGATTGGAGAAGAAAAATAGAGTTGAGAGAAATGAAGATATTCTTACCTTATGCTTGAAGAATTTGATCCTTTAGAGAGGAAAATGGAAGCAAGTCTTGTGTTTTTATGATAATTATGAAATGAATAATATTGGTAGATAAAGAAAAAAAATAACAAAAATGATTGATTCCCCTAAGACAAGGAGCCAAAAGTTGGAGGGAATAATAATCATGGTGTTGGTATTTTTATTTATTAGAATTTGGTGGAAAGAAAAGTTTGTCCATCCTTTAAGCATGTGACCAAAAGTTGAGAAAAAAAAATAATATATATATGTAAATATATATATATACATATATAATTGTAGGTCTTGAAAAGAATATGAAACAACCTCCCCATTTATGGTAATTTTCGAAATTTTTTTAAAATATAAAAAAAAATATTTTTTAAAAAAAAAAAATTGATTGGGAAATTGGTTGGGATGAATTATAGAATAAGATGAAATATTAGGATAAGGATTGGAATGTACTCCTAAATTGTTGGAGGTCTAATATTCCTAAAGTAGTAGTCATTCGATCAAGTATTAATACTAGAGGAAGAATATAAAATTGCTAAGCTCTAAAAATGCGAAATGCGTAATTGACGTTGGAAGAAATAAATAAAAATAGAGTCGAGTTTCATTAATAATAGGTTTGTGATACATAGCCGAATAAATAATCACTACATAACACCGAATCTCACGTTAAAATTCGGGGTCTCACAGTTATTGCTCCATGAACAACATATAGAAACAATCAATGCATGGATTATTTTTTTAGCGACTTCGTACAGTAAGATTGAGGAATCCGAAACACGCGCTTTAAAAATCCTTGTGTTCTTTTTAATATTCGTTGTGCATTAGAATTGATATCACTAGTTTAAAATTCGAATAATTTATGGCGACAAATTCTAACAAATTAGTTGATTTGATTAATTTAGGCGACTATGAAAATCATATGTTGAAGAAGATTGACAAGATAATAAATAATTTGAAGGAGGTTATATGTCCAGCTTCCTTTGTCTGTTAGTATCCTAAATTATTCCTTCATCAGATTCTCTCTTCTTCTCTCTTGTCATTTTCTCTTGCATGCTATTTTTTTTTCTCTGCCAATTATTTATCACCGCCTAACTGTCAATTATTGTTTTATATTGTAAAAGGTGAGGCAAATATTGATTGAAATATATCTAGATATATATATATATATATATATATATATATAAGTAGAAAATTACTTTGGAAAACATAATTTATGTTTAATTTTGTTTGGGAGAAAGATTAATTGGAAATGAATCATATTTGGAGGTCAAACAAATATCATCTTGATGTTTGCATGTAATAAATAAATTAATCAAGTAACATCATCCTGATGATATATGTACGAGAGGGTTCTAATAACAATAAATAAAAACAAAAATAAAAATAAAAAATGAGTGTCCAATACAAAAAAAAATAAGAAAATTCCAACGAAAAAAATATGTTGGAATTTGGTGAATTAGCGTTGGAATTATCGATTCCAACAGAAATTCCAACAGAAAATACATCGTTGGTAAAATGGCCGTTGGAATGGCAAAATTCCAATGAAAATTCCAATAGAAAAATATTAATGGTACTTTCAACGGTATTTATTCATTGGAATATACAACCGTTGGAAAAAATTCCAACATATTTTCTAACACTAATTCCAACAAAGTTATACCATTGGAATATATATAATGGTTGGAAAAAACTCCAATAGTTATTCCAACGGAGTTATACCATTGGAATTTAATCCAATGGTAATTCCAATGGTATATATCCATTGGATATTCAATTATTTTATCTCATTATTTAATATCTTTAAATTCCCAGTAGGTCACCCATCATCAATTTGTACCAAGTCAAGCGCATTTAACTATGTAGTTTTAATATGATTGACTCCAGAAGAGAGATATATTTTATATTGATAATAATACTATCAAATCTTTTAACCCCTATTGAAATTTTTCAATGGTATTGGAATTTCTAATGAATTTTTCCAACAACATGTTGTACCATTGGAATTCCCATTGGAATTTTAAAAATTCCAATGGAAATTCCAATGATTAGTTCCAACATTTTGTGTACCGTTGGAATTTTTGTTGGAATTTTCTAATGGTATGTTTTAGCGATGGAATTTTTGTTGGAATTTTTAAAATTCCAATAGTATTTCCAATGGTTTATTCCAACGATTTTATTACTATTGAAATTACTGTTGGAATTTTCCAATGGTTTGTTGCGGTGTAAGAATTTCCGTTGAAATTTTAAATTCCAACGGGAATTCCAACAGTTTATATCAACGATTTTGTTTATCGTTGGAATTTTCATTGGAATTTTCCAATGATATAATGTAATATTGTAATTTACGTTGGAATTTTAAAAATTCCAAATGATCTTCTCTATTTCGTTGGAATTATTTTGTTGGAGATTGTGTTCTTGTAGTGGTCAGACCTATAATTCTTGATTCGGTTAATATTAATACAATCAAGTTGTATACACTAGCGCTATATATGTTCTATGAGTTCTTTCATTTATTTTTTTTATTTTCTTTTGTTAAATTAATAGTAAAAAACATATACTTCAAATTGATATTTTATAATCATTAATCAATGGTACGTGAGCAAATTAATTTTATTTTATTTTGGTTTACTAGTCAAATCGGTTTTATTGTTAATTTGACCAGACGTTGATGTAATTATATAATAGGGATAGTTACAAAAACTACGTACTCCTGAGATTGATCCTAATTATAAAAAAAAAAATCACTTATTTTTCCAGATTACAAATACCTAACAAAATATAACGGAGTTTGTTTTAGGCTGTGTTTGTAATTATCCCTCAAAAATATTTAATTTGCCATCATATTTCAATTGAATGGAGTTTTGTGATTCAATTATCCAAACAATGTCATCAAGGGCGGATCCATGAAATCTTATGGGGTATTGGATCGATACACGAAAATAGGATGAGTTGATACACGAAAATCATATAATTTATACTTAAACTATTTGTTTTCTAAATCTAGTGTAATTTTTTAAATGGGAGGGGGGCAGATGTGGGCTATATGACTTATATAGACAAGAAATAGTACATAATCACTGATCAAGTGTTTTTGTTGATGGAAGAAATTGATAACACGACTCTTCCAAACTATGCCTTCAGAATGTCTAAAAGATAAAATAAACTTTAATAAAATTCTACATGTTACATAAAATACCATGCCTATTTACGGACATTAATTTTGTCCAACGTAATATGAATTTAAATTTCCTATCCAATTCCAATTCATTAATTTAAAATTTTGTCCAACTATATATTGACTTATAGTTGGGATTGGAAGGTTTATTCTGTTGTGAATCTGGATTATAACACTGCTAATTTGGATTTGTTTCGAAACATGATTCTTATTGACTTATTGTCTTCAAACCAAGAACAAAATCTTGTTTGTTTTCAACCGTCACCCAAAATTAAATAGAGTCAATTATCAGTATGTGGTTCAATTTTTCTTTTATATTTTAAAATAAAAAAATAAAAAGTTATAAAATACGGATGTTACATCTCCAACTATACAAAAGATTATAAAATCTAGATATTCCTACAAATGTATTGTATATCAACGAAGTACTCTTGTGGTTTTAAGCATGTCTAAAATAATACCTACTACTGGAGAAAAACAGGCCATGATCCATTTTCTTTCTCTTAACTTAAATTTATTGAGTAATTTTAAAATGTTGTCGTCGGTCTTGTCTTTTGACAAGTAATTTATGTCTTGATTTCTTGTCAAGTTAACGATCTTTGTGTCTCTTTCGGTCTGCTTTTTCCTGTCGTTTTTTTCTGCTTTTCCTTTCATCATGTCGGATAAACAAATATCTTTGGACGAATTATGTGGTCGTATGCAACTAGAAGAGAAAGAATCTGGTGGTTTGTGTTTTGAAGATATTGAAAATGAAGATAAACCTCAAGAACTCCGTTGGTGTCTTGTAGGACGTTTCTTATCCGATCGTCAAGCGAATTTTACGGCAATGAAAAATACTTTGGCATCTCTCTGGCGTCCTGTCAAAGGTATTTTCATTAAGGAACTTGGCCCGAATCTGTTTTTATTTCAGTTTTTTCATGAGTTGGATATCTCAAGGGTTCAGTCAAATGGCCCATGGACATTTGATAGTATGTTGTTGCTGACTAAACGTTTGCTCGTGGGGGAACAACCATCTCGCATCCAACTTTTTCATACAGAATTATGGGTACAAGTCTATGATCTTCCTTTTGGATTTATGACGGAAAAAGTCGGAAAAAGTATTGGTAATTTCATAGGTTTTTATTTGGAATCAGACCAACACAGTTTTACTGGTGTGTGGCAGAATTATATGCGGATCCGTATTGCGTTTGATGTTCGCTCTCCAATTAAAAGGCGGATGAAGATTAAAAAGCCAGACGGAGAATGGGTTTGGATAAACTTTAAGTACGAAAGGCTTCCTTCATTTTGTTTCTTTTGTGGTCTCATTGGACACTCAGAAAAATTTTGCGAAAAATTATTCAATGCCTCAGAGTTGTCCGAGGAGAGGGCTTATGGTTCTTGGTTGAGAGCTCCGACCCGTAAACAACAAAATCAAGTGGGTTCACAGTGGCTCCGTTCGACAGTTCCGGCGAAATTTTCTGATCATAAACAGAGTGGAGATAGCGGTTACAAAGCTGGGGATTGTTCGACAGATCATGGGGCAAAAATTTCGGAAGAAGAAAATCATTCAGATTCAAATTACGTGCATCATGGAGCAGTTAGAGATGGCAGTTATGATACTTATGCAATAACGGTTTCTAGGAGCAAAGATTTGGCCCTATTAGTAGATATTAATTCAGTTTCTTCTGCTTACGTGGAAGGCAAAGGCAATGAAGTAATTAAGACTGATCATAAGCGAAGAAGAACCATTGAATGTGTCAATTGGACCATTGAATGAGGAAGTTGGGCCTTTTCTGAGTGGGCCTGCAGAAGCTATTTACCCTGAGGTACAGAACCAAAAAAACGTGAATGTGGTGGGCTCTGGATTCCATGCCCACCGAGAATTATGAGTATCATAAGCTGGAATTGCCGTGGGCTTGGCAACCCACGGACAGTTCAAGTCTTATTGGACTTGGTCCAATTTAAAAGTCTAACTTTATTTTTCTTATGGAGACTATGCTTGAGAAAAATAAATTAGAATTTATTCGTGTTAAACTTGGGTTTGAAGGTCTTGTGGCAGTTAGTAGTGTGGGCCATGGTGGAGGGCTGGCGTTTTTTTGGAGAAAAAAAGATATGGCCACTTTGTTGAGTTTCTCGCAGAACCACATTGATATCTCTGTTCACTTGGTGAATATCCCAAACTATCGTCTCACAGGTTTTTATGGTTACCCAGAAAGGAACAGAAGACGTCTCTCGTGGAATCTTCTTCGTAATTTAGCTTCTCAATCTGCCCTACCTTGGTGTTGTATAGGCGACTTTAATGATCTCCTCTCTTCAACAGAAAAAAGATGCAATGTCGATCATCCTCATTGGCTTTTCACAGGTTTTAGAAACGCAATCGATGATTGTGGCTTAATAGACTTGGGAATGTTGGGATATCAATTCACGTGGGAAAGGGGAAGAGGTTCGGAGAACTGGGTGGAAGAGCGGCTTGACAGAGGGTTGGCCACACAAAATTGGTGTGCTTATTTTTCAAATTTTAAAGTTTGGAATCTTGAAGCCTCAATGTCGGACCATTCGCCTATTTTTCTAAATTGGGGCCTCTATACAGAATCAGGAGAGTTCGGAGATTTCGCTTTGAGAATGGTTGGTTGCGAGAGAAGGATTGCAAGAGTATCGTAGAGAATGGCTGGAGGAAGGGTATGGCAGGTAGCCTGTGTGGTAAAATAGAAACATGTGGGTCTGAATTAGCTAAATGGGGTGATTTATTAAGAAACTCATTTAAAAATCGTATCTCTGAGGCTAAGAAACGAATGAAGGATTTTCGAAATGACAGAGACTCATATTCTATTGTTGAGTATAAAAAGGCACAACATCTTTATAATTTGTTATTGGCTCAACAAGAGGATGTTTGGAGACAATGTGCAAAGATTTATTGGCTTAAAGGAGGAAACGCAAACACCAAGTATTTCCACACAGTCGCCTCAACTCGACAACGGAATAACTTGATCTCTCGACTTAAGGGTGAGGACGGTAATTGGTTAACATGGGAGACAAGTCTGGGAAGCCACATTGTTAACTATTTTGTTAACATCTTCACTTCGGCTGATGTATCGAGTGAGCCTATTATCGATTGCATTGAGCCAAAGATAACAGAGGCGCAAAATAAGAAGCTGTTAGAACCTTTTTCAGGATTGGAAATTAAGGAGGCTCTTTTTTCGATGCTTCCGGATAAATCGCCGGGGCCAGACGGTATGAATCCGGCATTTTTTCAGAAATTTTGGGATATTACGGGCCCAGAAGTGATCTCTTCTTGTCTATATTTTATGAATACCTGCTCGTTTCCTGAAGGTTTTAATGATACGAATATTGTGCTAATACCGAAGAAGAATAACCCGGAAGTTGTTTCAGATTTAAGACCAATAGCCCTTTGTAATGTGGTATACAAAGTGATTTCTAAGGTTCTTGCAAATCGACTAAAATCAGTTCTTCCCGGGGTGATATCTGAATTTCAGAGTGCTTTTGTTCCACGGCGGCTAATTTCAGACAATATAATGGTGGCTTTCGAAATTAATCACTTTCTGAAAACGAAAAGTCAAGGTAAGCATGGAGTGGTTGCGCTTAAAATTAATATGAGTAAAGCCTATGATCGAATTGAGTGGGATTATTTGAAGGCTATGTTGCTTAAGCTTGGATTTCATATGCAGTGGGTTAACCTTATGATGTTGTGCGTCTCTACTGTCAGGTACAAGTTCATTCATGGAGAATTCGAATCGGATTTTGTGGTTCCGAAGTGTGGGCTAAGACAGGGTGATCCTTTATCACCTTATTTATTTATCTTATGTGCCGAGGGCCTATCTTCCATTATCCAAAGCTATGAAAAAAGGGGTTAGATACATGGGTGTCGAATCGCTCGAGGTGCGCCGAGTGTGTCTCATCTATTTTTTGCCGATGACAGTTTTTTATTCTTCAGAGCAAACCGGGATGAGTGCTTCAAAATCCAAGAGTGCCTTGATTTATATTCCAATGCTTCTGGCCAGGTTATTAATTTTCAGAAATCTTCCGTTTCGTTTAGTAAGAATACGAAGCCAGAGGACATCCAAGATATCTGTCATTTGCTCAATGTTTCTATCACTGAAAACCATGGTGCATACCTCGGATTACCGTCTTTGGTGGGGTGTAATAAAAAGCAAATTTTTGCTTTTATCAAAGAGAAATTGTGGAGAAGGTTGCAAGGGTGGAAACAAAAAATGTTGTCTCGAGCAGGTAAGGAAATTCTTTTAAAGACAATTGCCCAAGCGGTGCCTATTTATGCGATGAGCATATTTCTTTTGCCTCTTGATCTTTGCACTGACCTGGAAAAGATGATGAATTCATTTTGGTGGGGAAGAAGTGAAAACTCTTCAAAGGGTATTAATTGGTTATCTTGGAATAAACTATGTGTGCATAAAACTCGGGGTGGGCTTAGCTTCAGACGTTTGCATGAATTTAATCTAGCATTGTTGGGAAAACAAGTGTGGAGATTCTTAACTGACCAACACTCTTTGGTGTCTCGTATCTTTAAAGCGAAATATTTTCCCTCATCAAATCTAATGGATGCAAAGATAGGCTCCAATCCGAGTTTTGTTTGGCGAGGTATTTTTGCTGCTAGAGATTTTGTGGTAAATAATTGTCTTGTGAAGGTTGGTGATGGGAGAAACATTTCTGTTTGGAGGGACCATTGGCTTCCAGACAAGAATGCCTTCATTTCAACACCTCCCTCTGAACTAGGAGCTATTTCTGTGAACAATCTTATGAGACAGGACTCATTGGAGTGGGACGTGGATATCATAAGGGATATGTTCAACCTAAGAGACCAGCAGCTTATTCTCAGTATACATTTAAATGATAATCAGACAGGAGACCAATGGTTTTGGAATGGTAACAAAAAGAGGATTTACTCGGTGAAATCGGCCTATCGTATTTTGTGTGATAATTTGGAACAGCAAACTGATTTCTCTCAGTTGTTTGATTGGAAAGGATTGTGGAGGTTAAAGGTGCCTGCAAAGGTGAAAAACCTTGTATGGAGAGCTTGTCATAATTCTCTTCCTACAAAGGAGAGACTTATTGCTAGAAAGGTACAAATTTCCCCCCTTTGCCCTGTGTGTAATATTGGTGTGGAGAATAATGCTCATGCTTTATTTTTCTGCTCTTTTGCTAAAAGAATTTGGAATTCGATGCCTTTGGGTTGTGTTATTGAGGAGCCTCTCTCTTTTCTCTCTTGTCTGAACAAACTGTGGTTGAAAGCTTCTAGTGAGATGAAAATCCAAATTGTCATGGTGTTATGGGCCATATGGAGCAGTAGGAATGATGTTATCTGGAAACAAAAAGTTCGAACACCAACTCAGGTGTTGAATTATGCAAACTCAGTTTTAACTCAGTGGCAACACGCTCAAGTAACAGATGTAGCAGACTGGTTTATTCTGCCGGACGATGGTGCTGTGAGATGGGCGAAACCGAAGTAGGGGCAACTTAAATGTAATGTCGACGCAGCATTATTTAGTGACTCGGGTATGTTTGGATATGGAGGTGTGCTGAGAGATTGTGAAGGAAATTTTATAGCAGCTATTCATGGAGGTTTGAGAGGCCAGGTTGTACCAGAAGTTGCTGAAGCCATAGGCTTCCAGGAGATACTCAGTTGGCTAAAAAAGAATTGGGAATGTGCTCATATTAGTATATTACTATGGAAACTGATTCTCTGTTACTAATCAAGGCTTTGAGAGGGAAGAATTTAGATGATTCTTATTTTAGTGAAGTTACTAGTGAATGTAAAAAACTTCTTGGTAGTTTGCAAAATGTGTCATGTGTTTTTATTAGGAGATCAGCGAATGATGTTGCGCACGTGTTAGCTAGAGCAACAGATTCTATGTCTGATGTCAAAGAGTGGAGATTTATACCTCCTTTCTTCATTTGTAACGCTTTGCAGTTCGATCTGCTTGTTTAATGAATTATTTCCCTTTGTTTTTCAAAAAAAAAAAAAAAATAATACCTACTACTATATCTTAAGTGTTTAATTAATAGATACGAGACAAAAAATTGAATTTTTTTGAGGAAAAATATCATATATTTCTGTTTCAAAATTTTATGGCTAATTTGATTCGGTATGGATATAATTAAATTTATACAATTATCTCTAAAGTAGTTATTAAAGCTAGTGGTAGTATTTTTTAACTTTTATAAAACAATAATTTTAGGATAAAAATTGAAAAGGAAAAAAAGTTTATTTTAAGTGATGAAGTCTTGTTTTAAAGCTTCGCCACTGTAAAAAAGCAATAAATTTAAAATAAAGTGAGAATGTTTAGAAACTTTGGTTACTTTATTTTTTTCTTGTATAAATTAAAGCTTTACTTGTTAGAAACCAAAGATCACCAATAGAGCGTTCTTTAATTCATAAAGAATCCACAAAAGTATGCTTCAACATATTTACTATGATAATTTGAGAACGCGAAGAATTAATTTTAAACACGGAAGTGTACCTGAATTCATTAAGCCTTGAGAAATCTTGATTTTGGTTTTGGTCTTCCAAACAGAGGCGGAGCCACATGATGGCTCGGGGGGCCCTAGCCCCCCCAACTTTTTTCCTTTTTTCTTTAGCACCTACATTTTTATTATTTAGTATTTTGCCCCCCCCACCCCCTCATAAATTTGTTGGATAAAAATTATTCCATGAATTTTAGTAAGTTAAATTGGTAATTTTGTGGGTCTTATTTTATCTTATTATCATCTTAAAATTATATTTTCTATTCATCAAAAGATGAGTTTCTCATTATTATTTGCTAATATATATTGAAAAGAAAATTATAAAAAAAGGATAAATTAAATTGTAGATAGTTTTCGTGAGCAAAAGAGACTCTAAACAAGTTAAGGATTTAATGATGTATTTTAAAAAAAATTACTAATGAATATTAATATATTCTTTTGATACAAATGTAATATATATGAACTTTATTATCTTGTATATATACACAAACGTCATCTTTTGTTTTTTACTCTTGGCTAGAGGCGTCAATTTCTGACACGACGTGATAACCCGACACGAATTTAACACAAATTTAATATTTTTTTTAATATTTAATATATTTTTTATTTGTAATTTTAATTTTTTCTCCATTTTTTTTTTCGTGTCAACTTTTTAAATTATATAGGTTTTTCGTGTCGTGTCGGGTTATTTGTGTCATAAACGGATCGTGTTCGTATCATGTATCTTGACACAAATAATTAAGCGGGTCGTGTTCGGGTTCGTATAAGACCTATAATATCTGCGTCAGAACATGACCCGTGAACACGAAACATGACAAGATTGACACCCCTACTCTTGGCTCCCCCTTACCAGTTGCCATAGCTCCGCCCCTGCTTCCAAAACAAACGGTTGTGTAACACGTTCTTTAGAGAGAATATAGAAGTTGTCCGACTTAAAATCATTGTCTTGGGGACCATAACTGCTTGTGGATAAGTATCGACTCTATTTACAATTTGGTCTCTCAACAAATTACAAATCTTCTAATGGTATCTACACATTTAATCTCACGACAATTTTATACCCTTTTAATCCAAAATTAAAACCTTAGTAGATTACTTTAATTGGATTGTACTTTAAGACAACTATGCACGTTTAATTAACAATATGTTAGTCCAAATTAAAGTTTCTAACATTACTAACTCTGAACTTCAAATTATTAGCAATAAGTTAAGCAATTTAAACATTTTCCTCAAATTAAATATTACTTTCATGCTCATAATGGAACTGCTTGCAAACACTAAAAATAAGTATTTTCAGCTTTTTACTTAAAATAAGCAGTTTTTAGTGTTTGTGTATACCAATTTCTGCTTCTAATTTTACTTCATTTAATCAGAATCTAAAAGCAGGGAGAGATGTGTTTTAGATTCTGCTTCTATTTTTAGTTTGAATTTTACAAATAAATAAGTACTTTTACTATTTTTTCACCAAACACTACCAACTTCTCATTATCAACTTTTAATTTTATTTTCAAACACTACCAACTTCTAATTCTCAATTACTTCTACTTCTGTTATAATAAATTATTTCTTCTAAATGGAGAAGTTTTTGCAAATACTCTCCCAATATATAGTACAAGTTATAGTAAAGACTAAAGATTGGTCACCGCTCACCACAGTTACGGTAGACGTCACGCATACCCCAATCATATTATCCGAAGGCGTCACGAAATTCCGAGAGTGGCGGTGAAGTAACGACGTATGCCCGACACGTGTCCCACCAACTCAGCCAGCTCCCTCACAGCAATTATACGGTGTCGTTCTCGATGCGCTTTGATATTGGCACTCCAGAACTCTTCTTTCCATTTTCAGGGATAATGAGCTATTATAATCCAAAATATTTTGTAAAGTATTTTGAGAGTTTAGAACATATATTTTGCAAAGTATTCAAATACACTTTTTTTTAAACTTTAGTAGTACTGTACTAATCATTTCTAATTTCTTTTTTTAACAAAACAATAAGACACTCAAGAAATTACAAAATATAAGAAATTTGATTCGGTACGGATTTTAAATTTATACTATTCTAAAGTAATTATTAGAGCTGCTGGTAGTCTTTTAACTTTTACAAAACAATAATTTTAGGATAAAATTTGACAAGAAACATAAAGTTTATTCTAAGTAATGAAACCATGTTTTAAATCTTCGCCGTGCATCAAGTAAGAAAGCAATAAATTTAAAATAAAGTGAGAATGTTTGATTGCTTTATTTTTTTCTTGTATAAATTAAAGCTTTACTTGTTACTTGTTTTTTTTTTTTTTTGAGGAATACTTGTTACTTGTTAAAAACCAAAAATCACAAATATGGCATGTTTTAATTCACAAAGAATCCACAAAAGCATGCTTAAACAGATCGACTATAATAATCCTAGAACGCGAAGATTAATCTTAAACACGGGAAGTCTACCTAATTCCATTAAGACCTGAGAAATCTTGATTTGGTTTTGTTCATCCAAAACAAACGATTCTGTGCGCATTGAGAGTTTTCGTAGCACGTTCTATAGAGAGAATATAGAAATTATTCGCTTAAGAATTATGGATAAGTATCCACTTGATTTACAATCTGGTTCCTCAATAAATTATAAATCTCCTAATATTATTTATACATTTAATCCTACGACAATTTGACAGCCCTTTAATCCAAAATTAAAATATTAATAGATCACTTTAATTGGATTATACTTGATTTGGATAAGGTAATTACCTTCGGGTCACGGACTTTCGAGTAATCGGGATTGAGTTCTCGAGTGACCTAAAATAGACGAACACAGGTCAGGCTAGTCAGGGGTGGTCCTGGCTAAGACCTTAAGTCAGGTCGAATTTTGTGAGGTACGGAAATATAAAGACAACAAATGTAAAAATAAGAGGTAAAAATAGTAGAGTGAAATAATTATCATCAAGTTACTGTAACATGATATTTATAGATATTCCTGGAACATGTGAGGCTTATGGTTGCACCAAGTGTCATCATCTGGAGGATGGAGTTGTACTAGGTTATCAGGGAGATCAATGGTCCATCTTTTCGGGTTAGGCTCATTCCCCCAGTTTGGGTCAGATACTGAGCTCCAAGCCCAATTTCGAGACCTCACTATGTATAGGCTTTAAGATTTCACTGATTTATCAATACTTTAAGACAATTGTGCACATTTAATTAACATATGTTAGTCTAAATTAAAATTTATAATATTATTAACTCTAAACTTCAAATGATTAGCAATAAGTTAAGCAATTTAAACATTTTCCTCAAATTAAATATTCTTTTCATGTTCATAAATATAGTACAAGTTATAGTAAAGATTGGTCACCACAGTTTAGGGATTGGCAATTTTGACCCGACCCGTGGGTACCCGCCCAGGCCCGCCCCATTTGGGTCGCCTCGACCCGCACCCCGGGGCGAGGCGGGACGGTTCTGGGTCTCACTTCCGCCCCGCGGGTACCCGCGCCCGCCCCGCCCCGTCTATAATTTTAAGTTAAAAAATATATTTTAATATATATTTTACATATATAATATATATTATTAATATAATTTTTATGCATTCTTATATTATATTTAATATTTGTAAATTGATAATGGGAGTGCTTGCAAAAACTTCTGCTTTTAGAAAAAGTGATTTATTATAAGCGAGCAGTAGTTGAGAATCGAGAAGTTGGTAGTGTTTGAAAATAGAATTAAAAGTTGAGAATGAGAAGTTGAGAGTGTTTGGTGAAAAAGTAGTAAAAGTACTTATTTATTTGTAAAATTCAAACTAGAAGCGACGAGAATCTAAAGCACCCCTCTCCTCGCTTTTAGATTCGATTAAATGAAGCGAAATTAGAAGCGAGAAATTGGTATATCAAACACTAAAAACTGCCTTTTTTTAAGCAAAAAACTGAAAAGCACTTATTTTTAGTGTTTGCAAACACTCCCAATAATTGATTTTGTAAATGATATTTTATAAATGTATATATTTTTCATTTTTTTAATTTAATTTAATTCAAAACGGGGCAGAACGGGCCGTCCCGCCCCGCCACACGACCCATGACGGGTCGCCCCGCCCTGCCCCGTTCTAGGCACGGGGCGGACATGGGTACTGGCCGACCCACCCCGACCCGCCCCATTGCCATCCCTACCACAGTTACGGTAGACGTCACGCATTCCCCAATCATATTATCCGAAGGCGTCACGATATTCCGAGTGTGGCGGTGAAGTCACGACGTATGCCCGCCACGTGTCTCACCAACTCAGCTCCCTCACAGCAATTATACGGCGTCGTTCTCGATGCGCTTTGATATTGGCACTCCAGAATTCTTCTTTCCATTTTCAGGGATAATGAGCTATTATAATCCAAAATATTTTGTAAAGTATTTGAGAGTTTATAACATATATTTTACAAGGTATTCAAATAAACATTTTTTTTAAAATTTAGTAGTACTGTACTAATCAATTAATCATTTCTATTTTTTTAACAAAACAATATGATAGTCAAGAAATTATAAAATATATGAAAGTATTATTTGATTAATAATTAGTTGATGACCTTATAATGTTAATGGATATATATTGAATTTGACAATGAAATAATAAATATTATATAACTAAATTAAGTTAAGTTGTAATATTGGCGAAATTGGTTATTTTGACTAATAGGGAACAAAATTACAACTAAAAAATATAAGACTGAAATTGTCAAATTCTAAGAATTATAGGATTAAATTTGTTATTTTTGCTGAGGGCTAAATAATCACATGACTATAATTGTAATTTCAATAGTTACAAGACTAATATTGCAATATCCCCATAAACATAGGACCAATTTTGCTAATTCCCTTAACATTATATCAGTTTAACTCGATTACCAATAATATATTAATATGAATTTTGAATATTTTGATACGGGTGAACTAAAATGAGAGATAAAAAAGATAATATGCCCCCCTCTTTCTCACCAAAAAAAATTGCCAAATTTGGAGAATTTTTTTGTTCTCCACCACTTAATTTCATTGATGTTTTTTAGTACAAATTCTGGGAGAAATGGGACGACGACTGATGAGAATCAAACCTCATATATTTGGTCTAAGTTTGAGAGTCTTTAACCACTAGACTACTATTCATGCTTGAACAAACAGATCAGGTCTCATATTCTAACATTTATGTTCGATTCCATAATCTACTATATTGGATGAAAACATATATATAATTATGTTATCATCTTGTAAATGTATGATTTATCCAATACAAAGGAATAAAAAGTAATGCAGGAATGTGGAACACAAAATCTCAATCCTAAACAAAAGGCCACATTTTGTCCCAAACAATTATTAAAAAAACAAAGAAAACAAAACATGTGGTCTGTCAATAGAAATATCGTACGCGCTCCAAGCCAAAAAAAAAAAAAAATCCCATTTTGCTCATTATAATACAGTTGATTAAACTAGTAATTGGGCTTATGTTAATTATAGCAAAAACCCCTCTCGAATACTTCAACGATCAATTGCCTCTCCTCATCTACCAGTCGGATACCTATACGTATTGCGTATCCGTACACAATTCCCCTGTTTTGCCCTCTGATTTTCTTCAAATCCACGTTTGTTCATCCCCGATAGAACACATTCTTCCTTTAACTCACTCAATCTTGCCTGTGTCGCATTATAATCGCGTACATATATGTTTTAGAAGAGAAAAAATAGTGCATAAACGGCTATATTAGGCAGTTACGACAACAAGCTGAAACCCCTCATTTTGATTTGGGGTCCAGTTCTTCTTCCTTTATTATTATTATTCTCCGGGTGATTTTGGGGGTCGGTTTCAATTAATTGATCAAGAAAGTTTAGGTTTTGATTTTGGCGTGTGATGATTCACAATGCAGCTGATGAAGATCTTAGGCTGGGGGACGATTACGTGAAATTGGAGAACGGTGGTGGTGATGATGGTGGGGTCCGATGGCAGGCGGAAACGTCTACGTCGGGTTGTTGTGGAGGTGATGGTGTTGGCGGCGTTAATGGAGGTTGGTGGTGGTCTTGGTGGTGGTGGGCGAAGCTGGTTCTGGTAGTGTTATTTGTCGGCGTGTTGGGTGCGGTTTTCTTCAAATGGGTCGGACCCTTTTTTATGGATAAGGTTAAATTTGTTCTTCAATTACCCTTTTTTCGTAGTAAATTTCAGGAATTATGTGTAAGTGAATGAACTTTACATGTCTTGCTGCTCCTATAATTCACACACACACACACACACACACACACATATATATATATATATATATATATATATATATTGTTCTTTTTGGGTATAGTTCATATGTTGATGCTTGAGCTTGATGATGATAATTGTGAGTTAGTGCATATTTTAATCTCAAGAGTGGGGGTATTATCAATCTTTTTATGCAACTGCCTTTACCTTTGTGTGCATGTAACCGATGAAAACAGTCACTTTTGTGGTATTTTCAGAAGCATTCAGAGAATGTTTGATGTGATGGATGAAATTGATATCTTGTATGGGTGCAGGGGAGTGGTGGCCTGAGCCAGTGAGGTATGGGCTGGAGGGTTTAGCCAATTAGGAAAATTTTGCTATTCCTTTCCGGTTGTATTTATGGACGTTTTGAACTCGTATTTTAGATGTGGATGTTGAGGTATTTTAGTTGTCAGTTTGACACTAGCTGAGAGTACTTTTGCTTATCAATAAATTGCGTTGCTCTTGTGGCCTTCTGAAGCACTTATTCAAATTTAGAACTAGAGATGCTGTTGGTGCGAGTCTGCATTTTGTCCATGCATTGCTCTATTCTTGATTATTGGCAATGTTTAGTCTTTATAATGCATATGACATGTGATTATTATTCTACTGCAGACATAATGCTAATTGTGGGGAATAACTGATCTTTGTACCCTTAGATGGACATGGAAGCTGAGCTCGTGTCTGTTCTATATCCGCAGTTTAGTATTTGTGTTTCCATCTTTTATTTAGATTTGGTCTATATATTTAATCTAATGACTTGTACCACTTCTCTGATCTGAAAGTAATGAATGTATATCTTATAGATATGTCTGCAGTGGCTACACATAGTTTTGCCATTTGTTAATCAGTATTTGACAAGCAGAGCTTATGCATATAAGTCGAGTGGAATGCCTAGATATCATTCACTCAATGTCTAGTTGTCTACTTGACCATTTTCATTCTGACAGTATTTCCCTAGTCATTTTTCAATTAAGTGTTATGTGTATTTTTTTCCAGGAAATCATCCCCATAATAATTTGGGAGAGGAAGACTTTCAGCACAACTATGCTAGCACTCATCGTGTTTGGTTCTCTAACAATATTTCCATCCCTCCTTATACCTTCTACGCCGTCTATGTGGGTGGCGGGGATGACATTTGGATATGGTTATGGATTTCTGCTGATCATTGGAGGAGTGGCTTTTGGCGTCACTATTCCATATTTTGTTGGTTCGCTTTTCTGTCATAGGATCCATGTATGGGCATCTTACCATCCACACTGTTTCAAAAATTTGGTTGTGCTATGGTTTGTTTTTTACCCAACGATAAACATTCTTTATATATTTCTTACTGTAGGCATGGCTAGAAAGGTACCCAAAGAAAGCTTCTATTATAAGACTGGCAGGCGAGGGAAATTGGTTTAATCAATTCCGAGCTGTTACTTTGATTAGGATTTCTCCTTTCCCTTATGTCATATATAATTACTGTGCTATGGCTACGGATGTGAAGTATGGTCCGTACTTGTTGGGGACATTGGTAGGAATCGTGCCAGAAATCTTTGTTGCACTTTACACGTGAGAACTCCTATTTCTCTCTCTCTCTCTCTCTTATTCTCTCTCTCTCTCTCTCTCTCATATTCTCTCTCTCTCTCTCTATATATATATATATATCATTTTATGTATCATAATTAAGTAAACAAACAAAAGTGCTTGAAAGATTCTTGTTGCTGGTTTTACTCAAACACATTGTTTATAATCAATCATTAACGACCACCTCGAACATGTACTTGGTCATATTTAGGTCTGACAACAATAGCTAGAGAATTTTTACTTTTTTATATATTAATGATATTTATGGTTATTGTTCACTACGTTTCTGTGATGTTATATTATGTTGTTCTGTTGCACCCTCGTTCACTATGAAATTTTATATCAAAGAAAGTGAAACTGCTCATACTCAAAATTACACTTGCTTTCGTTTTTGATGTACCAATCCTCTATGATTCCCTAGTAGGTGTGAACAACGTCTCAAATCAGTTAAAAGTGGGAACGGTCATGAGTTTATAAATAGGACAATATCTTCATTGATTTGAAGCTTTCTGGGCGAAGTGCAAATGCAAAACCATGAGGGCTTAGGCCCAAAATGGACAAATCAGACTAATGTGAAGATAGATGGTTTTTGCAAGAACCATGTCCCTTAGTCATGTGGAGGAAATTCTCAGTGCCAAACAAAGATGATATGCGAACAATCATTTTAGTTGGGCTTATTGGACAGGTGCTGTGCTAGGATTTGACCTAGATAGCAGTAATTAGGTGCTTCACTTGAGGCGTGCACCTTAACGTGGTGAATATGAGTTGTCTAACTCGATGAAACAAGATTTTTTCAAGTGAATTCTATGTAGATTAGTGCTCCATCGGTAAAGATGAGTGAGGACGATGGACCATTGACTGGATCATTGTTGAGGAGAAGCTCGGTGGTTCTTTATTTGATGGGAGGATTGTTAGGTGTTCGAACAATGTCCCACAATATAGTCATGGATATAAAGTGTGACAGTGTCTCTATTGTGTGGGGATTTCTGGATGAAGTTCAAAAGCAAAACTATTACAGCTTAGGCTCAAATTAACGATATCATATCAATTTGGAAGTATGTGGTGTTCATGGGATAACAACGATTATTTGGTTTTTAACTATACAATACTATTGTGTGATGTGGTGCTGATGTGAGGGCTGATTGTATAGCTTTGTGTTTGACAGTCTGAGTATGCATGTCAGACATGGTAGCTAAAATGTTGTTTCTTTTTGTATTTTGTCATGTTTTATTTTTGTTGTGTGTATCGGTTTGTTAGGTGGTATAAATATGCGTAACAATTTTCTATCCCTGGGGTGAATCGATAAATATTAGAGAATTAAGGTACTGTGGAGTGCAAAAAGATTGTTAACTTTCATGGGAACTGATAAGTGGGTCAGTTCCGCAAACATTTGCTTTGCCAGCCAGCAGGAATTCTCTGGATCACGATTGGAGTGGATGCAAATTCTAAAAAGAAAAAAGTGATTCTCAGCTTCTAGGTGGAAAAAACAGTTATTTTTTCCACTCAGAAGTTGAGAATCACTTTTTCTTTTTTTTTTTAAAGTTTGCAAACACTCCCGATAGCTAACTGTCGCTTCAGCTTCTTTGGCGCGATAATTATTATGCCATGATATTTATTTCATTTTACTGTATTTTTTGTGTAAGGTCGAATTCCTTCTGACTACAGTGTGTTTGTTTGGCTGTAGTGGCATCCTCATTAAAACGTTAGCTAATGCTTCGCATGATCGGCACTCCCTGTCAGCTCTTCAGATTGTTTTCAATGTGATTGGCTTTTGCATTACTGTGGCCACAACAGTGATAGTCACATTATACGCGAAAAGGCGACTCAAGGAACTACAGATGCAAGAGGAGTTATTGTTGCAGTGATCTTATATTGATTTTCGGATCCATCAGGCTTCGAGTGGCAATGAGACACCACGGTGAGGATATAAATATACAAATCATAGAAGAATTTGGATTTTCTTATGGGTTTATTCATTGGTTGCTCATTTCGTAGAGGCTAATCGTGTTACAGCTGCATGGGAGGGAATCCGGAGTTTTAAGGACATAACAGCTTATGAAACTGGAACCGTAGTTCATAGGATTGATGAAAGTGAAACTGTTGATGATCCTTTTGATGCTGTAGCTCTTTCGATTCTCACGATCGAGCATACTTGTATGTAGTCGAAAATCACAGCTTTTTTTAAAGGTGATACTTTTAGGACATTTCATTACTATATCTTGAGTGTATTTTGTCTTTATGTATCCATCTCACTACATTCATTCGATGTATCTATATCCTATTGTCTTGTCTGATTCAAGCATTTTATCTTCTTATTCATGGGTCACTATCCAGCCTCTCCCCTTCTTGTGTGTGTGTGTGTGTGTTATTGAGAATGAACATGAATCAAATTGCAAAATGCTAAAGCCAAGCCGAACACGAATCGAGCTCGAGTAGCTTGATATTTTTACAAATATTTTATTCTTTTTTCACTAATCGAGCCGAGCTCAAGCCGAGCTTTACATCTTATCGAAGGGAAAAATGTGTTGAAACGAGCTTTTAATGATCGATCTCGAATCGAGTATCGAGTAGCTTGGTTCGTTTTTCAGCGCTACCTATGGTGCCAGATCAGACTTGCAGCTCGGTTCATTTAAGTGTGTTGACAACTATGCCCTTATCATGAAGAGTATATTGCTATGTCTTTGTCATTTGCTGTCAGCAATAAAACCACCCACTGTGCAAAGTTGCTGCTTCCATTGCTGCACTGTCTGGATATAGTTGCAGTATGTATATATACACACATACATGTGTGTGTGTGTGTGTGTGTGTGTGTGTCCAAGAAAGGAACAGGAAATGTGGCACTGTTTGGCCCTGTGGGGATCGCCATTGAATTTGGCAACCACCCTGCCTTGTTTCTTTAATGCATTTGATTTTTACTTATGTTGCCCAATCCTATCAATCTTCTTACCTGGGATTTGTACTTTGTGTCGTAATTATTTTACAACGGTTACTGATTGCTTGACAGTTTTGGTCTCATCATTTTTCATCTTGTCCACACTAGGAATTAAGAAACTATATCCAAATCCAATCGATCTTTAACTCATTGTATTTGTAGTTACGTATTGTCTTTGGAATTTAAATCAATCACATATTCACATGATGAAATATCTTTGGAAAATTATGGTTAGGGAGATGAAAGATACAATATTTTGAACTGAGGCGGCGAAAGGGGTAATTGACAATTTGCACCCTAAAAATACACTTGATTGGATAATTGACAATTTGCACCCTAAAAATACACTTGATTTGCACTATGCACCTTAAAATTGAGTTTTTTTTTGCATTTTTCACCATTAAAATAGGTGCTTCTTTGCACTATGCAACCTAAAGCAATGAGTGAAATTTCAACTAGAAGTCATATATAGTGGGATTCTGGCAATGGTATTTTGGTCCGTCAATTTTTTTTTAGAATTCCTTCAAATTTTACCATGCGATGGCAATGTGATAAGTTGGGCAAAATTGGTAATTTACATGTGATGCTAAAATAGTTGTAATCTTGACTACAGAAGAGAGAGGATTACGGAGAGACAAAATTAACGTTAAATGGAAAAATAAAAGAAGAAGATAGTGAAGATATAGTTTATTGTTGACATGACCAAAATACCCTTGCCAAAATCCCATAAAATCTGGTTTCCGGTTGCAATTTCACTCAAAATTGCTTTAGGGTGCATAGTGCAAAAGAAACACCTATTTTAATGGTGAAAAATGCAATCTCCGAAATTTAGTCTAATTACAAAAAACTACAGTAATCTTTCAAAATTACAGATATTCTCTTAAAGTTTGTATTTACCTAACAAATACTCCATCTTGACTCCTTGAGGCCTTTGGAAAGTGCAATTTTGTAAGCTAAAAATAAATGTCAAGAGGCATTTATAATTTTAAAAGATAACTGTTTTTTTTTTTTTTTTTGTAAATAGACTAAACCTCATGCTAGTTTTTGTAATTAATCCTATATATAATTCTTTTTGGTCCAAACACAGGGTGGTGAAAGTTAATGCATATAAATTATAATGCAGAAATCATGTCCAAACTATTTGTGGGAAAAAAGAAAGAAAGAAAGAAAGAAATGTGAAGTCATAATACTTTAGTTAATTCAAAATAATAAATCAATAAATTCTCAAAATGTCCTTCTTCACACACATGGAAACAGATCAAAAAATTAAATGCAGAAGAAAACTCATTCAATTCTACCAACCTCCCATTCTTATTTCAATTCTTTTCTCTTGTTTGTTCAAATTTATTTTCTCTTTCAAACTTTGGTCTGTTTTTCCAATTATTGCTGAAATCTGTGGTGGTGGTGCCTGGTTGTTGGACAGAATAAATGCTTCTTTTCTGTGCTGAAACAGACCCTTCATTGAAAAAAGCAACAGTAATGGCCAAGATTCAGCTGCCAGACAAAATGGCTTCTTTTCTTGTTTCTTAATGCTAAAAATTTCACTTAATTAAGTAGTGGTAGCAGTACTCCTCAGAAACAACAATACCAATGTGCCAGACTGCCACTGTGTGTCTGTGTGAGAGAGAAAGAGATATATATACTTGCATTATATATATAGGAGTATTAGAGTATAGGACCACTGGCTTGCTTCAAGAATCAAAAGATGTTATAAATTAAATTGGCACAAGGCTTCTCTTTCCAGCCCATTTTTCCATTTCATCTCACACACACTACACACACTAAACACATTTCTTGAACTGCCCAGATTTACCATTTTTCACATTGTTCATCAAATATAGCTTAAAGACTCAATTTTTATACAAAACCCACCATTCTAATTCACTTTATTTTAACAACCCATTAATTTATTTTTATTTTTTCTGCTGAAGAAGTTGGATATTAGTGTTTGTACAGAGGCAGAGGTGAAAGGACTTTGCAGAACATGTTGGGGTTATGTTGTGACCATGAGAATAATACTAGGTACAATTTTCCAATGCCTTGTATTCTTATACTTGTCTTTTGAGTTTGTGATAGTGTTTGTGTCTCCAATTAGTGAAAAGGAGATTTTGCTTCAATTTAAGGGCAACATTTCTAGTGACCCTTATGAGAGTTTAAGAAATTGGGATCCAAATAAAAGCCCCTGCCAAGATTATGGTGGGGTTTCTTGTAATTCAAATGGCAATGTGGAAAAGATTGTGTTGTGGAATTGTAGTCTTGGTGGAGTGTTATCTCCGGGATTATCCGGATTAAAATCCCTGAGGATTATGACCTTGTTCGGAAATAAATTCACCGGTAATATCCCGTTTGAGTATGGAGAGATTGATGCTTTGTGGAAGGTTAATTTGAGCTCCAATGCACTTTCTGGATCAATACCACAATTTCTTGGAAATTTGCGAAATTTAAGGTTTCTTGATTTATCGAAAAATTTGTATAGTGGACTTATTCCTTCGGCATTGTTCAAGAATTGTTACAACACAAAGTTTGTTTCGTTGGCGCATAACAATCTTTCAGGGCCGATCCCCGTGTCTGTTGGTAATTGTTTAAATCTAGAAGGGATTGATTTGTCATTTAATGGTCTAAATGGCGAATTGCCTTCGGAAGTTTGTGATATTCCAGGGATGGTATACTTGTCTGTGAGGAGTAATATGATATCAGGAAGTGTTAACGAAAAGGTCTCAAAATGTAGTAGCTTGGAGCTTTTAGATCTTGGTAGCAATATGTTTAGTGGGCCCCCTCCGTTCGAGGTTATTGGAATCGCGAAAAATCTTACGTATTTCAATATTTCTTGGAATGGGTTTCAAGGGGAGATTTTAGATTTAGGAACTTGTACTAGTAAATTGGAAGTTTTCGATGTTTCGGGAAATGATTTGTATGGTGAAATTCCCTCAAATATCAACAGATGCAATGGCCTAAAGTACTTAGATTTGGGTTTCAATAGGATGAATGGGAGTATACCAGTTGGTGTTGCTGATTTGAAAAGGCTCTTGGTTATTAGATTAGCTAATAACTCGATAGACGGGACGATTCCTACAGAAATTGGCGATATAGAATGGCTTGAAGTGCTCGATTTGCACAATCTCCGACTTGGCGGTGAAATTCCTAACGAGATCACCAAATGCAAGTTTCTTCTTGAGCTGTGAGTCCAATTTTCATCTTCACTATAATGTGTTCTTATCGACATTTTTCCTCTGGGATAATTACACAAAACTGCCCCTGAGGCTTGGGTTAATTACAAAAACCCCTTGAGGTTTGATTCTATGTTAAAGTAAGGGGTTAATTGCAATATTTTTACAAATGTGAGCGAGATGTTTGAAATGTTTTTGCCTATGACAGGGTTAAATTGTAATACAGAATCAAACTTCATGGGTTTTTTTTGTAATTTTCAAAAACCTTCGGGTTTTTTTTGTAATTGATCCAAACATCGGGGGTGGTTTTTGTAGTTATCCCTTTTCTTTTTGATTAAACTGACAGAACTATAAAAATATACGTGCATGCAGGGACTTATCTGGAAATTCTTTGGAGGGTGAAATTCCACAAAACCTTGACAACATGACATATCTTGAAATTCTTGACCTACACCAAAACCAACTCAACGGAAGCATACCGTTGACCATCGGAAATTTGTCTAACATACGCTCGTTAGATTTTTCCGAGAATTCGCTCTTCGGTTCAGTTCCTTATGCATTTGGAAACTTAAAAAGCTTAACTCACTTCAATGTCTCTTACAACAACCTTTCTGGACCAATCCCTTCATTTCAAACCATCCAGCAGTTTGGCTTCTCGGCTTTTTTTCATAATCGAGCTCTCTGTGGTGCTCCGTTGGAAAACTCTTGCTCTGTTGGTGCGTCTACTCATGATGCAAGAAAACCGAAACTGAGTGCTTCTGCAATCGTGGCTATAATTGCTGCTGCTTTCATTATCACCGGTGTTTGTGTGATAACCGTTATTAACATGAAGGCACGTGGGAGGACAACAGAAGACGAGACTATGGTTGTCGAGAGCACTCCATTAGCTTCTTCGACAGAATCAAATGTAATAATCGGGAAATTAGTCATCTTCGGCAAAAGTTTACCCTCAAAGTACGAGGATTGGGAAACGGGCACAAAAGCTTTGCTCGACAAGGAATGTCTAATAGGAAGAGGTTCGATTGGAAAAGTGTACAAAACTACGTTCGAAGGTGGGATTTTTATTGCGGTCAAGAAACTGGAGACAATGGGAAGAATAAAAGGCCAAGATGAGTTCGAGCATGAAATCGGACGTCTAGGGAATCTCCGGCACCCTAATCTTGTGGCGGTTCAAGGTTATTACTGGTCATCTAGCATGCAATTAATTTTATCCGAATTTGTTTCTAAAGGGAGTTTATACGATAATTTGCATGGACTCTGTTATCCTGGTACCAGCACTGGTTCTGGTAATAATCCGGAATTAAATTGGTTGAAAAGGTATCAGATAGCCGTTGGAATAGCCAAAGCCTTAGCCTATCTTCACCATGATTGCAAACCTCAAATTCTTCATCTTAACATTAAATCGACTAATATTCTCCTAGACGAAAACTACAACGCCAAGCTGTCCGATTATGGCTTAGAGAAGTTACTTCCTCTGTTAGATAGTTACGGTTTTACAAAAATTCACAATGCGGTTGGTTATATCGCGCCAGAGCTGGCTCAGAGTTTAAGAATTAGCGATAAATGTGATGTTTATAGTTTTGGAGTTATTCTTTTGGAGTTGGTTACAGGGAGAAAGCCGGTCGAGCGCTCGACTGGAAATGAGGTCGTTATTTTGTGCGATTACGTTAGAGGGTTGATAGAGAGGGGTACTGCTTTAGAGTCGTTCGATAGAAGTTTGCGCGGGTTTTTGGAGAATGAGTTTATGCAGGTCATGAAGCTTGGGTTGATTTGTACTTCAGAAATGGCTTCGAGGAGACCGAGTATGGCTGAGGTTGTTCAGGTTCTTGAGTCTCTACGTAATGGTTCAGAATTGTAGATGGTAACTTGGTGAGTTTTTACTTGGTACCACTGTTTTAATGATCCCCGTCTAGCCCTGATTAGTCCCCATCCAGGCGTTAGGCCCACTTTTTCTGCTTACGTTATTCTTCTGATTAGACTCCGCCTAGCCCCGCCCAGGTCCCGCTAGGCACTAGGCTCCAGTTTGCCGTCCGACTAGCGCCTAGCGCTTTTTAGAACACTGCTTGGTACAGAGAAAAATGAGATTCTTTTGAATTCATTTGGAATTTATGTTGTTAAGTGGTTTTGTAATTGTGCAATAATGTCATTCCTCCAATTTTTTTGTAGCTTATAGTATGTACTCCATAAATTAAAATGATAATAAATGGATTTTTCATCACTAATGTTCTTGTTATTGGATTATACATTGTGTTATATCATTATTCCAGTCACAAATTTTATGCTTCTAGGGATAATAAATAAAAAAAAAACCGGTTTGGAGTAATTACCAAAAGACCCAAAGTAATTTCAAAATTATAGAAATTCTCTTTAGGTTTGATTTCGTTTTATATTCTACCCTCATCCGTTAGTTGAACTGACAAAATTTGCCGACGTTGTTAGATATTTTACAGTTATATCCCTCAAACTTCTTAAATATTACAAATAGCCCAACTTCTGTCTTAAATTACATCCATCAATTTTCCTAAAGATTATAATAGCCAGACGAAAAGTTTGAGATATTTGTAATATTTAGAAAATTTGAGGGACTCAATTGTAAAATATTTGATGACATCGGCAAATTCCATCATGTCACTATTGTAAAATATATTTCTTCCATTAGCTGACTAGCCTGGTAATGGCCTTAAGAATGGCCAATGATTTCTGTTCAGTAACCAATATTACACAATCCCATCTGGAGCAGCCATTTAATATGAGAAACATTCAATTGTAATTTGATTGATACTTCTGCACAAAAAGAATGGAATCACTGAATTCTGGTATAAAAACAAAAAAAGAACATGAAAATCTGTATAGATTATCTACAATGAATCAATAACATTCTAACTAAAAAGATCTACAGGTTTTAGAAACTTCGCCGATACGATGAATAACTGAATGAATGTCCCTCTCACTTAAAGAGGCAAAACAAAAACCAAACCAGCCAGGCTCAACACAATAACAAGAAGATCCAGAAAGTGAATTAATCTTGGCCATGTTCAACAACTTATCCCATAGCTCAAGCTCACCTTTTTCACTGTACGAACGAATTAATCCGCTCATGTCGGCCCAGCAATAGAATCCCCCATCACTCTTCATGCATTCGATTCCCAACTTTTTTAAACCATTCGCAAACTCAATATACATCCTTCGAAGCCTTTCTGTACTAAACTCGACAATTTGTCGAACAAATTTCTTATCCGAGAGCATAGAGATAAGCAAATGTTGTGTCGGGACTGAAACAGATGAAAATCTTGTAAGCTTCTTGGCTGCAAATGCCACATTTTCGTTGAAAGTATATATGACGCCAATTTTGGAACCCGTGAGAGAAAGATCGTTTGAAAGGCCATAAATTATGTGAACTCGGTTTCTGTCAAGATTTTCTGTATTCAGAATTTCAGCCATGCTCACAAATTCATCGTCTCCATGAGTCGATCCAGCTAATAATAGTTCATTGGAGATAATATGAATGTTTTTCTCTGTGGCAAAGTCCATGAGACTGTAAAGTGTTTCCCTGTCGTATAAAATGCCAACGGGATTTGAAGGGTTGGATATTATTATGCCACGGACCCTAAGGCCCCGTTTCTTGGCTTGGTTGAAAGCTCGGTCGAGAGCTGTAATACTTAAGCTGAAGTTGTCTGTACTTCGGCAAGGAACTGGTATAATCTCCACTCCGGTTCTCCATTTAACATCCCCATCAAGACTGCATAGTGTATACAAATCAGCGTCTTCGTAAAATAGGGATATTTACAAAAAGTACCCTGAGGTTTAGCCTAATTACAAAAAACTCCAGTTACCATTAAAAATCACAAATACACCCCTAAAAGTGCTACAAACACCCCCATAAGGTTTGTATTTACTTAACAGATGCGCCCCTTTCCTGACGGTGCGATTAATAAAAACAAATGTCATTATTGTAAAGGGATAATTACGAAAGTGCCCTGAGGTTTTACCCAAATAAAAAAAAACCCAACTAACTTTAAAATTACAGAAAGTACTCCAGAGTTTTGATTCAGTGTTAAAATTAAGGGCTAAACTATAATATTTTTATAAATTTGATGGGGGATTTTGAAATGTTTTTTGTTTATGAAGGGGGTAAATGTTAGACAAAATAAAACCATATGGGTATTTTTGTAAATTTGAAAGTTAGCTGGGGTTTTTCGTAATTAGGTCAAACCTCAAGGGTACTTTTTGTAAGTACTTTTGAAAGATACTTGGGTATTTTTGTAATTAAGCTAAACCTCAGTGATGGTTTTCCTAAAACAGATGACCGAAAATACATCATGCGCGAGACAAGGAAATGGAACTTACTCAGGACAGTATGGAGATGGGACTAGAAATGCATTTCCAGGATCAGCCAGGGAGAAGATAAGCATCTCAATTGCTGGGGTTGCACCAGCAGTTAGTACTATTTGTGCCGGCTTGAAAAACTGTGGTCTATCGATGACTTGGGACATGAACTCTTCCACAGCCTGAGGATCGAATAATTAGCGCAGGATTCACCGAATGTGTTACTTAATATTCAACTTAATTGCACATTTTTTGTTATATTAAACATCTAATCGTCTTTCTAAACAATAAAAAGATTGAAAGTATATCGTCCCGGATTCTATAAAATTGCACCATTAGTTGAGCAATTGATAACCAATTTGGAAACAACGACGTCATTTGATGTAGTATGCACGAGTCAACTACAAGCTTTAATATCACCGGAGAACTATATGCAGTAATGACGAACTAAAGGAATTGTTACATGCACTTCGTCTAGCGACCAAAACGGAAAGTTTTAATAATGGATCACACATATAAGACAATCATGTTATGTTTACTGCAATTTTAAAGCTCACAAAGCTTTTGTACAAGAGGTGACTAAAAGTAAACAATCGTTTAAACACATTCGTTCAGCCAAATAAGGATACTAGTAACCAAAATGTAGATAAGCTTACTATTTTCAACTCCATCAACCCATCAAATGGCTGATAGGTACTAATGCTAAATTCCTTGCCCATTATTGATTCCTTTGCATGATCAGCAAGCCACTCTTGAACCAAATCCGATAACAACTGCATTAACCAAAAATCACATTGTGCTACCGTCAACTAAAAATGAAAACCCCACAAATCGTTCAAATAGCAATACAACAAACAAGCACCGGTAAAATATAAAATCCATTACTGTTTTACCTATAAATGCAACGTACATACATATCCAACAATTTATCGGATTCCACAGAGCATTGAAAACCACAATGTTAATAGAAGTACAGAACGTAAGAATTTACTCGTTGCTCATCAAATGAAAATATGGTATCCTGCAATTCTAATTGTGTGCATTATGCGGCTTGCTGCTCGATTTAATATCTAATGTACTGCAACTTACTGTAAAGTCACCAACGGATTAATAATCCACCAGTTTACAAACATTAAACATCACAACCACTTAAACATTTACAGTCTTAAAAATCGAAAACCATCATAAAAATAAGGGAAAATTACAAAAACACCCGCAAGGTTTGGTCTAATTACAAAAAAAAAATCCAGAGATGTTCCAAAATTACAAAAAAAAACCTCAAGTTTTATTTTGTCTTAAATTTAAGGGGTAACTGTATTATTTCTACAAATATCAAGGTTTTTTTTAAATGCTTCTTGCTTATGATGGGGGATCACATAAGCAGAATCAAACCTTAAGGTTTTTTTTGAAATTCTGAAAAATCTATGGGTTTTTTGGTAATAAGCCCGAACCTCAGGGGTTTTTAATGTAATTATCCCTAAAAAGAATACAGATTCAAAAGAACTATCAGTTGAACTTTACCCAGGAAAAAAGGCCAAACTTTTTTATTTGAAAATGCACGAAACCAAAATTTACACAATCACCTTAATATTCTGCTTATACAGATCATCTAAACTGATAAACACATGATTTAATGGTATGAATCAAATTCAGAAACACGAGACATAAAATAAACATCACAAAATCCAGATTATCATTAATCTCATAATCAACCAAACACGTTATAAATATACAAGAAATAAGGATTCAATTTCGTTCAACATAAACATACCCTGTTTTCAGCCAACCCAAGCTGAATAACACCATCCGGGTTATCCACTCCGTCATACGGGTCCTCCTCGACCCGCTTCAGGCCCAAATAGTAAGGCCCATCAACCTGTTTAACAACAGCATTAGCTCTAGACGACACGTGGGCCGGCCCACTGGACCCCTTAGGAGAAAACAGCAGGGACCTCGAGTGCACCCTCTGCAGCCCAGAAGAAGACGACGAAGACGGAGAGGACTGTTCCGCCAATTGTTTCTCCGCCTCCGTAGGCGGCGACGGCGGCGGAGGAGGAGGCGGCGCTCGTCCGCGGCCCTTGAGGTACAGCTGGAGGAAGTAGAAGAGAGCGCAGGGGATGACCGAGCCCAAGAAATGGCCGCCGCGGCCTTGCACGATTCCTTGTAGAGGCACTATTACTCTCATCCCCGCCGCCGCTCCGCCGGTGGTGGTGGTGGTGGAGTCGTTTCTGGGCTTTTTCATGGTGACGTCATGCTGAAATTACGGAGTGCACGAAGCTAGAATTTTTCTCCTGCGATTTATTTTTCGTTTTATGGAATGAGGGAGTCCCATTTCACCATTTGGTGGGTGTGTTAGTGAAGGAGAAGAGTGGTGGCGGTGATATTTATTTTTTCATCCATTTTGTGACAGTAAAGAAACAGTTTTTTTCAGGACTGACAGTGGTGCAGTAGTGCTAATGTGCTCTGTTGTTTGGGCGAAATAAGGAGCACAATTAATTCACAAGAAATAAATAATAGAAGGTAGAAAATAATTTTGAAAAAAAAAAAATATATATATATATATATATTATATATATAATTTAATATTTCAAACTCAAATAAATAATAAAAATTTAAAAATCTCACCTGAAAACCAAACATATGAGATGGTGAGCATGTTATAGTCCTCTAACTTTCCAAGTTGCTATTTTTAGTCGTGTGACAATTTTTTCCCTCGACAAAAATAACAATTTTGGTTCGGGTTTGACAATTTAATTGTCATAATTTCTGTTTTATTAGTCAAAATGATCAATTTTGCCAAATTTATGTTTGTTTTTGTATTTTCATAATTAGAAAGTAGTTTATGTCGAATTCATATTTCAGATTTTTATGCGGATTCATAATTCCAAAACTCGTCTCTCATTAGGCAATTTAATATAAATAGTAAATAAGTTCAACTCATAAATAAATAAAATATAGGCCTGTATACCATTTTCTAATTTATCTTAAGCATACTGGATATTTTAGCTACTAAGATATTTTGTGAATAAGTGAACATATTGAAATAGTCATCCCCAGCGTATCAAAATTAAAACTTGAAAGACTAAAATTGCACAAATCCAAAACTCACGGGACGAAAATTGTTTAAAAAAGTAAAATATGCGAAATTAAAATCGCAATTTCAAAAGTAACATGATTAATATTGCAATGCCTCTATATAGATATGGGACAAATTTTGCATTTTTTCCCCGACAATATATAAACAAGATCCTAGACAATTAATGCAAGCCTAAAAGCTCTCGACTGTCATTTTATTTTACATTGTAATCCAACACCCAACACATGTGCGCATACACAAGAATTACCAAATAACAATATGAGTATATTACTTGATTAGATCTTAGATACAATCTTACGTAAAGGAAATACACTTTTATTTTAAGTTTTCGGCAATGTTAGGTTAAAAATAGAGTGTGAGTAGAATAACATGATTATGTTATTTTATAGCGGATTTCAATTTATTTGGGATACGAATAATCATTTGGAGGAAAATGCATAAAACGACACGATTGTTTTTTTAGTGCATAATACCACATTTCGTGCTATGCTTTTCTTTGGTGAGTATAAGAGTAATAAAGTAATAAACTAATAATCAAGAAATAATCAGGACGGAAACACAAACTGTAACATGGAGGGGCAAAATTAAAAATATTTGAGAGAGAGGGGTGAGATTAAAAATATTTATGGAGACAAATTGCAATTTTAGTCATGTAGTTTTGGACGGTTGTTAATAATAGTCCTACATAAATCACGATTTACAAAAAAAGTCATGTAACTTTCAAAATACTCTCAATTATAGTCATTTGTGGTCTTTGGAAGTTAAAATTTGCTTGAAAAATCCACGCATACAAATTTCCGGCCAAACCCTTTGATTTTGAAACTAATTTCACTTATAAAGACATCCTACTTGTGAATTGACATATTTTTTTGGCGCAAAAACCTAGAAAACAGAAAGCTTATTTGAAAGATGTCAACATAAGCGAAATTAGTTTCCACATCAATGTATGTGGCTGGAAATGTGGATAACTGGATTTTTTTCAGCGAAATCCCAATTTCACACCACCAAAGGACTTAATTGAGTGTTTTTTGAAAGCTTAAAGGACGTTTTTTTTTTCGCAAAAAGTGGTATTTGCAGGACTACTATTGCCGACACCCTATAATTATGTGACTCAAATTGCAATTTAGCCGCTAGTAACTATTACCTACAGTTTGATCTACTCATATGGTCGAAAACATTGTTTTAATCCAACCACAAAAACATTAAAGAATCTCCATGAATCTGCCCTTGATTTGGGCATAATCCCAAAAACATTTGGCTAAGTTCCCATTTTCTTGTCTTTTTGTCTTGTCAACCACAAACCACTAGAAATCCAATCAAACTCCAGCTAAGACCAAAAAAGAAATAATCAGAAACATTAGGGACTGCAATTTCTTTTATTTTCTTTGTGGTTTACTTTTAGATCTCGAGTATATTATTTTCTTGTCATTTTGTCTAAAGAATTTTCGATCTCAAAAAATGGAATAAGAATTTCAGCCACAATGCATTATTTGCTTGAAGCTGAACTTCTTCCCAAGTCCAACTATGATGGCCCAAATAAAATTGATATATCACGTGACACATATTAATCAATGTTTTTGTCTCTGAAAACTTCGCCAACTTCACTCAAATTAACAAACATATTATTTATATATATATATATATTAAATCCAAATATGTCTTAAATTACAATTTATCATGCTTACAAATTTTAAAAAAGAATTTAATCATACTAATTGAAATGACAGGAAACCCTTCAAAATTCTAAGTGGTTCCTTAGAGCTGTCAGCATCGTTAAGTTAACAAATTTAACAATCACTAATCTTCAGACAATCAGATTCGGTTTAATGTTGAAATTTGAATACACTATTAAATTACTACAAGAATTTGAATATTTTATCCGATTTTTTTATCTTTTTCCCAATTTAGATCAAATATCACCAAATGCTCTAATTGTTCGACCCAGGGCTGTATCTCAAAAAATTGATGACCAAATCCAAATCAATAAATGCTCCAAAACCAACAAAGTGACTGTCCATTATAATAAATTACATGCGTTCAATGAAAAATGACATAGCTTTGGAGGCAGAATTGGTCATAGTACGGTAGCAAAAAAGTCCTATAAAAATCAAATTTTGCCAAAAAAGTCCAATAACTATAGCAAACTCTCAATTTTGGTCCTGCAAAATACATAGTTCACAAAATAGTCCTTTAATTATATGAAAATCTTAAATTTGGTATTAATTTCACCGGATTTCAATCATGCGAAGATCACACATAGTTCCCAATTTCCGATGATGTTAGGACCAAAATTAATATTTTTCATATAGTTACATGATTATTTTGCAAGCCGTGCACTTTGCAGGATCAAAATTGATATGTTTATATAGTTATAAGATCTTTTCGCAAAACTTCATTTTTACATGACCTTTTTGCTACCACCCTATAGCACAGGACTAATTTTGCAATTTTACATAGCTTTAGACCGACTCGGTCCTCTGGGCTCACCTAATTAAAATAAAAAATAAAATATACAAATTAATAATAAAACATCAAGCAATAGTATCAAAATTTTAACACATTAGGGTGCAAAAAAGCAGAGCCACTTCGTAACTCTTTGGTTCAAAATTATAATAATATCAAATACCGTACTGTTCAAACATTTCAAGCTACAATTGTTTTATCAACAGACTAGTAATTTACAAACACCCCCTTGAAGTTTATACTAGCTTAACAAATACTTTTCCTCTTGAGACTCCAATTTTTACATCTAACGGACTGGGTGCACAAAGACTGCATGCATTTGAGATTTTAAGCAAATCAACATTGCTATTAAACTAGTGAATTAGTTTCAAATTGCCAAAAAGAACGATACCGCACAGATTTCTGTACATATATGCAACAAAATTTCAGCATTTACCCGTTGAACCAAATGCTTCTTCAAGTAAGAAGTTCCCTCTTGAAAATTTCAGCAGATTATTGGATCCGGACCATAATTCAACTCAACAGGCTGCACGCTGCATAGGTTAATCATGAAAAGGAAAACAAATCAGATAATTGCACTTCAAATTTTGGGGGCGAAAAAACAGTTAAAATAGATGAGCAGGTGTTGGAAACCGACAATGTGTGTAGACAGTGTTAAGGCATGTTTCTCATAATTCTTCGTACATTTCCAAACTCAGGTTTAATAAAAATCTAAGTTTCATACACATCACACACATCCAGAACATGTGTCTGAGCCAGCCTTGATCGTGTTACAATAGACATATCATCTTTATGAAAGTTCGATCAAAGGGCATGGTGTTCTATCGGAAGAAGCAATTAATATTCTTTTATGATCCCACTGAAAGAGTACCAAAAGATGCATTTTGTGAACGTAAGGTATATTATGTATGTGTATAACATTTATTTATAAAGGCAAGTTTACGGAATGATGATGAAAACTTATAGAACATATCGTGTATAACTAAACAGTACAATTCTATCTTAGATTTCTAAAGAAAGAAATGTATATTTATACATTTTAATATTCACTCATTAAATTGGTCCTAAAAGAGTCTTCTCTTATTTTTTTGGAATAAAGGTAGTTAGAACATCAACTTGGTCGACATTAAAACAAAGCAACATACAGTGACCAAGAGCCATTCAAATATGCAACGACTTGCAAGTCCAATTAACAAAGTACCTAGTAAGAAAAATTGAAAGAACAAGTAAAACAATCAGCATTCAGCACGAAGAAGCTCGGAGAGAGATGTGTGAATTCTGATTAACCTAAAATTTATTTTCAGAAAATCCAATTTCTCAATGTCCGCCAAATATGTATTGCCTTGGAGAATTGTGTAACTAGCACCTTAGGATATCCTTCTCTTGATCGTTATTTTCCTAATGTAACAGTTTGGTATAGACTCTTCAATTCGACGCATTATTTGTTGATTAACATCTTTAATTTAATTCCATGATTGTTAACTTGGACGGTGGTCAAATTCATTCAGCACAACCTTTACTATTAGTTCGTTTCTTCAAAAACTCATTAGCACAATGGAAGTTCCGTATTAAGATCCTGAAAATTTGATAATGCGACACATCCATTTAAATACAGGAGTTCATGAAACAACTATAAAATGTGAGAATGAGAATGTTTCCAATAAAAGTTCCTCAAGCTATAAACTCACCTTTGCCTAACTTTAAGCATTCCTGTGCCAATTTGCATTGGTATCCCCATAATGATGCATTCACTAACTCCTTCAATCCTATCCACCCTCCCATTCACAGAAGCATTGAAAAGGTGATCTGCTGTTTTCTCAAATGAAGCAAGCATCAATACAC